>VBSM01003176.1:29073494-29089775 GCA_008086735.1 Cheirogaleus medius
ATAATGACCTCCAGTTCCATCCATGTTGTTGCAAATGACAGGATTTCATTCTTTCTATGGCTGAGCAGTATTCCATTGCGTACCACATTTTCTTTAACCATCCGTCCACTGATGGACACTTTGGTTGATTCCATATCTTGGCTATTGTGAATAGTGCTGCAGGAAACATGGGGGTGCAGGTATCCCTTTGATTTACTGATTTCCTCTCCTTTGGATAAATTTCCTTTTCTTTTGGATTGCTGTATGGTATGGTAGTTCTATTTTTAAATTTTCTGAGTAATCTCCATACTGTTTTCCATAATGGCTGTACTAACTTAACATTCCCACAAACAGTATATAAGAGTCATGGAAGATTAAAAAAAAAAATCACTCTAGCTGCTATGAAGAGAACACATTGAAGGGGTCATAAAGGAAGGAGAGAGGCCAGTTAGGAAACTGTTGCAGTGGATCAGGCGAGACATGGTGGTAGAGACTGAGATGTATTTTGGAGACACAATTGACAGGACTTGGTGATGGACTGGGTGATAGAGGAGGCAGTGTGGGCCACATTGTGAGGGGTCTCAAATGCCAACCTTTGCATTTTATCTTTGTAGACAATGATCATGTCATGGGAGTGGGTTGCTTTTAGGGACAGTAAATGATTGATAATTTTTGTCTGCCTTGTACTTTCACTTTCTCCTCCTTTAGAATTTTTTAAAAACAATTTACTACAGCATATTCTTGTGCTCTTTGCTCTTCTAATGTTTTCCAAATGGAGAAAACACTCAAATCAAAATCTATGATCTTATTAGAGTTTTATTTACTGCCCACTCTGTATCCAAGTCAATTGACTGAATTGACTGAAAATCATTTTTTGTAGTCTAATTTTAAAAGCCAAAAAGGACACAGTTTCACTTGCATCTTAGACATTGTAAAGTTAATACTAACTTTGATGAATGTTTTCAGTTTGAATTAATATGCTTACAATGTCATTCAATCTTGCAAATTGCTACAAACTGAACTGAAGGAACTGAACATGCTTTAGCTTTTCAATATGTCAATTATAAGGCATGAGAGTTCAACTGCAGTCCCTGGTTTAATCCTCTAGCTATCCATCATCTTAAGCTTCTTGAAGGAGTTGAGTTAAACTTCAAGGATGTAGGATGGCTCTTTTGCGGACTATGCAAACAATAGCTGTAATTTGATGCCCTTGATGGAAGTGGACTCGGTGTGTTAATTCTGCATATAAATTCGGCAAAGTGCTTGTAGTAAAAAATTCACTTGTGTTCTGATTGAAGGTTCTGCTCTGCCCTCTCAAAAGAATTGCTTTTCCTCCATTCATTAAAAAAGTTCAGGACTTGGCTTTGTCTGTTTTTGCATTCCCATATATTATATTGTTGGATATTACTTCGTTATGCTTTTTTCTTTTGGGCAAGTCCTCATCTTTCTGATTCTCAGTTTCTCATTCTCTCCTTACTGTTGATGAGGGTAAAATTGCTGGCTAGATACCTTGTAACACTGTGCTTTGAATATCAACATGACACATGGAAAAGGTGTGAGGACTGCTAAGCTCTTCCTGAAACATTTTCTTTTGTGGTAATGCAACCTCTATAGTTGTAGCAGCTACTGAGAGGGCCCTGTCCACATCTTTTTTGCATTACACCTTCCTCAATCTTTGTGGAAGGCCTTTCTCAGCCTTCAGAGGGTGCTAAACTGATGTGTGAGGCAGGCTGAAAGTGCCAGGGAATTAATGCCCCTGGGAGCAGCCCTCAACCCATGACCAACGGGAATTGGTGGATAAATACCCCAGCTTTTTTGCCCCTTGGTGGTGGTGGGCATTGGAGGCAATTCTAAGAAGTGTTCTGTGCAGTCTCCCAGAGGTCCTCAGTGAAGCTGAGTTCCAGTTCCCATAGCAGTACTTCTTCATTAACGTACACCCTTTTGTGTTCCATTTCATTGTTTCATTTCCTCACTTCTTGAAATAGTATTTCCTGGGGTTTACTTCATAAATAAACAACCTGCACCAAAATTCTTTTCTCAAGGTCTGCTTCTGGTGGGATTCAACCTAAGACCCTAGTTCCAGTGGTTTTTCAAAAAGTCTATGTCCAGCTGGCTCACCAATGATATCCTAGCCAGCAGTTCTCTGGCTCTATTGCCCAGCCTTAGTCCCATGTGGAACTATGTCTATTTTGCCTCCTGACTGACTAGACTTCCAAGAGGTGTTTTCCTAGTAATCTTGGCCACAACCACCATTCCCTGGGAGGCTGTGTACCTTCTAGAAGAGCCAGCTGATAAGCGGTAAAGCAGATGGAGAACTATCCCCTTTATTGCTAATTAAGATACTGGAGAATATAGCTTACAGCTGTGGGCAAATGAGCTTCCTAATACTGAACCCCCAAATTAGTCAGACTTATTGTCACAGTGTTGGGCAATTTTAGGCTTCCAACTGCTTGGGTGGAGCCTACCACTCTAACGTTTGCAGAATGGAGGAGTAGAACAGGATGTGTTCTCTGCAGACCGCCAGACCTCAAAGAGAAAAAGGAGGAGGAAGGGGCTGAGACACAGATGTCTATTTTCTGTTCTCCAAATTTCCAGTCAGAAATTTGGAGTGAGAGAGGGGGAAGACAGAAACCAAGAATGTTATTTAATGGATTCCTTTGCTTATGGAAACAAGATATTAGGGAAAAGGAGGTTCCCTTTTCCAATATTCCTCAGGTTTTTGTTCCTCTTTGCTCATTGTGCTTAACCATTAAGCTCAAGGCCAACGAAGAGTGTGACCATCTTCTTTGCAGGAGATCAGCAATCAGGACAGTGCAGTTCCCACCTTCATGAGTGCATCCCTCCCCCATCTGAATAGCAGTTATTGTTTCTTTGTGTATTTTCCTGGGACTGATGGTGAAGAGCATAGCTATGGCCCTCAGAAGGCAATTCATTGATTGAAGTAATTCCAGGGCTATGCTAAACCCCAAGTGAAAGTTCTCAGTTTCATTTTCCATTCCTAGTTATGTCTAATCACATTGTTGAGAACAGTCTTTCAGAGGTTCTGCAGAGATGACAGTGTAAAGATGCTTCAGTAAAAATCATTTCAGTAAAACACTGATGTCCCAAATTTAAATATCTTTATCATTGTGAATTTCCCGGGATGGGGGTGTGGGGGTAGAATTAAAGTTCAAAGACTGGACTCTTTTGTTTGCTTGAGTTAAAGTTAAAAGACATTAAAGTCTAAATTCATACTTCCCAGGTTGTGATTCTGCTTATCCTGAACTAGAGGGTCTTGATACCTCCATAGCATAATGCAGTGGTTCTTCTAGAAGCCTGGACAGTGTCTCACTAGAATCACTGGTGTGGCTTGTTTCAGAGTCTTGGAACTTGAAATTAAACATAAAGTTTCTGGTATACCTCACTTTTTAAAGTGTATCATTAAAGCACTTAATCAATATCAACAAAATTAAGCAAATTCCAAGATCTTCTAGTAGCTATCAAGACACAGTGATGCTCCCAGAACTCGGCACTTTCCAGAACAGAGAGGCACAGTGATACCTTGATTTCAGATTCCCCAGGATGCTAGTCCATCTGTGTAAGTTATCTGAAATCCTTGATTTTGGAAAATCCTTGATCCTTTAAACTTAAACTTGGTGAAGTTAACATGTTTTAGCATGCCTGCAGGAAGAATCCACAGATATTTCTTTCTGGGTGACTTATGAGACATTTGTATTCTTGCAAAGTTTAGAAAGAGGCAATGATGGCAAGCCCGGTTACAAGGTCTGTTTTGACAGGTCTTTCTTGCCCACTCAACATCTTAAAAACCTCTTAACTCTCATTTTCCCCTTCAAGCCCTCTGTCTTCAACATCCCCTGATCCATGGAGTCTGGGCTCTAAATAATGACACAGGTTCCACCTTCTTCTGAGTGCCCGCTTCTCAGTTCTGTGCCACAGTGGTTCCTGCTGTTGCCTGCTGCTGTGGAATTGCCTAGGCTTGTCGGGCCTGTCTTCTGAGAACAGTTTTCCTTTTATCCCCTCATTTGTTTCAGTTAGAAAATAACCTCAGCAGATTTCTGAACTAAAGCTGCTGTTGATGTTTCTGCAGCTTGAATCCTTACGTGTATTAGTTGGGATAAGGTTTGATGTGAATGATAGAAAACCCCAAATAATGGTGAGAGGATAGACATTTATTTCTTTCACAAAAATGTCTATTCAGCCTTCCAGGGCTGGTATAGTCCTCCCTAGTGCCAGGGATCCAGATTTCTTTGACACAGATGCCCCACCATGCCTGGTTTTGACCTCACTGTCCCACATGCAGACACATACATCTTAGGCAGCAGGAGGTAGATAGGGATGAAAAGCAAAGCAGAGGGTGCTTGTGTCCAGCATCTTAAGGAAGACTCTTGGAAGCTGTCACAGGAAACCTCCTGTTTGTATCTCATTTTCTACAATGTAGTCACATGAGTATCCTGAATTGCAAGAAAGGCTGGGAAATGTAGTCTTCATTCGAGGCAGCTTTATATTCAACTAAACATTTTTGTTATTGGAGAAAGGGGGAATGAATACTGAGGGGAACTGGACTACAGGCTAGTTGCACTGGGACCTGGCGAGGAAGACACCTCTGCCGAGTCCTTCTCAGCACACTGCCTTCCCTTGCTTTTGGTTGGTCCAGGATTCCAGCAGTACTCTCTGCTTTGTCTTTTTAGCAATGGTGGATTTGGTTTCCCTTGACACCTTTTAGGGAGGAATGGCTGGGTTTGTTACAGTATAACTTACTTCTTAAAGTTGATTCCTTTCCTTTCCTAACACATATAGGCCTAATGCTATTTGTGGTTTCTGATGGCTCCTCCCCCCTTTTTTTCCCCCTTTCTCTCTTTTCTAGCCCAGACATGTGCTTATGTAACATTCTGTTCTAGATTTTGTCTAATGGGGCCTTCAGTTGTGAGAGATAAGCCACTAGGTTCTGGTCTGCCAAAAGCAACTATTGTCCAAAAAAATCTTGGCCACTCTCACCTTTCTGAGTTACATAATCTTAACTGACATGCATTTTCTCATTGGATTAACCACTAAACTAAGCCTGGATTCCATTTATCACTGTCCTGCCTCGCTCTCTTCTGTTATGTTTCATCTTTCTTGCTACCTTCATTTCCAGTCTTAATTCCAGAAATTTCTGAGGCACATTCCTTTTGGGGCACAGGCAGCACTTGTGTCTCCATTTGTAATTAAAGTGACTTCTGAAACCTTACTCAGTAATTCCTTGAATAGTTTACTTTCGTCTGATTGATCTTTCCCTCTCGAATTGTCCAGACTTTCAGGGTACACTTGGTACCAATGTCCCAGTGGTCCTTACCAAGGAATCTCTGTGCAGCTTGGTCCTTTGCCAGCAGTGGCCTATATTTTGGCTCCCTCTGGGAGTCAATACAGTTTGCTGAGATTTTGTTAGGCCCTTTTGCCCTTCCATCCTTTCTGCCGTGTGAGAACACAGCATTTGTCCCCTCGGCAAGGCACCATTTTGGAAGCAGACAGTGGGCCTTCACCAGACCTGGAACCAGCTGGCAACTTGATTCTGAACTTCTCAGCCTCCAGAACTGTGAGAAAAAATTTCTGTTGTTTATAAATGACCCAGTCTCAGATATTTTGTTATACAGCAAGAATGGACTGAGACAATGGGTGAGAGAGAAATGTGTTAAATAATACAAAGAGGATACAATCATCCAAATCCAGAAAGTGAGACAAATGATCTAGTTTCTTTACCAAACAAGTGGCATTTTAAAAATAAGAAGTGTGAGCTGTCATATTAATAGATTATAAGACCCTTAAGGACTATAGCAACCAAATGCAATATACGAATCTCATTTGGAACCTGATTAAACAAACTGTAAAAAGACATTTCTAAAAACTTTTAATTTTGAAATAATTTCAGACTTATAGAACAGCTGCCAGAGTATAAAGAATTCCCACATATGCTTTACCTAGATTTTCCCTCAATGTTAATGTTTACTTTATCATTCTTTATATACCCATGTTAGTTTTTTGGTAGTAAGATGTCAACAAAATACATAAATACTTCAATGTATTTTTTCTAAAAACAAAGACATTGTTATATAACCACAGTACAATGAACAAAATCTGGAAATTAACACCAATACCATTACATTTACTATGGATCTTATTTAAATTTTGCCAGTTGTTCCACTAATGTCTCCTATGGCAAAAGAAAAACATTTTTTTTTCTTGGTCAGGCATTCAATCCAGGATCAATCCAGGCTATCTTTAGCCCTGTTTAATCTGATGGTTTTTCACTCTTTGTTTTTTATGATCTTGACATTTTTCACGAGCAAAGGCCAATTATTTCATAGATTGTCCCTCAACTTGGGTTTGACTGTTTCTTTGTTATATTCAGGTTGTACATTTTGTTTTGCCCTCTTTAGTGCATCTTATCAGGAGGCATACAATATCAGTTATGGAACTGATAATATAAAAAGATATTTTTGAGACTACTGGGGAAAATAGAAAACAGATGATATTAAGAAGTTATTATTAATTTTGTTATGTCATAATGGTATTGTACTTATATTTTAAAAAAATTATACTTATCTGTTAGTGATATACACACTGCTTGATGTCCATTTCTAGGGAGTTTGGCAACTCTAGGTAGAAAACAATAATGATAATAAAGCTGGCTCTTGATTATTCTAAAATAATGTCCAATTTACACATTACCCAGGTCTTTGACCATTTTTTCTTTCTTCTGTGGCTCCTCTTTTGGTCATTACATTTACAGTTCACTCCGTATAGTACAGAAAGCACACTGTCAAATTTTGTGATTTGTAGGATGAAAAAGGCCTATGGAGGAGAATGAAAGCACTGGTTGAAAATCAGGTATATTTTCTACACTCTCAGATCAGTCTAAAAAATAAAAAAAAGGGGAGGGGGAAGGAAAATCAGGTTTATAAATAATTTGAACATTTCATTACTTCATGATTGACATGTCTTCCCTATAGATGATTACGAGTTTAATGAAATGAGATCATTTAAGATGATCACACAATAAAACTTTATAGCCAAAATACAAAGAGTCTTCATTTTATTTTCTACTTTATTTTTTAAAAAGAACATTCATTTTTGGAAAGTTTATTTCACCAAGGACTAATCCTTTGCTGATGTTCAAATTTAAACTATTCTTTCATGTCTGTGTCATAAGAGAAAAACATGAAAAATTGCTTCTGTGGTAGTTTCTTCTAGTTTTTCAAGCACTCTTGTAGTAGCAACTGGTTCAAAATACTGCTTTGTTTCAAAGCGTGCAGTTTAGATGTATCTTCACTGATGATGGGAACATTTTCATTTTGTGCCTGAGTTGTTAGGTCACTTTCACTGTCAGATAGTGTACACAGGAGAGTGTCATTTTCATAGGTTGGAAAATAATACCTGAAAACAACCAGAGATATACAGTATTAAATAACCAAACTAATAAATTATCTAAAAAATGTCCAGGCAGCTGAAAGGATATGTTACTATAATTTTGCTAGGTTCCTTTGCTAACAGTTTCACAGCATTTTGCAAAGGCTGTATTGGAGGCAACTTCTGAGTTGCTTTCACTTTGACCTTTACTGGCTGAGATCAGCCTTACTGAATCTAATATCCTTGCTAGCTGGCCATTCAGCCTCTGCTTGACAATCTATTATGATAAGAAACACACTATCTTCAAAAGGCAGCCTACTCTAGTCCTGAGAAACTCTAGTTATTAGAAGCTAAAAACAACACTCTTCTCATTTATACTCAAAGGTCCTAGTTCTTCCCTGTAAGTTAACAAAGTCCAAATATAGTTACTTTTCCAAACACAAATCCTTCAAATATTAATACTTGATGAAAACAATTATATTTTCCCTTGTGTTTGTTTTCTAACCTAATCATTATTGATTCCTTCATTCTAGGTGATTATAAAAGAAAACATTTGTTAATTTTGAGTTTGTTATTTTGGTTCCTTCTCTGGATATACTTTGGAGTTACTTCTGGGGTACCTCTAAGAATTCTAATCTCTATAAGAAGATTTACAGGAACAGGGTACCACTTCAATCCACTGCTGACTTTGGCTCTCACAAATTTGAGATTTTTCTGAAGAGGAAAAACTAGGGCTTTTTTGTTAGTTTTCTTGGGGACTGGATTTCACATTCTCTAAGAATAGAGGAACCTCTGGGCGGCTAGCATCCCGCAGCCACTTGGAGGTTCCCTCAACTGAGGTTATCCAGAAAGACTGGAATGGCAAATAATACTTGGGAGTCTGACAATATACCTCAATAGGTACATACCAGATGTCCAACTGCTTAATGTTTTTAAAGTGCCATTATATAAAATATATACCGAAAGCCCTAGCAGCATGCATACCCCCCAGTGATTTTATTTCTAGGCATTTATCTAAATTAAATAATTAGATAGTGTTCAGAAATGTAGGCATATGGTCATTCATCGTATCACTATAATAGCAAAAAGAAATAACTTAAATGTATAACAAATTAGGGCATATCCTTACAATGGGATATCTGACAACCATTAAAAATGATGCAGCTGATATGTATTATATGTGGAAACATATTTACAATATTTTATTAACAAAATATAATTTAAGAATCTTTGTATACTTCTACATCTATCTACATACTTACCTATCTTCACACCACAAATTCTGAAATAGCTGGTTTCATTTGTATGACAGGGATCATTTTAAAAATAAAGTTTTTGAAGACTTTCACTTTTTATAATAAATATACATTCCTTTTTATCTTTAAGTTTAAAGAAATTAACTAAAGGGACAAAATAAGGGAGATGAAACAAAGAAGTACACAGCTGGTTGAGCAGTACTTACTCAAGTTGATCCCATGCCTTTCTTTCAGGAAGCAGTGAAGTGTGTTTAGCTTCTTCCATGTGAGTCCTTAAGTCTGCTTTGGATTTGAACTTCATGTGGCAACCATAACATCTACACTGGTGAACTTGCCTCCGAATAAAATTGACTAGTTTCACTTGCTGATAGAAATTTAATCCTGAAAATGACAGGATAGGGTTTATGTGCTAGGCACTTTTCTAATTATTGTCCATGTATTAATACATTTCATCCTCATAAAACCCTACCAGGTAGTTTTATCAAATCTACATTAAATATTAGGAAACTGCTCAAGGTTGCATAGCTAGTAAGTGGGAAAGCCAGGATTTGACATGAGATTGTTGGTTGCCAAGCGCATGTTCTTGACTACTATGCTAATTATATATGCAAAGTATATACATGTCTATAAGAGTAGCAAAGCAAAGTAACATTCAAGAGTCTAGGAAAGTGGTGGCTGAGCTGAAATGTGAAAAGTGAGTTTTTTACTTTCTTAGATCTATTAGCAAGTCAGTACTTTATGTCTTAATGCCCCAAATCCTTCTATTCTATTGTAGTGATACTGAGAATGACTAGCTACACTGCCAGGCAGTGCAGTAGGTGTTTTATATACATTATTCACTCCTCATAACATTTTCCTGACCTGAGGCCCAATGTTATATAGCCAGTGAGTGCTGGAGCAGGAGTATGAACTCTAGTAGTACTTGAAAATCCATGCTTTTTCTACTAGCCCCTTTCACTTTATGATGAATATTAATCATTAACTTGTATTTTATTTGAAGCACTCATATACATAGGAAAGTGGAAGAAGGCCTGTATGAAATAAAAAAAAATTTTTTGACTATCATAGTTCAAAATGGTTGAGAATCACCGCTTCAGAGAGTTTTGTTAAGACCATCTGTACAGAGACACATTTTGGTTGTGTACTCTCCAATCATAACTACAGAACATAGACATCGTTTATAGGACGGTTTATAAAAAATGCAGCATCATGGAAAACAACTTCTGAATCAAACTTACCAAGTTCTGACTTTATTTTGAGAAGATCAAATTCATGTGCATCCTAAAAAAGGAATGAATACATCTGTAAGCATATGAATTATTTAATCTTTCAGGCTGAAGTTATAAGCAGAGAGCTTATTCATAGGAGTTTGAGTACTTAGAAACTCAGTCTGGGTTCGTCATCGTCTGCTTTTGAAGTCTTCTAAGTCTAACTACTTCCCTCCATATTAAACTTTTTAAAGTACTTTTAAAGTATATGAACAAGTCATGTTAATCAGTTAAAACATTTTAATTACTCACAGTTTATATCTATAGTTTTTAAAACTTACAATGTATACATTCTGCAGTCTGATAAAAGTATAGGTAAGATAAGGCTATACAGCACCCGTGCATCTGGACTAGAATTACGGATACAGGTCCTTTGCTCCACAAGCAGATAGTTATTTTACAAATACTCTTTTCTTTTCATGCTGTCAAATATACTGTTTAAACCTGAAAGTTTCTCTTCACTTATATTTTCCTATAAATTACACTTCCTTTTGATTTTCACAATGCAGAGACTTATTTTATTATGTTTGTTCCATTGCTGCAATTGTCTGCCTGTGTACATGTTTTAACTTACAAGCTCAGAGAGGAGAAAGATCATCTAACTGACTGTGATGGCATTTAGTGTAATACCATATGCAGGATGATTAGGAATTCATGACACATTATCACTGAAAGTGACTGAACAGAGGTTAAGGACACCTGTCAAGGATGCCGAAAAGGGAATCCCTACACAGGATAGGGGTATTAAGGCTCCCTTTAATACAAAGTCATTAGGATATTATGAATTAAATTTAAACACAGGAAATTACACACATATAATAATGGTAACCTGTTTCAGAGAAACTGGATTCTCTGCTTTCACAAGGACAAATGCTCATGGCCTTTCTAACATCTTCTAGGTCCTTATTTTATTGAACTAAAAACAGTGTTTATGAATGAGGGTGGAGTGAAAACGGGTAAAAGAGGAGAGTATGGTCCACTATTGGCAGAGGTGGCTGGAGAAAGGAGAGGGAGAGAATATCAGAATCTCCAGTAATATTTTTATATTATAATCACCATTCTATCCCCAAGCTGCAATATGGTCAGGAATCATTAGGATGTTTCCCTTCCATATCCCCAGGGTCCACCTAAGGATCACAGGTGTGGGGAGTGTGCCTTCTCTCAGGTATACTGAGGTGAAAAAAAGTTTAGAACTACTAGCTTCAAGCTTCACTATAGCACTAAAATGGTATCCAGAAAGGAAAGCACAGAATGGGAATGTTCCGAAATTTCTTCTCTCCAAATCCTGGTACCTGAAGCAGCCGTAAGACCATAGCCTGGACTCTTTCTCTACTCAGCCCACCTCCCCAATTCCCCCAGGGGCTTTGTAAATGGCAACATCCTTCCTTCTTGCTCTCCTATTCACCAGCACAGGAAGCACTGGAAAAAGACTCAGAACCTGTCCACCATATCCTGGGTACAGTTAATCATGGCTACAGATCCCACCTTCTGCTACAATTGTCTTTTAAGGTTCTCAAAGAGGGATGGCATCAGTGGTCTGTGAAGTCCCACAAACAGCTCACCTAGGTCCAGTCAATTATACTAAGTTGCTCTGAGCTCTGGCTCTCCTCGATGGACCCCGCCTGTCTCTTCTGTTTTGCCTAAAGCACTTTTAGGAATGGGATAATAATTGAGCAACTAAAGTATAAGCAGATGAGGGTACAATAATTATCAGCTTTCTCCTGTCGAAACAAAACAAAATTCAAATGAATAAAAGTATCTTACCTCCATGTGGACATATAATTTCTCGATTGTTTCTGCCTGCTTTTCACAAAACAAGCAGACAGCAGAGGCAGGGTGTTCTTCCCAATCAGACCAGTCACTGGATTAAAAAGGAAAGCAGAAAATAGGGAGATTCCCTTCATTAAGAGGGTATACTACAGAGTGACTTGGTATTACCTTCTCCTTCCTAGGAAACCCTGCCAATCTCTTTCAACTCTGACATTTTGGTAAAGATTGTCACATCATATTATGACTTTCTGGTACAGCTTTTGAAATTCAAAGCAGCACCATGAAATTAATATAAATAGAGAACAGACGCTGCTCCATTTTCTCGTATTTGCCACTCTTCTGAGAAGCTATTTCACTGTAGAATCAGAGCAATGTCTTCTTGAGACAACAAGGTTTAATTTGCAAAGAAGACATGTCAAGAGATGTGATGCTCTCTCTTATTAACCACAACCACTAAGTGCACATGCTGTGAGGTGTGATGCTGGGACTGTGTTTCTGCATGACAAATAGTATATTTTAAAAAGGCAAAAATGATTAGTATTTCTTGAGGGAAATACTGATCATTTTACATGGAGCAAGTGTTAAATCTGGTGGTAGATGGGGGACTCAAAGGTATACAGGATCCCTTTTACCACCGCCCCCTAACCCCTGCATTTATTTTTTTTGAAATACTGTCAACGTTTTATCATTCCGAAACCAGGAAAACTGCCAGCCGGGAAGAGTTGTGGAGATGAGGAACTACCATTCACACTCAGAGAGGGGAAGATCTCTCATGGCAAGTTCAGAAATTACCACTGATATAAGCTTGAAGATCAACTTAACCCAATTCACATGGAAGCTTCCCTATTAGAAAACAGTAATATTTTCCCTATCCCTATCCATACAGGAGGGATAAACTAGGCCATCTGTTCTAGGTCAAAACTATTACTCTTTATAACCTTTTATGCCATTAAAACTTCAATATTCACTCATTAATTATATTCTAACTAGTATGTCCTAATGGGAAAGAAATGTTTTTATTCTAGTCTGAAAGACTCCCTGCCTGAATCTCTATCCATCAAAGAAATTCAGCAAATGGCAACTCTCCAACTTTGGGCTCTACTTCACTATTGAAATAATATTACTTCAAAATCCTGGGAGAGAAAAAAGGCTGAAGAGCTTTGACTGAAAATCCTTTTAGGTTGAAAAGAACACGTCTCAAGCTTATAATTTCAAACAAAGAAGCTGTGAATGTTTTAAGTTAGTCATCAATGGGATGAACACAGAACAGGATTAACTTCAATTCAGTTATATTCTCTATTCCAATGACAACAACATGGAGAGTTCAAAGAGCACATCACTTCAAGGTCTGGGCGCCAACTGAGTATGCAAAGCACTTTGGATATGCATTTTTCTCTGAATTATATACTATTATTTGTGTGTTCAATTAACAGTTTCAATTTAGCTGGAATAACAGTGTCTTTAGTAATTTTTATGTCAAAGTTATTTTGAATTCAAGTTTTTGCCATATTACATGAAAGGATGCTTGGCTCAGACAGGAGGTTTTCCTTCTTGTTAAGCTACCTCTTCATAATGATAATTTTAAACCAAACTAAAGAATTGTCTTCCTACTCGTGAAACACTGTAATTAATTAGCACCAATAACAAGTCTTACTTTTCCTGATGATCTAGCAACTCCCGATCATCTTCCAGCTGAACTTCTTCCCATGATTTTCCGAGTTCCTTTGTACAAAGAACAGAAGGATTAGAGAGATTGGGGGTAAGAAGAGATAGGAGAGAGAAAATAGACACACAAAGAAGCAAACAAAAGCCCCCTACTCGAGTGGCTTTGAAACAATACAAGTAGGATATATAGACAGTTCCCAACTTACGATGGTTTGACTTGACAATTTTTTTATTTTAGGATGGTGCAAATGTGATACACATTCAGTATGCTCTTTGACTTATGACAGGGTCACCTCCCATAAAACCCATTCTAAGTTGAAAACATCTTAAGTTGAAATCTTATGATATTTTCAATTTAGGAAAGGTTTATTGGGACGTAGCCCCATCATAAGTTGAGAAGCATCTGATATTAAAAATTTTATTTTAGTGATAAGGAAGGATACATCTTAAAATGTTTTTAATGTGCTTTTCTTTTTAAAGAAGCAGCAATATCTTTTCAATAAAATTCTTTTCTATCTATCTATCTATTTATTTATTTATCAGAGCTCCATTTATTCCTCTGGACACTGAGATAGTTGATTTTCAAAAGCCCCCTTTTTTTTTAAGTAAATTATATTTTTTGTTTTTTCATCTTAGATAATTAATTACTGTACTGGTCAGATACACAAAATAATCTATCTTTTTTCTTTAAATCAATGTTTCTCAACCCTGGATGCATTTTAGGATATCTTCTTTAAAAATAAAAAACCACCAATATTTCCTGGTGGAGTCCCTGAAACAGCCTCCTAGATGGACTCTGTTTCTACTTACAGTCCCCTATAATAGTCTATTTCCCCGACAGCAGTCACAATGATCTTTCTAAATGACACTTAGTTGTTTACAAACATGGCTTGGCAACACATTTAGACCCATGTCTTGTAACACCTCCATGCCCTCCCCTGGTTCCCTCTCCATCCTTATTTCCTGCCACTTTTTCTCTTTTTCAATTAGCTCCAGCCAGACTGGTCTTTTTATTGTACCTTGAACACAGCACACTGGCTTCCACCTACATACCTTTACACTTCTTGTCCTCTCAACCCGAAACCCTGCTCCCTTATGTATCTGCATGGCTCAGTCATTCTGGTCTCTGCTTAAAGGTTACCACCTCAGTCTTTCTCTAACTACCCCATGTAAAACACCACTACTCCTTCAAGTTACTTTTTATTCCTAAATCATGTTTTACTTTTCTTCAAAACATTGATCACTACCAGAAATCATTTTGTATATCTATTTCTTTTCTTATTTACTATCCATCCCTTCTCCCCTACTAGAATGTTCATGATGACATGGCCTTTGTTCACTGCTACATTTCCAGAGTCTGGTAGACAGTAGAAAGTATTTTTTGAGTTGAACTGTAATTGAAAAAACCTGTAAATTTAAGGCCAACTTAGATTCTATCACAAAAGGTTTCTGCAAGGTTATTAAATGAATTAGTTAATATCTATAAAACACATAGAACTGGGAAATACCTACTCAAGTCCCTTTAACCCCTTACAATTAGTGGAAAAGTTCCACATTTTTGGGTCTATGTCTGGCAAACTTAGTCACCATGTTAGCAAAACTTTACAGAATGATGAGCAGGAATGACTTCTTTTGCCCAAACCATTTCTCTTTTCTGCCTTGAGCCATTTCTTCTCTTCTTATCTTGTCTTCTGTCTCTACCCAGTCTTCTCACTGTGCTATACAAAAGCAGACAGCCTACCAAAGATGGATGCAGGAACATTAATGGACACTCTTTCATACAGCTATACTATGGTTAGGATCAAGCCCATCTGAGCTGCTATAAGCACAGATATCTTTGTTGTTCAATATCCTACTTTGGAAAAACACAACCCCAAATCAATCAATTATGGACTTTTTTTCCTCAAAGGTATTCATTTAGCTAAAAACAGAGAACTACGAGTGTTATTATGATTTAGGGGGAGAAAAATCTATCATTCATCAACTTAATGAGAGGTTTTGAAGCTGTCATTATTTATCAGCTAAATGATGCATAAACTTAGATATACAGAGATCTACCATAATGTCATTAGAGACAGTTAATTTAGAATCTATAATGTACTTCCCAGAGTTGTCATGAAGTGTCTGAACCTCATTACAGGACACCAAAATGGCCTCAACACTGTGAACAGGATTGTTGTTAAAATTTTTGGCAATGAATTAAATCATTCATGCCTTACTTGGTCTCTCTGGACTTGGATTTAAGGTCATGCTTTTGTTGCTGCAAGAAGGATGGACCTTCTGTGATATTATCATTCTGAGTGATATAGACAAATGTTGCTTATTAATAAATGTTTTGAGACAAAAGTAACAAAAAATATTTTTCACTGTCAGAAGTCAAAATTCAATGCATTATTTTGTAACTTCCTCAGTGTTCAGTACAACATGGAGGGTATTTATCTAGGCAATACAGCATTAATTAACCATTTACCACACTTGAGAGAAAAACGGATATCTATGTTTATTAGTATATTATGAAATAAGCAATTTGCATGTGACAGTGGCCCAGACTTCTGCTTTGGTACAGTTAAATATATAATTTATTATAGGAACAAGACCCAAAGAGAAAAAAAACCCCTGGAAAACAAAGCACATAACTCTCTAATTAAGATACTGTGTCTGCTAATGAATCATGTCAGGAAAGCAAAGAATGCAAGAAAAACAAAGTTTGGAAGGCATGTCAGTAAAGATGTTCAGAACACCTCCTCAAGCCCCTACATCAGATGGTTTATGAGCAATGAGAAGGTGGAAAAAAACATGGGGAAAAAAAAAGATTCCTTTCACATAGCACCACTCCACCCAATACACACACAATTATAATACATGTGCTTAAACAAAAAACCCATCAGGGCCGGGCGTGGTGGCTGACGCCTGTAATCCTAGCACTCTGGGAAGCCAAGGCAGGAGGATCGCTCAAGGTC
>VBSM01003176.1:29089875-29123791 GCA_008086735.1 Cheirogaleus medius
AAAAAAAAAAAAAAACCAAAACAAAAAAACCCCATCAGAAACAGATAAAATGCTTCAAATATAAAAAAATTATTCCATTAGAGAGAATTATAACAAAACTATGAAAAATAGGTTAAGAGCCTACTTTTGTTATCAGTAGCTTTGTATACTTTAAGAATAAAACAAATTAAATCAAAGAATGATAAAACCATGGCACAAATAGTTCCCTTTAGAAAAACCCATGGTTTGAAGCATTAACACCTTAGGAATATATGGCTGAGGCCTCGATGATGTTAAACAGTCTGTTGTCCTCTGAGGCAGGGGTATCTGAATGTGAAACTACCTTGTCCCCTAACCACCCCTACTATTTGCTGAACCCTTTTGTTTGTGAGAAAACAAAGCAAGAACTTCAAGTAGATAATCCAGACTATGCAAAAGATCTTTAATGTATTTGTAAGTCTGTTATTATTCAGAAACTGATATGAATTATAATTTCCAATTATTTGGAAATTATCTCACCAAAGAAGGAAAAGGAACTTGCAATTCACTGAGCTCAGAGAGCCAAAAATAGCCTCTTTGTCCCTTGGCTCTCCCACCTTTGCTGACTATTAGAACGTATCTTGCCAGGGATATCCTGGATGCTCCCAACACTGATACACTGGAAACTGTACAGATGTCTGCTGGAGTTAGTGATACAGCAGAGGTCAGGCATTGACTGTGTACACACCATTACAAGGTGTTCAAACAAATGTGCTCACATGTCTGTCCCCCATACCGACTTCTGTGCTCTTTGAGAGTAGTGACTCAAATCAGCCTCCCTGTCTATAATATTTTTCTTTCTGTTCCAGCATCTGGTACCCTGGCACTCAAATGTATGTAGAATGTATGAAGTCAATGAAATGGATGTACAGACACTATTAATATAACAATTCTTCTATATTTTGCCCATACTCTTGCACTCATGTTAGCCTTTTCCCTCAGAGCAATAAACAGTAAATTTCCCTCATTCTTTTTTTTTTAATAATAAAGTGCTATTTCATTGCTTAAGTAAAATTTTAGAGGAATTTATTTTTCATATTGATGATTTATTCTTCATCATAGTAAATATTGTTTAATGAGGTCTGAGATAAAACTAAAATGATGTGGAGAAAATACTGGCACTCGTTTTTCTCTAACTAGAGACTGTCAGTATTTGGAACAGTCTTTTATATACTCATTCTATATACTATTATACTTTCAATTGACAATAATATTCCGTAATATATTCCTAGAATGTTAACGAAGGTTGATATCTCTGGTAAGCATTCCTCTAGTTTAGGGCACTTGTACATCTTTAGGGACTTTATTGGCTTCTTCAATCCTTTTCAAAGGTGTTTATATCATTTCTAAAACTAAGGCATCAAACACATTTCAAATTTTCTTTCTTTCTTTTTTGTAATCATTCTCACTGATGTTGGCCATTTTTCTCAGTAAGAAAGCACACAGGACTAGGAAGGCTAAGGTTATGGGGTTGGGCCTTAAAGGGCTGATTAAAGTCAGCTTTACTTTGACCTTGGCTCAATTTCTAAAATAGTTTGTTACAAAAGAGAATAGGCAAAGGAGGGCGAATAGGTCATTATAAATTCATCACCATTACCTGACCAAAAACCCAACCCAAGCATAGAACGTAGGTACTAGTATTATCTCAATTGTACAAATGAAGGAAACTGATGCAGAGGCCAAGTAACTTGCCCTAGCTACACGATACTGGGAAAATTATGCAAACTTTCTGTGTCCCCGTTGTCTAATCAATAAGATAGGCTTAATGACAATACCTGTGTCATAGACAATGATGAAGATTAATTGATTTAATATAAATACCTAGGATAGTGCCTGGTCCATAGTTAAGTACTCGAATAACTGTTAGTTAAAAAAAATTGACTTCTACCAATATTACCCTATAGTTGTAATTTAATTTTCATTTTATATGTTATTAAAGTGTTTATATTCTCTTGAAGCACCTCTCTCATGCCATGATTTATGCTACATGAAATCGGGAACTGTGTGGGCAGTATAGCCTAGTATGCTTATCTAGAGATAGCTGGCCCTAGCAGATAAATTCAGTTTTGGCAGTTATACTATTTGAAGTCCAGGGAATGAAGAATCATACTTTTCTAAAACTGCCAGCAGAATAAGAGTGAGCAGACCCTTTGAAGTTTCCTCTAAAAGGTTAACACCTCTAGCTATACAATGTTCTGCTAGGCCCAAGCTCTTGAGTATTAGTTTAAAAGAGCCCCAAAAGGAAGAATTATTAAATTGCTCCCACAGCTTGCTGCAGTAGCTGACTATTTCTTAGAGCTAACACTGAAGTCCACTCCCTATTGGATTGGGCTGGAAGCCCAATGCTGGAAGCAGCATTTGCTTTAGGAAGTAATGACTGAGTGATTTCAAGAGAAGATTGAAGGAATCAAAGGGTCCTTTTGCCTTTAGCTGGTTGTAAAACATTTGTAGCAAACCATGGCAACCTCCTAGAGTCAATCTTCAAATACATGCTAAACTTGCTTCTCAAGGGGGAATTTTAGTTTAACATTATACGGATTAGTTAGAACCAGACAAAAATTCTACCCTAGAGCAGAGATTTCCAACATAATTCA
This sequence comes from Cheirogaleus medius, assembly GCA_008086735.1. Lineage (NCBI taxonomy): Eukaryota > Metazoa > Chordata > Mammalia > Primates > Cheirogaleidae > Cheirogaleus > Cheirogaleus medius. The sequence continues at coordinate 29,092,488 of VBSM01003176.1, forward strand.
GGATATGCTTATTTCTATCCAATAGATAAAATGTCTGATTATATTCAGTTAGCCTTCTATAGCCAATGGGTTTGGATTTTAATTCATTCATACTGAGAGGAAAAAAACAATTTCCATCTGCTTAAGGAAAGCACCAGTTAGAAACTGAACTCTCCAGCATTCTTCCAAGCCCTCTGGAGAATTACTTAACCCCTTCCTTTACATGAGTAATTTCCCTCCTTTATTACATACAATCAAAAAATCAGTGATTGGGGGCAGGGCCAGTAGCACCCCCAGTCCAGTTTTGATGTGTCAATCAAAATCCCCCTCTCATCATTTTAAACCCTCCCTCTCTTCCTCTTCTCTCCTCTCCTCCCCTCCCCCACCCCCCTTCCACCATCTGTCTCCATCTGAATGCCTCTTCTTACCCAAAAGGGCCTGTAATCCACCAAGGCCAGCAAATGGTATGGTGGTTTCTGGGCAGGGAGAGCTTTCAATGCATTTAAAATCCTTGACATGGTAAGCTAGTTAGTCTACTCTACCAGCCAAGCAAATAAAGTGCCCTTGCATATTAAATAGCTTGGTCTCCCTGACACTTCCCTTAAAAACAAGCTGACCCAAGAGAATGATAAAGATATACGTTTTTGTGGGGAAGGGGAGGATTTTTTTAGTGGGAAGAAAGGGGAAGAGTAGTTTTTAAAGAATTATTAATATCTTGAATATCATCTAGCATATCCAGTGCTCAACAAATGTTTTTTGAATAGAATATAGAAGTCTCTAGCCTCATATTAACAGATAATACATAAATGGGGAAGGTGGATATTCAGATGCTGTATATATATTTTTTTTGGTCAAGATCACCGAGTTCTAGGGACATAACATTTTTACTATATAAATGCCTGCCAAATAAAAGACAAATCAAATCAAATACTTTGTAAACTATTTTAAAGCTAATCACTACTTAAACATGCCCCTCTATTACATTTTGACCTTTGTATAATACTAATTGCTTATTCAAATACTAGTTGGCCCTTAGAAAGGTTTTGTTTGCAGTATTGCAGTCAAATTTTAAATTATGAAAAGAAAGCCTTACCAAATAATTGATGACATAAAATCGGTCATATTCTCTGTTCTTAGGATTGATCCTACGATGCTGTTTTTTCCTCATGTGATCTTTTAGTGTATTTTTGTCCCTAAAGGTCTTCTCACAGTACAAGCATTGCAAACTAAAAGAAATATACAAACACTGATAAATTAAACAAATCTCTTGGATAATTGCTGCAATAGCTCTTTATTATTATTGAGTTTTATATTTATTCATTTTAGGTCACAGAGAATCTTCAAATGGGATACACCACCCTTATCAGAATCGCCCCCCCATATCCTTTATTCATTTGGCTTTGTAGAATGCATGATACGGTATATTTTGTAGTTGGCTAATTTGGCTAACCTGGCTATTTAGTTAAAACTGTGAAAAAGATAGCTAATGTCCAAAAATTATTTTAGTGCTTTACTAATCAAATTACCTATTTTAAAATGAAGATGTAGGTATGTTCTTCAACTAATTACAACAATGGTTAGCACTGATTTGCTCCTATTGTATATAAAATTAGTACCTGGTTTGGTATATCCTGTGAGCTGATTTGCAGAGTTTGATTCCTAGCTTCAGTGCTGACTAGCTGTGGGACGTAGTAAAGTTATTTACCCTCTCTGTTGACATTTTCTGATTTCTAAACTGAAGATAATGCCTATATTTTAGAGAATTTTTATGATAACTTCATATATATTTATTGAACACTTATGTGTGGTAGGTGTTTTATTTGTATATATGACTAAAATGATGCGATGATAACAGCTACCACTTACTTAGTGGTATCATTTTTACAACGCATCATTTTTACATAACTTCTATTCAAATGTTTCCACTGACTGTGAATTCATTACCTAATGAAGTAGTGATTACCAGTTTTGAACAGATTACTGACAAAGTGTCTTCATGAAACTAACCTTAACAGTAGACACTTCTACCTAGTAGAAAGTAGAGAGTTCTAGTTTCTCAAGTCATACAGAGTGTTATCTCTTTCACATGAAAACTTTCTAATGATTGTAGTGTTATTGTCTCAATTTTGAATTCTTTTTAATCTCTACTAAACATCCTTTCATCTATTTCTTATGACAAAAAATATACTCTTTGGCATAAGAATATTCTTTTATAGTATATTCTTTCATAGCAAACAATTTATAGGTGATAAGCTGCTTATAGATATTCATTACTGCTAATCTTGCTAGATTTTATTTTATAAACAAAGGGTCATTTAACAAACAAAAGGGTGAAGGGACTCATTGTACCATAGTGCTGATATCAGAATTTGAGTTAAGAACTTTTTATAATTGATCAATGTCTCTTGACACTTACTTTTTTAAATGGCATTGCTCTAAATGTTGTGGGTTGAGATACCACACTTGTTAGTATTCTATTAAAACTGGGTTCTGAGAGAAAAAGTCTTAGGCCCTTTCCTGGAAAGAAAAGCAGATACACTTTCGAAAGCCATTTTGGTGACCTAGAGAATTTTCTTCTTTGTTTCAACAGGCTAAGCTCCAGATACCCAAGGTTGCCAAAATATGATCTTGGGAAAATAGAGTGTTATTATATGTAAATGTGAATGAAAGCTAAAAGGTGAAGAATACATATAGCATACTAGGTCTCACATAAAATTAAGTAACATACAACAATTTGACAATATAATTACTAAATATGCAGAAAAAGTAAAGTGAAAAGTAAAGGAATTATAATTCCAAAATTAAGAAATACTAATGGAGAAAGGCACACGGGGAAATTCAAAGGAATTTTAATAATGTTCTGTTTCTTAGGCTGGATGGTATGTATATTCTTCACATCCCATATGACATAACTTATATGGTATGTATATTGTTTTGTTTACATACCCATATTCTATTTTTAAAATTTAAAAAATACTAAAAGGCAGTATGATTTAGATAAAATAAGGATTCTCATACAAATGTAAATTCCTCCAACAAGAGAAATTTCCATTTTTGTAATTACTTCTGACTATTAATTTTTAAAAAATCACAACAGAGTCCAAGATTGAAACAGCTTTAGGCAGTGTTTCATAAAACAATACCTACTTGTCAAGCTTTTTCTGTAGCATACACAGAAATTCATTGCAGTTTACAATGTTGTCTGGCAATCCAATGTTGAAAGCATGTTCTTTGGCCATGTGGTTCAAAAGAACAGATCTAGGAAGAAATTTGAGCAATCAGTATTATTTATAAATTATTTTGGAACAAACCAGGCTAGGAATAGCATTTGTATAATAAAAACACTAAGTAGAGGTATAAGCAAGTGTTAAACAATGGCACAAACAATTGAGCTATGAAAGACTGACATATCAGTCCTGTAAAAGAAGGCCAAAGTTTGTTCCACCACCTGTTACTGAACAGGGTTATATTCTACAGGAGACTTAAACAACTAAATAAACTGTACTTCTACTTTTCCAATTCATCATGGTGAAGAGTAAGAGGCAACTGTCTAACAGGAATATGAACTACTATGACCTAGGATCATAGACAGTTAGCCAGTTTATCACTGAACAAAAACTTGGAACCCATAGTTAACAGGTCTAATTACACACAAGGGTTATGATAACCTGGAAACTCAAGGAACACCATGTTGATTAGTTTATTCAGAAAGTGAAAATTAATTTTATTTAACTTTTACATAGGAAAAGAATATATGTAAGCCTTTATTATAATTTTAGCTCATAAAATAAAGATGACAGTTTTTACAAACTCATTAGTATACATACTATTGATACACTGTGCATACATTATACAGCTTATTTTATCTAGCTTTTAGACACTTACTTGCCCCAATTGTTTTTAGTGTTTTTCTTTTCCTTGAGAAAGTGAAATAAAGCAATCTTCTCTATAAAAATGTTTGTTGACTTTTATTTTTTTACTATGTAGGAGATACATTTATTAATCTTGCGGTTAATATGATATGCCCATTTGTCTAACTGCTTAACTACTACTGATAACTTGCTAATAGTACTTGTTGGGGTAGTTCACAGTGTCTTTTGGGCCTACAAGGCTTTTCCCACAGGTAGCCCAGACAGAGCTAGACCTTCCCAGGGGCTCTAGGCCTGAGGCTTAGGCTATGGAAGAGTTCAGGTGAAAGCAGAACTTGGAGCCTCTTGCAGGAAGTGGGGTGGGTAGGTGGGTGGGCCTCATGCAGGAAGTGGGGTGGGTAGGTGGGTGGGTGGCAAGGGGGTGTGAGGCAGAAGGTTAGAAAGCTTCCCCTACCCCCAAGGCCATGTTGTGCTAATGTACGGTGCCTCTGGATCCAGGGAGGTTCTCCCTGAAGTGGCCAAGCCATAGTTTCTTTGCTTAGGACTTCCAGGATAAAGATCCAGACCCTAGGTTGTGTCTGGATGCTGTCAGAAATAACAGCTGGTTCAAGGGGTACACGTGGGTTGGGAGGTTTCCCTCATACCCAGGGTATGTGGGATCAAAAGCTCTTGCCATTAACAGCCACACTGGATATATTTATGGGAACCTAGTTGTGCTTTCAACCTCTCTGGAGCCTAAAAACCTGGCACCGAGGGTCTGTAAGTTAGGATATGGGAGTTAAGCCAGTGGTGGGCTCAAAGGGTACATGAATTAGGAGGCTTCTCCAGTCTCTCAGACACTGTTTGGGCAAACCCCAGTAGCTTCTGGGATCCAAGAGGGTTGACTCAGAAAGACCTTCAGCCTCAGCCAGCTTGCCACTGTCTGTCTCTTCATTTGGCTGTTCCTGATCTGTGTCCTTTATAAGAAAACTGTAATCATAAGTATAATGTTTTCCCAAGTTATGCGAGTCTTTCCAGCAAATTATCAAATGCATGAAATTATCAGTGGGAACCTCTAACTTTGTAGCCAGTTGGTTAAAAATTTGGGGAGTCTAGAGACTGCCTAAACTTATAGCTGGTGTCTTGTTGTGGGCTAGAGTCCTTAAATGTGTAGAGTCTGATGATAATTCCAGGTAATTAGTGCCAGAATTGAATTGTAGTGCACCAATTGATTTTGGACCAGTTGGAGTTGGTAATAGAATTACCAATCCCCTAACTTCTTTTTTAGGTCTTTATCACTTTTAATATCCAAAAGCAAAAAATCAAAAACTGCCAAAGATTTAGAGTAAACAAGTTAGTATAGTGAGGTCTACCTGTAGTAGTTTATTGCCATGGTCTTGCCTGTCAGCCAGTTTTAAAAGCCCTGCAATATTAAACATAAATCTACTTTTGGCATCTTAAGAATTTATCCCCTTACTCTGTTTAGAGCAACCACAATCCATCTTTAACGTTAGGTATATTTTTTAAAAAAGTACTGCTGATATATGAAAGGGTCCTGAGCCAACCTACTGAACTTAATTTATATAGCCAATAGTTATGGATGCTTTGATGAATTTTTAGATTAAAAACAATAACATTTAAGATGCATAATGGCAAACCTGTTTCCAAGGAATTCTGCATTGCAAAACATACAAATGCCACGAAAACTGGTATCATTTCGTTCTTGCTGCTGTTGTTCCAGAATTTCTTTCTGTAAAGTAGAAACAGGTTTATGGTATAATCTTTAATAAATGCACAATTAGCTAATAAAAAATGTCATAGTCTGAATAGGAGGAAGCTGGGGTGTAAACACAAAGGGAATATATGAAAGTTGTCAATATTTCAAATTTCTCCATTTCTGTCCTTGCATCAAAGCTCTAAGTCTGTACCATTAAATGACTATAGAATACTCCACTTGGACAGCTACATAGGACAATTATAGTTAACAGTCTTACATCCTTCCCTACCTTGTCTTTTCTTCTGTCTTTGTCAGTCATCTCCTATCCTCACTCACTCTCTTCTAAAAACAAAAATGTGGTGAGATCTCTGACTTGCTCATTTCCCTAATTCTTAGTTTGTAATCAAGTTATGATCAATTTTTCACTTGAACTATCTTTCATGTTACTTTTCTCCACCAATACCAATGTCATCACTGAGTCCAATTTTTATTTAGTCATTATGAGACTACCATAAATAAGTCTCCTAAAGGGTCTCCCTGATTTCAATATCTCTTCCATCATATCTATCCTCTTTTTTTGGTGTTAGAAGAACTTCTTTAAACATGAATGTTTTCATGCAAAATTATTTTGTTACACTTCAACTCAAATAATTTTAAATATGTTGTGGTAATGTCCTGTTCTAATCAGGGTGGGTCTGTACATTATCTTTCCTTGAGGTCATTTTATTTCCCTTTGCTTTTTCACTCTTACCTGTTTATCAAGATTCAACTTGATTCCCATTTCTATCATGTAGCCATTTCTGATTACAGTACCACAGTTAAGAGCTCAGGCTCTGAAATATTGAGTAGATGTGGATTTGAAATCTGGCTCTCACCTGTAATTGATATTTTATTTAACCTCTTTAATCCTCAGTTTTCTCATTTTTAGATGAAAATAAAAGTATTATCTCACAGCACTGTTTACAGGATTAAATCAGATAATGTACATAGAGTTTAAATTATATATAAATCATTAAATGTTTGATATTATTATTACCCAGCCCACATCAATTCCCATTATTTATAACATGCCATCTCTTTGGTAATTGCTGTCTGTTTTGTTTTCTGAAGGGAAATGAAAAGTCTTTGAAGTTAAAAGAAAGTCTCCATGTTGTCATTATATCTGTATACTATTCTCCACTTCTCCTATAACTTGGTGCTCAAAATAGGAACTTCATAAAGTTTATTGCTGATTCTATATTTATAGAACAGCATAACAATGAGTTTGTATCTAGAATCTTAAATTCCATGTGGTATTTCTAGAAATGCATCATCAAACATTTAGAAGTATTAATCTATTCAAAGAAAAAAATTAAGAAGCTACCATGATGAAAATCAATTCAGTGAACTTCTAGTTTCAGTCTTGATGCAATAACGGAGATCAGATTTACCCTTCCAGAGCAAACTACCATGAAACAAACTGCTTCATATATTTTACATATTTTCAGGCATTAGATAATAGCACAGGACTGTGATCCTCAACAAAAACAAAAAATAATACTTTACCAGTTTTCTGCTGGTGGGGTATTTTCTAAATTGCAACAGGGAATTTGAAACCAAATGAAGAGTACATACTAGATAAATAGATTTTCTAGATCATAGAAATTTTAATTTGGTATTTAAAGGGGTAAGTTTTATACAAGACGGTTTCTAAGACACCTGCCAGGTTTTCTCTTCATTCCAAATTCAAGACATAACCTAGCCCATCCTATATGATACAGGGTGCTTGTTATGAACAATTACTACCATATTGTACAATGAAAATATGTTTTACTTTCAGAATCTCTTTGCCACTGCAAATGACTAAACTGTTGTGCTCTCTTGGTTTGATTTTATTCTCTCTTTTTTATGGCCATCTATGTTGATCTCCTTTTATTCACTGAAACTTTTAATCACTGTTAGTGGTGGTCTCCTTCTCTATCCACTAACTGGCTCCCTCATCTATACCTCCTTTCTGTTTGCTATCCTTTGTTTGTACCTTTGTTATTTCCCTTAATCTAGAATAAAACCATAGGGACTCCCAAAACCTAGCTAAGAAAAAACAGACAATCAAATTCTAAGACTCAGATTAAGTCAAATATTAATATGTTTGGTACCTGAGAAAAAGTAGCTTCCAGTACCTTTCTTGGATGGGCTTTATGAAAGTTACTTTCATCTGGTAGGGATGCTTTGTTTCTTATTTCTGGGTTCTCTGCAATTTGGATCTATTGAGGTTACCAGATACCAGATGGATGGACTTATACTAAAGACTTTCCTTGTGCATACATTTTAAAAGTATGTTTATCTGATACATGCCCAGAGGGATGGAAGACAAAATCTGACTGTAAATGAACCTTTAAAAAAATTACTCTATAATTGGCCTAGGCAAAGAATTCTTGAAGAAGACCCCCAAAGCAATCACCACAGCAACAAAAATAAACAAATGGGATCTGATTAAATTAAAAAGCTTCTGCACAGCCAAGGAAACTATCATTAGAGCAAACAGACAACCTACAGAATGGAAGAAAATATTTGCTCTCTACACTTCCGACAAAGGACTGATAACAAGAATCTATCTAGAACTCAAAAGAATTAACAAGAAAAAATCAAACAATCCCATCAAGAAACGGGCAACGGAAATGAAAAGAAACTTTTCCAAAGAAGACAGAATAGGGGGTATAGCTCAGTGGTAGAGCATTTGACTGCAAAGAAGACAGAATAATGGCCAGCAAACATATAAAAACATGCTCAACATCTCTAATCATTAGAGAAATGCAAATCAAAACCACAATGAGATATCATCTAACCCCAGTGAGAGTGGCCTCTATCAAAAAATCCCAAAACAACAAATGCTAGCGAGGATGTGGAGAGACAGGAACACTCTTACACTGCTGGTGGGACTGCAAATTAGTGCAACCTTTGTGGAAAAGAATTTGGAGATACCTCAAAGAGGTATACCTCAAAAATAGAAATACCATTTGATCCAGCAATAGCAATTATTAGGCATCTACCCAAAAGAGCATAAGACATTCTATAATAAAGACATCTGCACCCGAATGTTTATGGCAGCATAATTCACTATTGCAAGGACGTGAAAACAACCCAAGTGCCCATCAATCCATGTGTGGATTATTAAAATTTGGTATAAGTTTACAATGGAATATTACTCAATTCTAAGAAACGACAGTGAGCTAGCATCGCTTATATTATCCTGGATTGAGCTTAAGCCCATTATCCAAAGTGAGGTGACACAAGATCAGAAGAATGGGTTCCACATGTACTCGCCATCAAATTGGTACTGACTGATCAACACTATGGTGCTCAAATGGTGGTGGTGTTCACCAGGGATTTGGGGGTTGGAGGGGTAGACCCATATCTGAGGGATGTGGTGAGCATTGTGGAGGGGAAGGACATATCTCTAACCCTTGCTAGGGAGAGGCAAAGATATAAAATGCAACCAAAATGTTTGTACTTTCATATTTTCTTGAAGTTAAAAAAAATTAGTCTATAAATATGTAATGACTTATCTGGAAAGGATCTAGAATTGGTACTCAATATAAGTTTAAAGAACACACTAATGGCTCCTTGTTTTCTACTGAATAAAATCCATAATCTTTAGCCTGGCATTCAGAATGTTCTGTACCTGATTCTAACCTAGGTTTTTAAAAAGCTTCACATTGCTTCCCCATAAAACTATATGTTATAGGGAAAAGCAAGAACACACACTATAATTTATTTGTGTATTATTCTCAATAGCAGTTCTCAACTACCTATTATGATTTCGTAAGCCACTCAATGGCCAGGAATTAACTGTTTCCTCTTTTGCTCATCTTTGCTATTAGAGTTCTCTACCCTTATCTTCTAAGAGTCAGTTCAAATGCTACATCTGTGTGGTAAGTGGAAAGAACAAATGACAGGGACTTAGGAGTTCTTGTCCTATTTTTGTGACTGACTAGTTCTCAATCTGGCCTTGGGCATATCACTTCTCAAGGACTCAGTTTTTGGCGATCTCTAAATTGCCTCTGAAACATTCTACAAGTCATTAAAGTGACTGTCCCAGACCAATTCTGCAATAGAAGTGATACTTCCTTTTTGTTTTTACCACAGTTTATAGCATTCAATTGGCATCCACATTGCTTGGTCTTCAGGAAAACTGTGTCTTAATCATTTTTACTCATAGAAAATGAGCTCCTTTATGCCATATGCACACAATTTCTTAGAGTAGAGTCTCAGTAAATACATGACAACCAAATTTATACCCCACATGCAACAATGTACACACTACAAATCTGGATGCTCCCTTGAAAATCAAAATGTCCTTCTCTAAGGAGGGGATTTATAACACACTTGATTATCCCTTACTGACATAGGATTGGAACTTGTATGAGTTATATTTCATACATAATGTAAAATGGAGAGCTTTCCACAGCAATAGTAAACTGATAAGATATTTGTTAAAGATAATAGCCTGCTGTATATACAAACTATTCTAGGAAAACAAATTTATGTTGATTATGATTTTAAAAGTCCCAAAGTTGTTTTTCTAAAAACTCACAACTGACAATTTTTAGAAACATACAGATATACAGAGAATTTTACATTGCCATGGGTAGAGATTTGGGGGATAGGCTTTTACTTTAAAAAATAATTTTTACTTTTAATTCTATATACATACTTTTAATAAGTATATATCTTAAAAGCATAAATAGATGTTCGTTACTAAGATGACTTTTTGAGCAAAGTACAAGATGTAAGTCAAGACAAGGACATTAACTAGAGTGATAACTACTGAATCCAACAATTAGGGAAACTAAGTATATTGGTGTGGAACACAATTATTTTTATTTGTAAAAAGATATTAAGAATTAAATTAATGTTATCAAGGTTTCCCTCCTATCCACTCTACTAAACTTTACTCTATGAAGTGCTTATGCCTTATAAAAATAAATAGGAAATTCTCCTTATTTTTAAAAATAAGACCTCCAAATATATCATATATACTTTTGATAACATTTTACTTATACATAAATATGAAAATAAAAATTATTTTAATTCTACTACTATTACATCTGTAACAGCTTTCCTTATCCTTTTATAATCAATTCAATAAATTAAGGAGAAGGTCTCCTTTATTCATTGACATTGGCTTTGATGATGGTCATGTAATCATCATGGTCATGTGATGATCACATGGTCACCATGTGGTGATGGTCATGACATGCTAAATGAATTAGTAAAACAGGAAGCTAAACAAGACTGGTAGCTTTTCTCTTAATTTTTCTCTTATTTTTTTATTATACAAATTTTCACCAAGAAAGTTAAAGAATTGTATAGCGAACATTCCTATACTCAATATTTACATTCAGTAATGGTTAATATTTTGCCAGTTTCCTTTCTCTCTCTCTTGCTCTTTCCACATACACACACACAACTGTGCATTATACACTTTTTTCTGGCTAAACCATTTGAAAATAAGTTGCAGACATCATGACACTTTACTCCTAAATACTTAAGCATGCTTCTCCTAAGAATAAGGACATTCTTCTACATATAACCATTGTTACACACCTAAGAAAATTAGCAATAATTTCAAAATAGCATGCAGCATCCAGGAAATACTTTGCTCTGTCACCCTGGCTGGAATGCAGTGGTATGATCACAGCTCACTGCAACCTTGAATGCCTGGGCTCAAGTGATCCTCCTGCTTTAGTTTTCTGAGTAGCTGGGACTACAGGCATACACCACTACTCCTGGCTAAGTTTTTTATTTTTTGTAGAGATGGGGTCTCACTATGTTGCCCAGGCTAGTCTTGAACTCCTGGCCTCAAGTGATCCTCCCGCCTCGGCCTCCCAAAGTGCTGGTATTACAGGTGTGAGCCACTGCGTTCGGCATTGCCTCTAAATCTTAAGCCACAAAATAACTCACCAGCCTGGGACACAGGCTCTAGTGTATAGAAAAGAAATATTTTTCCAAACTCAATGATGATCCTCCAAAACATATGCACGACTGCTAATAAAACTTTGTCAATGTTATTGTCTTCTGTAATCAATTCAAAATGTATTTCATTAGATCATAAGCTCACCAAAGGCAGAACTGTTTTATTCATCTGTGTAGTCCCCACTGTGCATTATAGACAGGGGTACACAACAATGGTGGAATGGAGTTGCTGTGTTTCCTATGGCCTCCATTTCCTCAAATCCTTCAAATTGTTAGAGGGGTCTAAGTATAAGATAGCCACATCCCAGCAGACCCTAAAAGCTTTATTCCCATTGCTGTTAACTGCTATGATGTAAGGAAACAAAACTAAGCATTAAATTATGTGCTTCCTTCTTCTGTAGCAAACATATTGACAGCTGCTGATCAGGCATCAAAGAGGAAGAAACTGAGCAGAAGCTACCTGGGCAGTCAAGAAAAATATTTTTTCTTTCCTCTTCATTCCCTTTTCTCCTCTCCTTCTTCTTCCCTCCTTTTTTATCCCTTCTCCCCCCCTTCCCCTCTTTCTTCCCTTTGTAAAACTTGGTATCTGACAGAATTAGTTGTGGCATTTGTTTGAAGTCACTTAGGAACAAAAAGTTATGATATTAGGAGACAGTCCAGAGAAAGCACCACAAAGATGTACAAATCAAAGCCTATCATCTTTGTGATTTCATTTTTCTAAAAAAATTTTATGCTGGGCTATACACTTTAGGTTTATTCTGGGCTATATAACTAGGAATAGGGGTCTGAAGAGAATGTTGTAGATGTTATATGCTTGAGCTTCTTAAAGCAGCTGATGAAATTAGATAAAATTTTCATTACAAAATAGGCTTGGATAAAAACCACAGTTGTAAGAATACAAAATCAGCCTATGTACTAGGCAAAGAGTCATAATAACAAGCTGTATGTTTTTCTAATTGGTATAAAATGTCAAGTATGCTAGCAGAGGGGTCAGTGCATAGTCTTTCATCCTTATTCATAAGCTAGAAGCAGAAGGAACAATAATAAACAGCAGGTATAGCAGATGGCACTCAAAATAGTCATAGGGGATTGACATACAGGTAGGAAAAATGTGAGTCAGGTTGAAAATTATAAAAATCAGCCTATTTAGGAAAGAGTAATTTAGAAAATGTTTATTTAGGTAAGAATTTATACATAGGAAAACAACAAACTGATGTTTAAAATGACAAATCCAATGGAAATAGCTTGCATTAACAAAAGGAAGTAAAACTAAATCTGATGTTATTAACTATAGGTATAAAAAACATTTTATGGATACTAACAAGTAATAGATTTACCATAGAGTTGCCTGGGTGAGTGGATATATGAATGGCTATCACAGAAAATAGCATACTCCTCGGGTTCTTTCCCAACCTAACCCAAAGGCAGCAGCACAGCAGAACCCACTAGGAATTCTCAGACTAGGAGCCCAGTGGCATTCTGCCAGTATAGAAGACAACAAATCTCCCCACTACAGTTCCAGCAGTGGCCTAAAGGCTCCACAGGAAAGCAGCAGAATCTCTTATTTCTCCTGCTCTCTATTTCCAGAGCTATGGGTTATCTCTGGGGTATTTGAGATTATTTTATTTACCTCCACTTTGTTCTAATAAGTGTTACAGGCTGCTATAAAACAATGTAGCATTGAAATAGAGTAAAAGAAAGAAAAAAAAATAAGATAGGATGGGCACATAAATTGAAAATAAAAAATAAAAGAACACATGTATGTATACACACACACAAATTCACACCTAAAGGTGGGCCCCAAATTTGGCTCTCAGCTTTGGTAGAAAAGGGTAACAGATCAGATAAGGGTTCGGTGTGGAGAATTTGGCTGGCCTTTGTTGTCTGTTCCCGGGAAGTACCTAACTTATAAACCCTTGGAATTTCCTGAGAGACTGGAGTGTCTTTGCTATTTATGGTGGGCCCTTAGATCACACCTGATAGTTTATACTAATAAGATGACTCAGGATGGGAACTGGCTATGCCATAAAGACCAACCTTGTGATTAGTGAGCAACATATCAGCCTGACCTCCTGGGAAGGGAGGGGAGCTAGAGATCGAGTTCAGCCACATGACCAGTGATTTAGTGAATCATGCCTATTCAGTGAAGCCTCAGTAAAACTCTAGACACCAAAGCTCCAGTAAACTTTCCTGGTTGGTATTACTCTGGGTATTGTTTATACACTGATGTGCCAAGAAGGCAATGCATCCCTAGGGACGATGGAAGTCTTGCATTTGGCAGTCTCTCAGATCTCACCCTATGTGTCCCTGTCTCTCTGTTTGACTTGTTCTGATTTGTATCCTATTGCTATGATAACACTGTAATCATAAGTATAGTGCTTTCCTGAGTTCGGAGTCATTACAGCAAATTACTGAACCTGAGGGAGTAGTGGGAACCTCTGAATTTGTAAACAGATGGTCAGAAGTGAAGGTAGCTTGGGGAACCCCCAGCTTGTGGCTGGTGTTTGAAGAGAGGACAGTCTTGTGGAGGACTATGACTGTAAGCCGTGAAGTGTGGCTTAACTCTGGATGGTTGGTGTCAGAGTCACTGTGGGTATATAAGTACACTATGTGATATAATGGACAATAAATAGACCAAACAACATAGGGATGTTTCTCATATAGACCCTTGGAACAAGAGCTCATCCCAAAGCACATCTCCCAACTCAGTGGAAACCATACAGAAGGGTGGGTAAGGTTGTCATGATGCAGTACAGATGTTTGTTCTCTACTGACTATTTAGAGACTATTTAGACTATTTAGAAAAATTGTGAGCTTCCTCAAACAATCTTCCCTGAACACAGTTTTTTAAAGCATTGGTTGGTTTTAACCTTAAATTTGTCCTTCCATGTCTAAGCTCTCACATGGATATAGAGTCATGGGCCTCAGAAGATATGAGACACTCAGGGTTGATACTCTCCTATAAAAACTGCGTAGTTCTTGATGGGGTTCAGGACACGCTACCCTCAAATATGGCACTTTGGCCAAAACAGCAGAAACAGGAAATTCACTCTTATGTCCCCTGCCCTTGTCCTCTGAAACAGATCATAAAACCTTCCTTCAAGAGGTGCCCTCCCTAAACCCAGAGGAAACAAACACCCTTATCTCTGAAGACACAGGGACACAGTTTTTAACATGGATTAAATTTTAAGTAAGGTGTTACCAGATGCCTGCCCCTGACTGGGTGAGAGTGTGTCAGAAAATAGTCCAAAGAACACCTGGCAATGAGTGACATCATTTGCTGGCATGTACTCCAAAGACAAATTTTTGGCAAAATGTATATGAACATAACTAAATGTAGCAATCTTTATTAATATAATTGTCATTGATAAGTCAGTTAAAAGATGAAGAATGAATACAAAACAATAATAATAGGTTTTAGAATTTATTTGTGACAACTAGTTGAAAGGGTCAATTGTCTCTTTAAGCTATACTTAATTTAGTAGACAAATACATATGTATGTATATGTATCTTTTTGAACTCCATGAAAGGAGGAAAGGCATCTACCTTAACCAAAAGTAGCATTTAATCACTAAGATACTAATTAAAATAAAGCAGGGGGAGGAGGAATTCCATTTCTGCTTAGGATAAAGATAGACACAAGAGAACATCTTTACAATGAGAAAAAGCTGAATAATCAAAAAAAAAATTGTAACTTATTTTGAGTCTAAGGAGGTGAAGTCACAAGGCAACCAGAAAAACTGAATTCCAAAAGGTGTTAAGGCTCTCTGAGGAGAGACAGGGACACATGAACTATTTCTTTCACCTTTGGTGAAGCATGGGAGGAAAAGGTAAAAGTAGGAAGAAAATAACTGAAATTTAAAAGAATTCTTAAAGGCTAAATCCCTGGGAGTCCTAGACACAAAGAGATCTAATTCTTCCACAGGTTTCTTCCAAGTTCTTAGAAGAAAGACTGGGGCTAGGGTAAAGAGATACCAATAAGAGCTCTTTGATGGCGAACAGGCACAAAACTCAGCTAGCTTCTTGGGACCATTCTTTAGCATACGAAGCAAAAGCTATAAGGTGCTGAGGGGAAGGACCCAAATCCTGCACTGATACAAAGGTGAGGTCAGCTACTGCTGGGGTAGTGGGCAGGAATGCTGAGAAATAATATAACATTATTCCTGAGTTCTTCCAGAAGGTACTTGAGTGTGCAATAGTGTTGTGGGGTATAAGGGCTCATGTAAAGACAGGCCTGAGAGAACCTAACTTGTAGTTTGTCAAGCAAGTTCTGCAACATACCTTTCTTAAAACATTCAAAAAAGTTATAGGCATGTATTTGGTGTTAAAATATTTAAATATTAAATTAAATTAAATATTTAAGATACTTGAAAGGTATGAAAATGAATGTCTGTTCCTTTAAAAGATGGGGTAGGTGTGGCTACAACCTAATGGAAAGACAGCTGGAAAAGGAGGCAGATGAGACTTATAGCACCACCCCTTGGTTACTGTTCTCCCCTTATATGTCTAGGGACCAGTAAGAATCCAGAGTGCATTTACTTTTTGCTTAAGTGCTAGGATTATAAAAGAGCCTGTCAAGATAAGGAATAAAAACAAGAGCATTCAGGAATCTCAGAGGAGGAAAATTCTTGAAGAGTAATCAGTTCTGAAACATTAGAATTTAGGATTTTCTTAAGTTTTGAGCCATCAATAAAAGTTTAGGGTAGAAAATGAAATACTGGATGGTCAACAAAATTGGAACTTATAAGGAAAGTAATAAAAATTAAAATTGTCATTATTTAGATGCAGAAAAAGGTCTGTCCTGTTGATACAAATGAATCACAAAGGACTAGCTTTCTTTTGAAGTGACTTATTTATAATATCAGAACCCAGACTGCGTGCCAAATGGCAAAGGCCCTAATACATATGGAATGCTGATGAGCTTTTTCTCTTTAAGAGAGTGAACATTTGGAGCTGGTTAATACAAGCACTGGAGACACTAGACCAGCATTCCTTTGAGGAACTGACATAAAGGAACAGAGAGTGGTACATCCTCTATCATTGGTGATAAAAAGAAGGAACAAAGATGTTTCTTTGCTATCCATTCCCCGTTTTCCAGCCCCTCACCACAAAAATGAGTGAATGATTTAAAATAACATAGGAGAGAAAGCTTTTTGTTTTTTTGGTGAAAACAGTTGACCTGGATACTCCAATTGGCTAAAACAAATGCCATATATTCAGCAAAACTTTCCCAAAGGTTAACTAAAAGTTTGGTATTACACTGGGCACTGAAATCTTTGACTTCTTTTTGGTCATAACCTTGAATTCAGAATAGGTTTAAAACTTTCCTACCCACTGAGAAAGGAGTTTCCAATAAATTAACCAATCAATATAACTTTTGAGTGTCTACTTTCCAAAACATAACTGATCCCTAAAGTTAATCCTCCACAAAACGCAATTTTTCCTAAATCATTTCAGTCAACCATTTGAATTACTCTAAATATTTTTGTCTTCCAAAAGCATTTTCAAAGCTTTCTTTACACCATTCTAGAGACTCACCTCAGATATCACCTTCTCCAAAACCACCATCTATCACATCCTTTATTCTATCTGATGTAACATTTGATATGAAGAAATTAAAGTATAAAAAGCTCAGCAAATTTCCACTAATTTAAGGATCAAGGGACAGTTTGGTTAAGTAAAATGAAAACATGAATAAATTTTGTATACAGATATTGATGTACAGTTTTGACCACTTTCGAAATGAAATCTGTCTGCAACTTACTTAAATATTTTAGAAGTCCTCTGACCAGGAGTCAGGTAAAAAGCTACTCCTCCCCACCAAAGAATTCCCTTTTAAGTGTCAAAAGTGCTGGACAGCACTGGGAAAGACTGTTTTTTTTGCCAGAATCTGATTACTTGAGCATTTGAATTTATGCTAGCAATGCACTCATACAAGATACTTAAACAAAAACACACTTCTGCATGTAGAAGGCAGGAGTAACCGTACTAAAGCAAAGCTTATCAATGGTACAATATGGTTTTTTAAACAAAATCAATAAAATCCACTTTTCTCAACATTTTATGATAGGTGATAGAAGTTAACTCTGTGATAATATTAAGGGTCTTAATAAATAAATGAGGAAAGACCACCCATGTCAACGACTGAAAAAGAAGTAAAACAAAAAAGCCAGAGAGAAATTTCTCAACAGGATGATGATATCCTCCCCCAAATCCATGAGATTTGATCTGACTAATATCTCACCTTCTTGAGTACCTCCCACCATTTCTGAAACTGCAGTGATAAAGGCAACAACCATCTGTTTGCTACACAGGATAGAAAGAGTATTTTTCTTCTACTTTGAGTTTCACTGAGATAGTTTTTGAAAAGTATGTGAGAGACAGAACAGAACATCTAAAAAAATGAACTAGGAGAGAAAAAAATGACACGAATTTAACCCTTTACATGGACAATGAAAAAAATGGTAGAAGTACAGAATAAAAAAAAATACAAGAGTTAAATACAGGAGAAACTGGAAAAGCCAAATTCCTATTTGTATTAAATTAGAGAGATAAAGGAATTTAGCTTAGGCAAGAAGAGAAGGACTTTAGAAAATTCAATAGGTGGCTATGGGAGATTGCAAAATACCCATTTTTTGACTAAAAAGAAAGGGGGCTATCAGCATGGCATGGCTCAGCATAGTATTACCTGCCTTAGGAAATATTTTCTATAAACTTAAGGTCAATTGTAGTCCTAGGTTTCTCTAAAGATAGAGGAAACTCTGTAAACACACTATCTTAAGTTTAAAAAATATATATAAGCAGCTTAGACCCAAGGGAATAAGAAATTCCCATCTGCTACTGACCTAAGATAATAAGAAATCAGATTTTCTTAAAAAGATTCTTAAGAATCAAAACAGATTATTTATTTACATGTGTATTTAGGCCCTGTTCATCCATTTTTATTAATTCTAACAAATGTCAATTTAGAAAAAGTCACATTTACTTAGGAAGGAAAATCAAACTTGATAAAGGATCCTGGTACAATGGGAAAGAGAATGCTTGGGGTTGGAAATCAGGAGTTTGAGTTGCTTCCATTCTATTTAATACAGTGTATAACCACGGTTGTGTGCATGTTTCCTAATTAATTTCTTTGACCTTGTTTTTCCATCTAAAGAGTGGTAATAATACTTTCTTCCTGATTTCACATATCCAGTGTATATTTAAAAAAGTCATATAAATTTTAAGTTCTTGTTGAAGATGCTCAAAGTAGTAAACCTTAGGATTCGGATTAGTATTGTTTCAGACTATGATGACATTTGTTTCCCAAATGAAAACATTAATCAATCTGAAGATTAAAATCACTCAATGGTCATTCTAGCTAACTTGATCTTTGTTGCACTGTTAATAACAATATTACATTCCATGGGAAATATAATCTTATATTTGGGAAATAGTTACTTTAGATGTAGTAATAGAACTTGTAGTACAAAAGATAGGAATTATGCAAGAAAGGTATAAATGTAAATTGACTTTTTTACTTTGAGGTGACTGATATATAATAATTTGATCCTTTCAAAAGGATCAAAAATGGCACGAGGAAGAAAAATCATCTCAGTGGGAGAAAGATAATTTCATTCTGTTGTTGCTTTATTGTGGGGAGAAGTGAGATATATGAAGTATCATTAAAAACAGAAAACACTGCTTCTCTCCAGAGGATCAATTGCTATATAGGTTAAAATTTTCATAAAATATTTATAGTTGTCATGAATGATGTCCCAAGCTGACATTTATAATAGTGATTAAAAAATACCTTCCATACGGTTACATATTTCTCCTTTCCCCAATTTAGTTAAGTTACATCTTGCTACTGAAAGCTTATGAATGCCACATGTTTTCTCCTGTAGGAGAAATACTCACATGAGTATTTTTTAAGTTGAAGTGAAAAGTGTAATACAGTGATTAAAGATATCTGCCTCAGCTATTTTATATCTCTTTTTAAATCAGAGAAATCTGACTATATGGCTATATAGAAATACCAAGCCAATACTTCAGGATTAAACTTAAGTTAATACTAATACTAATATGAATAATATTAATACCAGTATTAATTGAATACTAATATTAATATTAATGAGCAAGGTTCAGAGAAGATACAAAAGTGAATATAGCAGTTCTAACTCTTAAGAGGCATCTAATCCAGGAAGGAAGGCAATTTTTAAAAAAACTATAATTGAAAAGCCAAATAAAATAGCATGTTATGTTAATAGAAGAGGTTATTGATTTTGACAGCTGGACATCTGGGAAACTTTTTGGGAAAATGTGGCATTTGAGCAATGCCTAGAGGGATATATATTTATATATGTGGGGGTTGGCATTCCTGGTTGATGAAGCAGAGTCCTGAAAGTACCTAACATAACTGAGTACAAGTGATGCTTACACTAGAGTGTAAGCTCCACAAGGGCGGGGACCATTGCTTGCTTCATTCACTGCTATATCAATAACATTTAGAATGATGTCTGGTGCAAGATAAATATATGTTGAATAAGTGAATGGACTGGACTCTAGGCAATTGAAAGAAAGAGGCGGAAACCACTGGAAATATGGTTTGAGCCTAGAAAAGCTTAAGAATATGAAGACGATAAAGAACACAGCAGGTTTTTGGAGAATAAAGTGTGATCTGCTATTTATTTTTTAATATTAAAATTCTAGAGGCAATGTCAATTGACTGAGGAGGTGAGTCTACAGACAAGGTAATATAAAAGGTACTAGGATTGCAAAGAAGAGTATGGATGTGGGACTGGTGGAACTGATAGAACTTGACAAATGACTTAGGTATGGGGGTGAGAAAAAGGAATGGATTTAAAATGAATTTAGAGATTTTCAAATTGAGTGACCCGGAGAATGGTGGCATCATTATGTGATATAAGGAGAACAGGCAAATATTATAGCAAGTTTTGGTAGAAGAAAAAATAAGTTCAGTTTTTAGGCATATTAAACTTAAGGTGCTTTTCATATAGAAAAGTTTAATATGAGGAAATTTAGATTTGGGGTTCAGAAGTGAGCCAGGATGAAAGCTGTGAATGAACTCCATGAATGAATATTTACTCTGATTGCCTTCCCTGCAGCAGCACCAGAATTTAAGCCATCAGCACAGAGTAGTAGTTATGGAAGTGCATGCCCTGGATGGGGAACAAGATGTTGGAAAACATACATATACATATTTAAGAGAAAAGAGGAAAAAAGAACCACTGGAAGTGATTAAGGAAGACTGATGAGAAATAAGAGAAAAATGAACAAAGATCAAGGGAAAATTTTTAAAGAAGGAAGCTATAGGGAAAAAGGTGTACAAGCTATTCAAAACCTCAAGAACCTTTCCTAATTCTCTACTTCTCTTCAGAATATGGATGAAAAAATTCATATGTGTCATGCAGGAATCAAGCTCTTCAAAATGAAAACTGAGAACACACGGAATCTCACAAATGTCAAGATACCAATGAGGTTGTGAAGAAAGTGGAAAGTTTTTTTCTTTTTTCTGTAAGGGAAGTTTGGGGGAAAATAGCAACATGAACTTAGGAGTATAGTGAGGGCTATAAAAGGATGTTTTAATATAAGACATAGTTCCTGTCCTCAAGTTACAAAGTCATTTTGAACTAAAAGCAAACCATATAAAAGTACTTAAACTAAAAGCCATACTTAGAGTTCCACATGAGAGAATAAATATTAACGAATGATGCAAGTCATCCTTAATGCAGATCAGGTGAGCAACTGCCACACTAATACTCTAGCATGACAGTAATACTCTAGTTTAATACTTGAGTTGAGATCCTATTGAGCTGAACTCACTCAAAAATAGACTAGATTATATGCCCATTACCATAAAGTTTGGTTGGTTTAAATTACATATTCCAGAAGCTAGACTGAAATTCTGATTTATAAAGAAGCATTGTTTGATAAAATACAATTAATAGAAAAAACTGGTAAGCAAGCTGGGGTAGAGCGAGTGACTTCATAACCCTTTCCATGTATGATTCTTTGAGGATGAGTTCTTAGAGGGAGAGTATGGGCTAAGGGCATAAACATCCTCAAGAGTCCAACACATAATGACAAAGCACCTTTCAGAAATGGTATTCCAGTTTATATTCTTAAAAGCAGCTAAAAAAGTGCTTGTCTCTTAATATTCTTGATGCCATTTAGTATTATTGTTTTCTCATCTTAACTTGACTCAAGAAAAAAAGTGTACTGTTACTTTTGTTTCATTTAATGATTCAGACATCTTTCTAGAAATGCCTGTTACTGATTTGCAGAGCTCTTTCTATATAAAAAAAGATCCTATAATTATTGCCAACCCCAAAGAAGAATCACCCATATCAACTTCATGTTTCCACACTACATAGCATAAAACTGTGATGAACTGGCTGATGGCAAATTCAACCTGTCTTCCTGCTGCTTGGTAAGTCTTTTTTTGCTTTTTCTTCATCCTCTAGCCATAATTCCCAACAGCTGGCTATTGTAAATCACCTCTGCTTTCCCTAAACTTTAATCCAAGCCTGAATTCCCTCCTTGCACACACCTGTCAGACTATAAACATCCAGGACAGAGTGATTTCCAGAGCCTAGAATGATAGTACAAGACCTATGGCAGTCCAAATAAAATTATTTTACTGCTAGATTGGCATGGCATGGCTTAAAAAGACATATATCAGGCACATTTGGTTTGAAACCTCTGCTTCTCATTCACTATGTGGTCTTGGGTAAATTAATCTTTTTATGCCACAGTTTCCTCATCAACAGAATGGCATTTAATAGCTACATCAAAGGATGCTATGAAACAAGGACCTACTGCAAGGCATGACATATGGCTGGGAGTCAGTAATTCTGTTAGCTTCTTTCCACATCTCCACGTTGGTCTGTTCTTCCCTAGGATTTGACACCTTTAAATTGAGTTTTACATAGCTGCATTTACTATCTTGTCTTCATGTCACTCGGATGGGCAATGAAGACACATTAAAGGGTCTTTATCGCCACAAAGTCAAGTTCCTGGCACTGAAGATTTCCACAGTTTAGCTCTACCTTGCCTCTTCAAATCTGTCTCATGCTTTTCCCCATAAAAAAATTTCTACCTTAGGCAGAACTATACTTACTCAACTTTCCTGAATACATCTTAAATGTTTAGATTCCTATGCATTTTTCCTCCCTTCTCTACAACTCTCTAACTACCCAAATCCTTGTCATTGTTAAGACACAGTATCATTATTGTTATTTTTACCAACTGATATATATTGAGTGCTTTCTATGTGCCAGGTACTATTCTAAGTGTATTACACGCATTATCTCACTTAATCTCCATAAGCACTACAAGATATTCTATCATTATCTCTAAATTACTGAGATAAGAATACATAATTGTCTTTCTTTTCTAACTAAACTGTACACTGTTCTATGATACAGGCTCTGCTTTTACTTCTTTGTATAATCATCTAGTTAAGCAGGAATTCAATGAACATGCATGGATTAATTGCATTTTCATTCCTGTTTTGTTTCTTTAAGCCTCCATAATCTCACTTTCATTAAATTTATCACTTTGTCAGACTGCAAAGTAAAAAAGGTCATCTAAATTTTATAGATGTAGATTGTTTTAGGGACCTGAGTCTATCTGCAGACATACAGTAAAGATTCTGCATGCTGAGGAACAGCAATGGCTGAAGTAGTAGGGTTTGAGTTCTTATAAAGAAGTCCTTAGGGCTACTAGGATCATGACACCTTGATTATTCTTGATTGAGGCCACTGTGAGAAAGATAAGAAAACTCATGGAAATAAAAAATTATGAAATATAAGCAAACAAAATTCATAAAATATGACACTAAATTCACCCTTGTTTTGCAGATTTCAAAAGACACTGCTATATGTAGAGAAGAGAAACTTAGGAAGTCCTGTTTCTTCACTGGGATTGTTATATAGAAAAAGCATAATTTTTTAAATATATAAATCAACATCCAACATTATTACCTTCCTTTACTGCGAGAAATAATCATTTGGGATGTCTACAAAATCAAATGTGCCTCAGGGGTTTTTCTTAAATTATATGATGATGGTACACAGAATTTAGTTTCCTCCTAGATCTCTTGAGGATGTAGCACAAATATTTAAACCATCTCTCTCATGATATATCTAGCCAAACCCAAAGATACAAGGAAGACTTATAAGAAACCATTAAAGGAATAAAAAGTCAATCTCAAGTACTGTCACAAATAATGAGAAACTGTGCACTTTTAAACAATACTAAAGCTTAAAATTAATTTCTGATTAATGACAATGAAAATTTTCATACTTGTATGTGCTGTTATCTTTTTTAAAGACTAAAGATGCTGGAGTTTTCAAATTAGCTTGCTTATGGTTAAGGCTAAATATGAGAAAGACTAGTATGTTGATCAAACCATATGCTTAATTCATAAAGGAGAACAAAAGCAATGCTAGAGCATAGCACATTCCAGTGAAGAGAAAAAAAGGTTAATCAATTCAACTCAATTTTAGCTGAGGGCATTTTTCCACGACTACTGAACCCTAGCATGTGTCAGGCAGCTAAAATTATACTAAAACGTGTAAGCTCTGTTGTTATTTTAGAGATAATCCAGGAAGCAAAACAGAGCCAAAAATTATCTCTGCATTTTTAACATGAAATGCTTTACTTTTCAGTCAAGGGTATACTTTTTTCTGTTTTAAGATTTTTATGTATTGTCTACTCTTTTGTGCATGTTTGAAAGTTTCTATAAGAAAAAAAAAAAAAAAGCCGTAATGAAAATGATTTTTGTATGTATTTCCAACACGCTGTTCGCCCTTGAAAACAATTCTTACCAGTCTCTGTTTCTGAAGCTCTTCTCTAAGAATTCTGTCTTCTGGTAAAACATCACATAACAAAAAATAATTTTCTTGTTCTTCTGTTGAGAGATTAGAAAAATAAATGAGAAAAAAGATACTTATCATTTTTAAAGATTTATTCCTTTAAAAGTGTGTGTGTGTGTGTCTATTAGGAACCCTTCTGGTATAGAATTGTTTTAGCTTTATTCAAGTTGGACAAAATAAACACAGCAATTTAATTTTATCTATCATGAAAGTGAGAGCAAGATTTAAGACAGTAAGATTATTCATGTGAATTTCTGGATTGTAATGAAAAGATGGTAGCCAAGATGTACACTTACCAAGTGGAGCTGTGGAATTGATTCTTATCACACTACAAAAATCTGTGATGGGTTGTTCAGTGAACCTTTTCTTCCAATATAAAATGTACCTTAGAAAAATAAAAAAAAAAAAAAAGAAAGAAACGAGGATGGTAAGAAGATACAATTTTCTTTCAAATGATAGAATTTTATAAGAACATTCAATTATTCCAATGCAACAAATCAAATGTTAACTGAAAACTGCTAGAAAATTTGTGAATATGAAGGCAGTGGAGCATTGTAGAAATATGAAATAAATGTTTAATAAAAGAAATTACCAGGTAAAGGCATGAAAATGATTAAACTTTACTATCTGCAAATTCAATAAAGATATTTATAAAAGTTAAAATAAATATTTTTATTTGATAATGAAGTTTTCTGAAATAACATCTAAGTTGATGTGTCTTTTAAATGCAACAATGATTAAATAGGCTATGACACATTCTCCAATAAAGAGACAGTAGTGATTATCTATACACCAAAAGAACAGAGGTCAGAAGAATAATGAAATGAAAAATCAGTCTAAATTCAATACCTGTACAGCAAGGTAGAAAAATTTCATATGTTCACACTCTGTCTGAAATGAGGCAAATTTAGACTTTGGAAAAATAGCTGAACTTACAATTCCTGCATCTAATGAGCAGAGTTAGAATCAGCACACTGGCTAAATTTTTTAAAAAAGCATAACACCCTGACCTGCATATCTGATGAAAGAGGGAGTAAGATGACAGAATTCAATGAGCTGTTCACCTTTCTATTTATCTAACAAGCTTTATATTGGCAATTGCAATCTCATTTATTAAATGGTGGCAAGAAGAGAATGTGGTCTTCTTCATGAGGAGCAAGGAAATGAAAGTTTGACTCTATAGCTGACAATCTATCAGGCTACACAACTGATGGATAAAACAAGTAACTTACACACAAAAAAATCACAAAGCCCTGTGAAAAAGATGAGATTTGAAATAGATGAAGTGTATGGAAAGAATAGGAATTTGGACATTTTAAATGGCTTGATATAGCACCTGACAGTGTTTTGGACATAGCAGGCCCACAGTAAATGTTTTAAAGATGTGTAGAAGAACATTTGAAGATTCCTGTAAAGCACTCTAAGTAGCCCTCAACTCTCAATACTTTGTCTTCTTATTTTTACCTCCTTTTCCCTTAACATTAATTTCCAAATTCCACGGTGCTCTATAGAAAGAACATTCACGTATTAGAAAAATAATCCATGCTGGGAGAGGTCTGAGAGAAAGAGAGAACCATGACATAAGCTGACATAAAATACAAAAATAAAGGGAAGACAATACTGAGTGAATATAGAGTAATAAGGAAAAGAAGTCAGTAAATAATGTATAAAAATAGAACCATATATTTTAGTTCTTTCTTCTCATGTATAACCATATTGTCAACCTTGGTGGGTAAGTAAAAGAAGAACCCTTTCCTTATAAAACAGTGCTTGATTTTGCCCTAAGAAATCTGAAAATGACAATCTTAAGCTCCTATTCAGCCTCTAACCACAAATATGTAAATGATGCACCATTACTCTATAGCTAACATATAGGCTTTCATATTAGAGGTCTCAGAAGCACCAGGCAAGTGCATATTGAATCCATCACAGCAGACAAAAGGAGAAAAAGTAGCTACAAAAGGCTGAACATTATTTCCTTGGCCATCCTGGGCCAGTTTCAGCACCTTGCACTCCTCAGTAACCTACACAGCCATTCTTATTCTCCATGTCTCCATTCCCTACTTGTTGCTTTTTTCTCTCCTGGGGAGAGAGGAAAAGAGAGAAAGAGAAGGCTTAAGAAAATAAAAAATGACATTTCCAGTCCTTTTCTTATTGTCCTAGCAGCACATTTTCTATTACAAAGGGGTGACAGGGATGAAAAAACATACAACCTGTATTAGAGATGACAAGAAGAGAGGCAGATTGTTTTTCTAAATGGTAATATACAAACATCTATTTTCATGATGAATCAAAAGTATACATGTCAGAATCAGATAAGTATCAATATTTGAGGAGGGCAACTGAGATTCTGCTGGACAGAATCTCCCCCATGATTTTAAGTCAACTGATGTTAGCAACTGCTTCTCTTGTGCTTACCACCTTGAAACTCTGATACAAAATAAGTTATGATGTGATTATTCTCTTCAAAGATCAAGGAGATAGTACCCAAACATGGAAGGCCTTGGAGACTGAGACCCATTAATTATTGGAATCAGGTGATTGTTACCTCTGAAGCAGAACTTTTTTGCACCTCTTGCTTGCCTAGTTAAGCAAATCAACAATCCCAAATAGCTGGTGTCAACTTTCAATCCTTAGGTGGGAAGTTAGGAGCAGTTTAGATTGAGGGCTACTGACTTTAAAAGACAAGAGGGCCAAGTTCTCTCTAGAGAATACACCAAGGAGGGGTTCATCAGCCCCAAAGTACCTACCTTGGTGATATCTTCTAAACAAAACTGAGAATGGTAGTTAGCCCTCTATAGCATTAGTTCCATTTTGAGTCTGCAGCCCATTAAAAGGCAGTGATAACTCCTTGAATACACAGGCTGGTTATCTTTGGAAAATGTTCACAGACTTAGAAAAGTATCTGTGTGAAATTACGTGAAGTAGATGACCAAGTAAGAGCTTGGATCCTAGTAACAAGACTGCCCTTTGAATTATCAATGACTTAAGTTTTAATCAAGAGTCAATACTGTCCCTCTCTTATCCACACATATCTTATGCTAGAGGCCATTTTGCTTTTTAAATTAAGACAGTGGTCAAACCATCATAGTTGATGTATTAATAACAGACTCTATCATCCAAGACAATAGTGAATAGAGGAGCGGGGACTTTGCATCCAGAGATATGAACTTGAATTTAAAGTGATTTAACCTTTCTGAAACTCAGTTTACTCATCTGTAAAATGAATTGTTGATCATTAGGACAATGCATATACAGCACAGTGTCCAAAATCCTGCGTATTTAATAAATGATAGTTATTACTATGAAAAAGTAACATATTTAGATAAGACTAAAGTAGTAAAGCCTTTATATCGATCTCAGAGAAATAATGGTCTTTAATATAATAGCTAAAATAACATTTCATCAAACATGTAATGAGAAAGTCAAAATAACTATATTAATAATGTCAGAGGGCACATATAGGTGGCTGACATGGTGAAGGAGTAGAATGATAATAATGACAACTATTAGCAGCTACCACTTAATGAGTCCTTACTTGCCAGAAGGTCACACAATTAGAATATTAGAATTGGTATCTGAACTCTGGCTTCAAAGCCAGATTCAGTCTTCTACAACACAGTGTCTCTAGTGTCATGTGGGACCAATCTGCACAAGAAATGCAGAAAAGGGAAGGCAGGGACAGGAAAAAGCCCCTAGAATTACAGTTGTAATGAATGCTTGAAGCATTTTTTCCCCTCAGAGACCAAGGAGGTCACATAGACTGCCTTTTGATAAGGCAGAAACAGAACTACAGAAATGAAGTCTGAAGGGAATCTTTCCCTTCTTAAAAGCATATTATCTAACAGTAGCCTTCAGTCTGAACTGCTCCTAACTTCCTACTTAAGGATTGAAAGTTGGTATCATCTGTTTAGGGTTGTTGATTTGGAACTCCTTAACTAGGCAAGCAAGAGGTGTAAAGAAGTCCCACCAGAGGTAACAATCACATGATTCCAGTAGTCAATGGGTCTTAGTCTCCAAGGCCTTCCATTTTTGAGTACTGTCTCCTTGATCTTCGAAGAATCACATCACATACTTATTTTGTATCAGAAAGGTGACAGGCACAAGGGAAGCAATTACTAACATCAATTGACTTAAAATCATGGGGAGATTCTGTCTAGCAGAACCTCAGCTGCCCTCCTCAAATAGTTAGGAAGAGGTTCTCATGAAACAGAGGAAGAGAAGACACTGCTGAAAGTTCATAGTCTGGTAGTCTTTGCGTAGGTTAAAAGTTATTTTATTGCTCTATTAACAAGCAATCATGCATTTTGGAAATGATATTTTTCATATGTCATCTCTAATAACATCTGTGAGATGGTGTTAGGTGGCTTCCAAGGGAAGGGAGATAAAGCAGATAATAAATTGGTCTAGTAGGAACAAAGTTGTCATTTGAGTGTTCTTCCTCACCAAACGCTGGGTGACAATAATATAAAAGAAAAAATCATCTGTTACAAAAGCAAATTATAGCCATAAACCATCATACAACTTAAAAAAATATAAAATTATGCATATCTTACTGTGGTTGACTATATAAACAGACTTCAGCTGGCATGTAACATTTGACCTAAGTCTACATTTGAGTTAAGAAACATCCTAGTTATTAAACACATACAAGTGCTTTTTTAGTTTATAATTAGAAGAGGTATCGATATATATGAATACATTTCCTTGTGGTTGGTAAAGGCATTCAGATAAATTGTATTCAGTTGAGAGATAGCTTAAAGATAAGTAGATCTTCAATACATCCTTCTTGTGGCATTTTTTTCCCACCCACTAAGAACATATTTTTTTCAAAGTTAAGGGATCATTTAGTACTTCATTTCTTGCATTTTTTCCTACTTCTCTAGTTTATTCAAACCTACAATTGCAGCTACTTAATATACAAAGGCCACCAAGAAATTGGTATGAACTCTATTTGGATGATAGTTTTCAAAGCATTTCATACTTTATTAAAAAGCCATAAAAGTAATTACTGGGTCATCAGTAAATATTTTTTCTTCCAAAGGAACTTCAAATCACGTCTCATAGAATTGTCTCACAAAAAAATCCTTGTAGCAATAGCTTGCCTGCCCAGCCCCCTACGGTAACTGGTGTGTTTACTGACATAGGCATAAAGGTTTGAGATATGGTTGTTAATTAAGTGGCACTGAATGAGTGGAATTTAATATAGAAAGGGGCAAGATTAGAAGTTAACATTTATCTTCTGGACCAATTTTATCTACTGAATAAGCTAGCAAATAGCTAAGTTCCTTTTTTTTTTTTTTTTTTTTTTTTTTTTTTTTTTTTTTTTAAGAAACTGATGTTTATTTTCTGTCAACCTTATTTCCATGTTGCTTAAGAGCCTGTGAAATAACAGCTTAAGGCCACTCAGTGGTTGTTCCTACCCATTCAGTAGCCTGAGCAGTGGGATCTGCACACCAGTCTTCGGTGGCAGGCTGAGTGCTCCAGTCTTCAGTGGGGAACTGTTGAATAGGCACAGAGGGCACCTGCACACCTTCAGACCAGTCTGCAACCTCAGGTTGAGTAGCAGTGCACTCAGGAGCTGGAGCAGTCCAGTTACCCTGAGATTCCTCCTTGGTCATAGCCTCTTTAGCAGCAGTCTGCTCTTCCTTTTCAATCTCTTCAGGATCTCTCCAGAAGTAGAGATCAAGCATGACCTCCCATGGATGGATGTTTATGGGAGATGGTGCCACATATGCACAGAACTTCCAAGGTCAGCATCCACGACATCAGACCCACTGAGTGAACTTTGTTGTTATTGCATGGAATGGCGATGTCCATAGAATGCAGAGGAGAATCTGTGTTATACAGAACAATGGCAGGCAGGAGAACGTAAGACGCCTCTGTGAGAGACTGTTGGTCAGCCCTAGGATCAGTAACCACCAGAAGATGTGGCTCCCAGAGGGCTTCCTGGATCTGGTTAGTGAAGGTTCTGGGAGTGAAGCGACCAGCAGTAGGAGTGGCTCCAGTGGCTGCAACAAACTATAGCACAGCTCGCTGGCCGGTATTCCTGGAGGATAGGACACTGACATCAGTAGGGTTTTCTATGGCAACGATGGTACAGGTTGCCAGCAAAAGCTTCTCCCAGGTCCTCTTCAGATTTATGATGTAGATGCCATCACTTTTCCTTTTGTAGATGTACTGTTCCATTTGGAAGTCAAGGTTGGTGCTACCTAAGTGGGTTCCTGCTGCAAGTAATTTAAGAACATCCTCCTCTTTCATTGGCAGGACTTCAAGGGCTCTGGACATTGTGAAAGTTTCCCTTTAAGTTATGACAGGAATCTAGAACAATGGTGTGTGGACTCCTCTCTGGGTAGTGCAGAAAGGCATAGCTCAGTATTAATAATAACGATGTTAAATGGGCTCAAAGGAAAGATTTTTATTGTTGTTTTTATTTTGTCTGCCCCAGGAAGTTTTACTGTTACTTTGTTTCAATTAGAAAAATATATTTAATATGAAAACTTATAGCTTCTTATAAACCACAAAGTAAGTCCATCTCTTATTTATTATCCATATCATTTACTGTACTCAGAAGCAACAATTTCTCTCTAAGCAGTTCTGAGTGAATGCACTTATGCCATTGAAACTCTCACTGTTCCCTCCTCCCCATTCCTAATACCACCTTCCTTTCTGAAGTTAGAAACAAGTCACATAATGCTGAGAAGAGTCCAACTTAACTCTGATCACAAACACTCAATACTTAGAGGACAGCTGACAATAGGTTTCCAAATTTAAAATACATGCCAACATATGTATTTTACGTTTGTGTATATTTTACACATGTATACATATTTTAGAAAGCACATCAAATATGTTATCTTTTTCTTTTCTTTTTTTAATTTTTTTTTTTATTTCAGCATATTATGGGGGTACAAATATTACGG
>VBSM01003176.1:29123891-29183989 GCA_008086735.1 Cheirogaleus medius
GGGAGAAAATTTTCGCAAGCTACACATCTGACAAAGGGCTGATAACTAGAATCTTTTTCTTTTTAATTAAAGCATCCATTTTATTGCCTATCTGCACTTACAGCATGATTGATCCCAACATTTAATTATTGATTCCTAAGCCCTGAGACCTAGTAAATAATTTGATTTTCCTGCCCACATACAGATGAGATTAATGTCAATGATAAAAACAGAAAGATTGACTAGCACAACAGTAAGTACTTAACTATCATACATAAGCACAAAGGAGAATATAATTCTGATTCAGAAATTTCTCAAAGATTTTAGGGGCAGAAAGAAAAATCTTAACACTATCAATCAATTTTACTCTCAAAAGAGAGTAAAAGATCTGATTACATATAACTAGGTTTCATATATAATAAAGTTTCCAGAATACTTCAAGAATGAACATACACACACACTTTAATTGAAAATAAAGAATGAATGAGAATAAAGCACAGAATCTCTCCTCTGAAAGTATACAAGGAATTAGTTTATTTTACTAGTTGGTGACATGTATTATTCATATAATTCTCCCCTCCCCACTATGTTTTATCTCTGCTCCCAGATCAGGCAACACCAAAATCTACCCCAAAATAGCAATACTGAGTGGATACAAGGGCCATATACAGAAAGCACACAGTAGATATTCAGTATAGGTGCTAGCCAAGCGTCCTCAAACTACGGCCCGTGGGCCACATGTGGGTGTTTTTGCCTGTTTGTTTTTTAGTTCAAAATAAGATATGTGCAGTGTGCATAGGAATTTGTTCATAGTTTTGTTTAAACTATAGTCCGGCCCTCCAACGGTCTGAGGGACAGTGAACTGGCCCCCTGTTTAAAAAGTTTGAGGACCCCTGTCTAGGCAGTTGGGAGGGACAAGAAGGGCAGAGATCAGGGATAGGGAATTGCTAATATTATCCCTGTAGGTATGCTAGTTGTTCTAAATTAAAAACAAATTTTCTTTCTAGAAGTTTAGATTATTTAGAACCCTGAATAAAATTCTCTCAAAAGTTAAATTTTACAAATGATAATTAGGTTTTTAGACCAGCATAAATGTCTATTGGAAATTCAAGCTACAGTTGCAGAAACTAAGATTTCAAATATATCTTTGGTAATAAAAAAATACAAATAAAAATTTGGGTACCATTTATCAGGTACACATTATGTCTCAGGCACTAGCAGGTACTATATATACCCTGTTTTATATAATATTCGACAATCTTATGAGGGCTGGTGTTACCCTATTTTTTAGATGAGGAAATTGATGTTTAGAGCAGTAAGATAGCTTCCTGGAAGCCACAAAGTTTGGAAGTCTTGAAGCCTGCATTCAACCCTAGGCCTGTCTGGTTTCACAGTCAACTCTTAATAATATAGCTTGCAGCTTTGCAATACCCATCATAAGAAAGAAGTTGCTTGCTAGGAATGATTTACGTGGTCTGGGAGCTACAGACTTTAGATGCAGGGATATTACAATGTCTGGGCCACTCTAACATTTTGTAGGGAAATCAGGACAAGAATACCTCAAAATGGGACCTTACCAGATACACCGAATTGTATGCTTTCAGTAACTGTACAGGCCAGTAACCAACAAGATGCTGCCTTCTATGGAAAATGCTTCCAAGTCTCAAATAATCATGACATGAACATAATTACTTCACTACAGCTGCTTAAGGGAAGGCATTTTTCTTGGACCACTACTTCTAGAAATTATAAATTGGGAAAAAAGGAATAAATGCCTATATTACTAGCCTGCTGGTAGGATCATTCCAAGTCAGGTGCTCCTAAGTTAGAGTCTAGTTCGCTTTGGGCCCTGGCTGTGTAGGTCTTGTCCCATATAGAAAGAACATTTCATACCTGCCCAGTCTTGATAGCTCCTTAAGTACCCATCTCCATCTGCTTTTTCATCTTCCTTGTCCTCTTCCTCTCAGTACCTCAGAGTGACCTCAGTAGCATCTATTCTTATACTCCTTTGGCTTTTTGAATGATTCAACTTTTTTCTGGTTTTTAACTTTATCACAGCACTTAAATTGAGATTTGTTTGGGAAATATCCTTTTGGCTTGAAAGGTTCCAAGGGTCCCTGTTTCCAAACATTGCCTTTTGGGTGGCCTGCTATGAAGTCTATTCTGGGCTTTCTAGAAGGATTCACTCAGTTAGAGAACTGCCTATGGCCTAAAACATGAAAAGAACATTAATCTGACAGATATCAACAATCTCATGGAATACTGCAAAGGGAATAATATCTACTCTTTGGAAAGTGGATCTGTTTTGAGAATTTGTAGTAAATGAATTAGTATATGAAATTCTCAAATACAATTTATACACTAAAGAAAACAGTGCAGAGATTTTTTAAAAAAAAAGTCTAAGGAGAAACCTTAAAAAGAATATGAATTTTCATTTCTGTAAAGGAATTTTACATATACGTTACGCTATTCCTCTCATAATAAATAAATTTAATTCCTTCATGGAGAAAAACAAAACTTACCTTTGGAAATCAGCAACCAACTTGACATCAGCTATGACAAACTTATGCTCAATAATCATGTGCTTCAGAAGTTTGTCTTGTTCAGCCACAGGAAAATGTTCTTCACAGAAAATACAAGGCACAGATGGAGAACCTTCTAAAGTGGTGGTGCCACCTGGACTTTCTGGCAGGGAAAGCGGCTCTAGGATACAATCCTTACTGTCTGGGAAAGACAAAAAAAAAAAAAAAAAATGAAACCAACTCTTTAGATGGGTGATTTCTCACCTCCTGCATTAAAAGGATCCTAAAGATATTTACATATCTCCAAAAAAAAAAAATATATAGTGTCAGAGAGTAGGATACTTTATTATCATTTTAAACATCTTTTGCAACCCAAAGGCAGGGAATATTGCAAAGCAGCTCAAACTCCCCATTTGCTTGCTTGAATGAGGGAAACCCATTCGTCAGGGCAGCTGTTCAAGCCGCCTTCTTGGACACCGGCCAATGGCAGCAATTCCCGGGGTACTTGCAAGGGGAAAGGCTGCAACACGGTGGGGTAAGGTTCTACAACCCAATTGTGACCTCTGGCTGAGAGTCATCACACTAAGTGAAGTGAATGGTATGTACTGAAGCTATAGATGACGCCAGGCCTGTCTTTTAAGCTGCTTCCTGTCACACCTGCAACCTCTTTCCTGTTTCTGATTATTTGTCATGTACAGAGAAGATGCCTCTCACATTGGGTTGACATGGCACCTCCTAGGTGGCCCTGATGGCAATTCTCTATGTTGATTTATATTTATCTTTTGCTTATTACACAATTATGTATCACAAGTCACACTTCTGTGAACAAAGAGATGAATGCTCATTTACTAGACATATGGGATAAACATTTTCCTGTCTGTACTATTCCTTTTTCTAACATCACCTACAGCATCTTTAGAGTTGAAGTGTGTAAGGTCTATGTCTCTGATTTTAGGGCCTAAATCTGCAGCCAGTTGTATCAAGAGCCTCCTTTAGTTGCCAGAGTAGAATTTTGGACCTGTCACTTACACAGGCTGTTAGTAACCAGAAAACTAGAGTAAAGAAACTAGGGTAAGGCCTTTGGCATTTTGGGGAGGGAGTGGGGGAGGGAGGTAGAGGGAGAGACAGAGAGAGAGGGAGAGAAGGTGAGGAGGAGGGAGGGAAGGAGGGAACAAAGATGGCTATTCTACAGTCTTTGAAATTAGGTTAATATCAGTTCTCCTGTTCAAGTTTATTTCTTATTTTTATGTAATTTTTCAAGGCATTCTTAATTTACTAATTAATTGTATCAGTCACCAGTAAGTGCTGACCATGGCTTAAGAATTAGGGAAGTGATGTAAGAGGGCAGCATTCATTCACTCCTTTAATAAAAATCAACTGAGTATCTAATGGGCGCTGGTCTTTTCCTGTTCAATGTTGCATGACATGGTTCTTACCATCAAAGTTAAAGTGCTCACAATTTGTTTTAAGGTATAAATAAATGAAAAACATAAAGAGATAGAGAATGTACAGTGTTGATGGGAAAAGGGGGAGGGGAGAGTCACCTAACTGAGCTGGAGAGGGAAGGTTTCCTGTAGGAGAGGACCCTCTAATGCATCACTCACATATACTCTACTCATATTAAAGTGTGCTAAATCAAAGTGTTTATCTTTGTTCATTAAATTATTTACTAATACTGGACAAGAGTACCCCAAATACAAAGAACTGGGCTGGCTGATATAACTCAGTAAGATTTGTCTAACAGATTGTTTATTTCCAGCTGTCATCACAAGTATCATATTTACATCTTACCCCATGGTAAAAAGACAACAGATGTACAAATATATAATCCTTTGGTATAGAGACCTAAAAGCCTAAATGGCAAAAGGAAGTAAATCATGTCTCCTCTCAGCAAAGAGGCAAAGCATCTTGGATATTCTTTTGACCTAAATCCACTTCACAAATGTGTTATAAATTAATAATAACAAACTATTTGTGCTAGTTATCACTCTGAATAGCAACTCTGTTCAAATGAACTGTAAAAACTACCATCTCAAGGAAGCTGAGGTTTTAAGGATTATTAACAATTTTATTGACTCTGCGTATGATTCTAAAAGTGTCAAGTTATTATTCTGGGGCAGTGCTTCTCAAAGTTTAATGTGCACATAAATCTCCTGGAGATTTTGAAAAAATGCAGATCCTGATTCCGTAGGTGTAATGGCCATGGAAATGCACCATTCAAATCTCCGGCTGCTATGACCACAATCTACAAGACCTCAGGTGCTATGTTCAGAAATTCTATTTGCACTGAAGCTAGGCCTCCCACAGGCCACTCTAAGTCAATGAAAAGGGATTAATAATCAATATAAATAAAAAACTCCTACAATTCAATAGTGAAAAACAAAATAACCAGATTAAAAAATGGGCCAAGGACTTGAATAGACAGATCTCCAAAGACATACAAATGGGCAATAGTATATGAAAAGGTGTCCAACATCACTAATCATCAGGGAAATAGAAATCAAAACCACAATGACACATCATGGCACATCTGTTAAGATGGCCACTATAAAAAACCGAAAATTACAAGTATCGGTGAGGGTATCGAGAAATTGGAACCCTTGTGTACTGCTGGGAATATAAAATGGTGCAGCTGCTGCTACTGAAGACAGTATAAATGTTCCTCAAAAAATTAAAAATAGAACTATTATGTGATCCAGCCATGCCACTTCTGGTTATTTGTCCAAAAGAATTGAAAACAGGATCTCAAAGATATATTTGTACTCCTATATTCATTGAAGCATTACTGACAATAGCTAACAGGTGAAAACAATAGATGCATAGATAATGAAAATACACTATATAAATACAATGAATATTATTCAGCCTTTAAAAGAAGAGAATCTTATTATAGCTACAACATGGATGAACCCTGAGGATATTATGATAAGTCAGTCAGTTATGATAAATAAGCCAGTCACAGAAGGCCAAATACTGCTACTTGATTCTAATATCTAAAGTAGTCAAACTCAGTGAAGCAGAAAGTTGTATGGTGGTTGCCAGGGGCTGAGGAGAAGGGAAAAAGAAGAGTTGCTGTTCAATGAGTATAAAGTTTGTTATGCAGGATGAAACTCTCAAGGAGCCCATGAGCTACTAAAAAATGGACTCAGGAGCAAACTGTTTAGTAGACTACAGGTAGACCTCTGTAGAAATGGCTTGATTACCCATCCATATTATGCATGGCTAATGAGACAGCACTGATCATGCTCCTTTCCCTTATTATACTGAAGAATCCAAAATTTTGGCTGCTGCCCCCCTTCAAGGCAACATTTCTTAGTTTCAAAACTACCAAATATTGTGATTAAATTTTCTTTCCCAGGCCAACTTTGGTAAAAAAGTGGGAAACTAAATGGTACATTAGTTCCATTTCTTGGCTATAGATTACATATGTTTCTGGTTTATGCATGATACCTTCTTACCTTAATCAACTCCATAAAAACGAATTAGTGGTGTCTTCTTTAATAATGCAATAATTACAATAATGCAGAAGCTGAAGTTATTTGAAATATTATAAATTCATGACATTTTAGAGGGAAATAAATCCTAGGAAGAGAAAGTAAATGGATAAATATAAATCTTTCTTTATTAATATGACAAATGAAGGACCTTTATGCTGTATTATTAAATATTCTTCAAATATTCTTTTGCATCAAGATATTTCATTTCCTCTACTGCTTTTACTCTACACTATTAAAGATACTTGAGAGCATTTAAATTAATACTAAGGGCCAGGACTAGGGATGCTGAGGCTCTAAGAAAAATTCAAGGCTGGATATTGGCACTAAGTCTTCAACTTTATCTCCTTTCTACCAGTTGGGGGCAGGATTCAGGGGCAGACATTAGGGATTTGGGAATATAAATGTAGAAGGATTTTTCATTGGTAAAGCTGGAAATAAACAACGGCATTAAAATTTTAACTGTCGTTAATGGTAAATTTAATTAACCAGAATAGTCTAATGCAAACAACACTCGTGATTCTAATAGGAGGGCCAATGTAACAAAAAACATTGACAAAATGCTTTCTGGCCAGAATGAGAAAACAAAGAGATTGGTGAGTTCTCTTATTTATTCAGTTCTATGGAGGAAAAGGCAAAAAGAAAGGGAGAGTAAATTATGATTCAGAAGATTTGATTGGTTATTGGCCTGCATTATGCTTTCTTAATAAGTGGTACCCAGTGGAAATATCATAGTGCATTCACAGAGGTTGGGTTTAACGTAATTTAATTGATTTGATTTGACAGGAAATTACTTTGACATTAATAGTCTAGTCAATATTTTAATGAAATGGGTTGGCAACTGGAAAATTATAAATTACCTATCTGAATCTCCCTATTAAGTATAATTAGTATTTTTGATAGAATCATAAATTTCTGAGTTGTAGGAGTAAAATACCTCTATTTACAAAATTAAATAGCTATGTCATGTTTTTATTTTAGTGTCTGATGTCTTAATTCATTAACATGAATATTTCTTAGCGCAATAGTTTGCTTTTTATGGAACAGGAAAAAATATTTTTTTAGGCATAGAAAAACACATTAATAAATAAAGGACTTTTAAAAGTAAGTACTACATAACCACGGATTTATTAGAACATTTGAATTTCTTAAACTATATATGTATATCTCTCTTATATCAATTAGTTCCTTGAAAAAAATTAGGTTTTGTTTTTCAACGAAATAGAAAGTATTCTGTTTTGTTGACAATTCTACAAATGCATTTTTCTCTTTGGTTTATGTCTTAAACATAGCAATACTTTAGAATAAAGTCAAGTGGTACTTTCAAATTAACAACTATGTCAAATAGATTTTTCATTTAGAAAATAATGAAATTATTCAGCAGAATAATTTATTCCAAAAAAGTCCAGATACATAAATACCTTATGAGATAAAAACATTATATGGGGAAATATAGTATCACTCAAGATTCCCAGTCTTAAGATCTGGGGTATTGACTCATGGAAAAAAACACTGATATTAAAGAGATTCAGAGTCTTAAAAGTAAAGAAATTCCTCAAGAAATCTAGATTAAAATGCCCAAGTGACTGTTTATTTGAAGTTATTATGTGGCAATCAATGAAACTGAACCAGATGTTTATACAAACCACATGAAATATACAATATACAATAATTATCTTTAAAAAATTGAAAGTAAATCAAAATAAGCAAGGCAGGGAAAAATTATATGTCCTGAAAAAAACATAGCAACTCACCTATGGTTTTGGTATGTTTTTTACTTTGATCCAAAGGTATTTATCATGATTCTAAAAAAATCTTTCTACTTTGGACTTTAATTTTGGATATGCAAAAACATTTCAAGAACAATAGTCTATAAACTATTATTCTACGTACATCTTGTATTCTAAGATCACTCCACATTTCCAGTGTTTGCCAAATAATCCTATGTGGGATGAGGTCCTATATGAGAACACTGAAAGACAAAAAAGCAACACATTGTAAATCCTTAAAGAATATACAGATAATACTAATTAGGTATTTCAAGCTCCTGAGAAAAACTGCTCTTTATAAGTCTTATTCAAACTAAATAAATTAAAAAAAAATATCAATTAAGCCCTATAGCTTTCAAGTTTGAAAACAAATTCTAACATACTCAGCCACTAAGCTTTGTGTGTGCATGAGTACAGACATATGGTATATTTTCCCTTTAAATCTAAAATGAGTTTTTCTTCCTTAATGGTCAACTTTCCTTCCTTTCCATTTCTATGTTTACAGACATGGTCACTTTCTCTGGTCACTGGGTGAAAGAAAGGCTGTGTCTCAGTGAGAGGTTATTTTTCTTGATGGACTTGAATTACAGGAAAATTAAATTCACCTTCATGGCAAACTGTCATGAGATACCCTTGACTTTCTAGAAAAGGCACTCAAAATCATTCAGATTCATTTGAACTGGTCTTACATACTGGGCCAGAGTTAACAAAAGTGCTTAGTTGTCCCTAAGCAAGGAAAGGTTGAGTTCCTGTTGTTTA
The DNA here is from genome assembly GCA_008086735.1 of Cheirogaleus medius. Classification (NCBI taxonomy): domain Eukaryota; kingdom Metazoa; phylum Chordata; class Mammalia; order Primates; family Cheirogaleidae; genus Cheirogaleus; species Cheirogaleus medius. Next base: position 29,132,415 of record VBSM01003176.1, read on the forward strand.
AGAATTTCAATCATCTGTGGGAGTATCCAAGGAAATCTTGGATAAGGTCTTGGATAGGGTAAGCTGCCACCACTGCTATTTTGAAAGTGCAGTGGGTTCACATACCCATTGTGGAACCACTGTGGAATGAGGAAGTGGCAACAGTGAAGAAAATCTTGTTTCTGTCTTTGCCTCTCAGATCTGAAGCCTCAAGCCTCCTAATACTCTCCCAGTAGGCAGATATTCCCTAGCAATGAGATGCACATTAATAGAAAGAATGGAAAAATGGGGAAGGTGAAAAAAATTAAGGGGATTTTTAGAAGCAAGCAAGAGAGAAACAGCCAGCAAAAGCTAATCAAATGTTAGCAATTATTTAAAAGGGTCGTTCATTGTCCTCCTCCTTTTCTCTTTCTTCCCCAACCTCTTCTCATTCTTAACTCTAATTCTATAAAACTTAAAGCATTTAAGAAATAAGATTTTTCAAATAGAATTATTTTCAATAAGATTCTAAAGTTAAAATATATTAGGGAAATGTTTGATTGCTGAAACTAATAAAAATGAGATCAGCACCCAAAGACATCAGGTTTCCAAAATCCCAGCACTCCACTAAACATTGATTAGGCATGATTGCAGATAGCCATTAAATAAAATACAAAAATGTAAAATAAGTTATTGGGTTGTATAAAATAAGCTAAAGGAAAAATAATGCTATTCAACATATCCAATATACTTAAGAATACATTAAGAGGTTATAGTAGTGATCAAAGAATCTTTCAGAACACAAAAGTTCTTTGCTCTGAATCTTACCACCAGCTGTCATTTCTGCTGTATTCTAAACCAGTGATTCACAATTAGGGAAAAGATACTGTTATGATAATTTGGGAAGCTTAAATTCTTACTTAAAAAAAAAAAGAATAAAGAGTACAAAGTTTATGAATATCGAAGAGATGACATCTACATTTATGAAAACATAAGTATATATATTTTTTGGTGCATTAAGAGATTATTTAAAACTTCAAGAACAATTTCTTTAAAATTTAACATTTGTGTGACATCAATAACTCCATAAGAGAAGATCTAGAACTATAAATAGCCAAAGGATATTTTGAAAACAAGGAAAACACAACATTACTGGCACTGCTAGTTTTTGGTGAAGCAGTTGTTTTCAGGAGTACAATAAAACTTTAGAGCTTGAAAAACAGGGTTTTCAATATTCCACACACCTATATTTTATAATTATTTTCAAAAGTTAGTCTGTTATGGTATGCTGGTAGAGTGTTCAAATATTTCACCTGAAATTTCAGAAGCTGTTGCAGCTCTTAATCTGTTGTAAAAAAAAAAAAGTCTTCATTTTTTAGTTTGTGGTTTTCTATCTGTTGATAATGCTGGAACATTGTTAGTGACCCAAAGGCTAGACAGTAACTATACAGCAATCTTAAGAATTAAGAAGTAAATGTAAAAATGTTAATCATAAGAAGTAGAGTTGCCTATGTCTGCAGTAAGATGACAATATTACTCACAGCTTCCGTCCGTCCTTACCATTTAAAGGTTAACAGAGCAGAGCCAGCAAATATCTGCCTCCAGTAGTTTCCTTCTGCACCCTTCCATTTCCAAATGATGACTCTTCCTTTCTATAGAGAGGCACCCACTACTGTTCTAGGACTTTCACATTCTCCTCTTATTCAAAATGAAAGAATAGCTCCGAATGGTCTTCTGTACTTTTTGGTTGACTGATGTAATTACTTTGACTAAAATTCTCACTGAACTATTTTGATTAAGCCTTATAGGATTTTAAAAACGAAATGTTCTGAATGCAAAAATGAATACATAGTTCACTATAGAACTTGTAAGCAAAATGAAGGGAAAAAAGACCCATAATCTCACCAGAAATAACCATTATTAACATTAAGATTATTTTTCTTCAAATATTGTCATACCTCATTTTATTGTGCTTCACAGATATTGTGTTTTTTTACAAATTGAAGGTTTGTGGTAACTGTGTAGTGTAAGTCTATCAGTGCCATTTTTCCAACAGCATGTGTTCCTGCTTCGTATCTGTGTCACCTTTAGGTAATTCTTGTAATATTTCAAATTTCATCATTATTATTCTGTTATGTTGATCTGTGATCAGTGATCTTTACTGTTACTACTGCAATTGTCTTACAGTGCCAAGAACCACGCCCATATAAGACAACAAATTTAATTGATAAATGTTGTGTGTGTTCTGACTGCTCCACTGGCCATTCTCTCATCTCTTTCCTTCTCCTCGGGCTTCCCTATTCTCTGAGATATGACAATATTTAAATTAGACCAATTAATTCTACAATGGCCTCTAAGTGTTCAAGGGAAGAGACACCCATCTCTCACTATAAATCAAAAACTAGATATGATTAAACTTAGTGAGGAAGTATATTAAAAGCCGAGATAGGCTGAAAGCTAAGCCTGCCATGCCAAACACCCAAGTTGTGAATGCAAAAGAAAAGTTCTTGAAGGAAATAAAAGTGCTACTCCAGTAAACACATGAATGATAAGAAGGTGAAACAGCCTTATTGCAGATATAGAGAAAGTTTTAGTGAGGGTCTAGATATAAGATCAAACCAGCCCCAACATTCTTTGAAGCCAAAGCCTAATTCAGAACAAGACCTTAATTCTCTTCAATTCTATGAAAGCTGAGAGAGGTGAAGAAGCTGCAGAAGAGAAGTTGGAAGCTGACAAAGGTTGGTTCACGAGGCTTAGGGAAAGAAGCCATCTCTGTAAAAGTGTAAGGTGAAGCAGCAAGTTATCCAGAAGATCTACTTAACATAATTGATGAAAGTGGCTACACTAAACAGATTTTCAAAGTGGACAAAACAGCCTACTATTGCCAGGGAGATGCCATATAGGACTTTCATAGCTAGAGAGGAGAAGTCAATGTCTGGCTTCAAAGCTTCAAAGGATAGGCTGACTCTCTTGTTAGGGGCTAATGCAGGTAGTGCCTTTAAGTGGAAAGCCAATGCTCATTTACCATTCTGAAAGTCCTCAGGGCCCTTAAGAGTTATGCTAATTCTACTTGGCATATGCTCTAAAAATGGAACAACAAAGCCCAATGACAGTACATGTTTAACTTAATATTTTAAGCCCACTGTTAAGACTTCTACTCAGAAAAAAAGAAGATTCCTTTCCAAATATTTCCGCTCATTGACAATGCACCTAGTCACCTAAGATGGAGATGACTGATAGAGATGTAGAGGAGATTAATGTTGTTTTCATACCATTAACACAACATCGATCTGCAGCCCATGGATCAAGGAGTCATTTTGAATTTCAAGTCTCTTTATGTAAGAAATACATTTCATGAGCCCATAGCTGCCATAGCGATTCCTCTGATGAATCTGGGCAAAGTCAACTGAAAACCTTCTGGAAAGGATTCACCATTCTAGATGTCATTAAGAACATTTGTGATTCATGGGAGGAGGTCAAAATATCAACATTATTAGGAATTTAGAAGAAAGTTTGATTCCAACTCTCATGGATGACTTTGAGTGGTTCAAGGCTTCAGCAGAGGAAATAACTGCACATGTGGTGGAAATAGCAACGGAATTAGAATTAGAAGTGGGGCCTGAAGATGTGACTGAATTTCTGCAATCTCTTTATAAAACTTGAACAGAGGAGGGATGAGGAATTGATTCTCATGGTTGAGCCAAGAAAGTGGTTTCTTGAGATGGAATCTACTTTTGGTGAAGAGATTGAACACTTGAAATGACAACAAAGGATTTAGAATATTCTACAAATTTAGTTGATAAAGCAGTGACAGGGATTGAGAGGACTGACTCCAATTTTGATATAAATTCTATTGTGTGTAAAATGTTATCAAATACTGTGTTTTCCCAAAAATAAGACAGGGTCTTATATTTATTTTTCCTCAAGAAGACACCCTAGGGCTTATTTTCAGGGGATGTGTTATTTTCCCTTCAAAGCCTCAGCTTGCAGCATGCACAGGATGGCCGGGACCTGACAGGGGGAGCTGACCTTGTTGGTGGGGCTGCCCGCACCTTTCCGGTCACCTCTGGGATAGTAGCTGTCATGATGGGCCAGATGATAAGGGCTGCTCGTCTTCTTTACCGCTCCACGACCAAATGCATGGGTTGTGCAGATACGCTGTGCAGCCAAGCCCATCACTAGGTCTTATTTTTGGGGTAGGGCTTATATTGCGCAAAAGCTTAGAAATCCTGCTAGGGTTTATTTTATGGGTAGGTCTTATTTTCGGGGAAACGCAGTAGCATCAAATGCTACAGAGAAATCTTTCATGAAAGAAGGAGTCAATCTATGTGGCAAACTTAATTGTTGTTTCATTGTAAAAAAAACTGGCACAGCCACCCCAACCTTCAGTGACCACCATCCTGATCAGTCAGATGCCATCAACATCAAGACATGATCCTCAGCCAGCAAAGATTACAACTTGAAGGCTTAGATGATCATTAGTATTTTTTAGCAATAAGTATCTTTTAATTAAGGTATATATATTTTGTTAGACATAATGTTACTATATACTTTACAGACTACAGTATAGTGTAAACATTACTTTTATATACACTGAGTAACCAAAATATTCATGTGACTGGCTTTATTGCAATATTTGCTTTATTGTAGTGGTCTGAAACTGAACCCGCAATATCTCTGAAGTGTGCATGTATATTTCAAGATAAAAAAATTAATCCAAACAAAACTTGCTTGATACTATCTTTTTTCCCCACTTACTATGCTATAAGTAACTTTCCACACCACTAAAAATCCTATAAAACTGCTTACAATAACCATAGTATTCTAACATTTGAACATAATTTATTTAACCAAGTCTCCATTTCAGATATTTGGGTTGTATGTATTTCTTGTTTTTACAAATAAAATTTCAGTAAAAACACCTGTACCTAATTTTTTTCCCTTTTTAATGATAATTTTCTTGGGGTTAATTATTAGAAGCAGAATTTCTAGATCAAAGAGTATGGGCATTTTAATGTGGATCATTTAAATCTTTAGTTATGTGGTAGCTAAAGAAAGTTTGGGCATTAGCAAATAGGAGGTGAGGTTAGTAGAAGAAATCAGATATCATAATGATTGACTTTGAACATAAAGCTGTTTATTTCTTTCTTCCTTTTTCCTTTTCCTTCCTTCCTTCCCTTTCTTTCTTCTATCTCTCTCTTTCTCTCTTCTCTCTTTCTTATATGAAGAGAATCAGAAAGGGTGGTCAACAATCTCTCCAGCCTCAGAGCTCCTTATTTACTTTCTAGAGCAGAAGAGCCTGAGCAGGACTCTATTACAAGTGAGACCTATTCCTGGGTAGGGATGCAATCATATCTCAAAAGCTTCTTTCAGCAAAAGGCAGGCTAGGGCTGAGGAGGAAACAATCTGTATTTTACTGAGGTTTTTTTTTTTTTTTTTTAATTTATGGAGTGATTTGTTTAAGCTTTCTTTCTACCCTATCCTATTTTCTCAAGCTTAAAGACATTTCTGTAATACTTTCATTGGTTATTAGACACTAACCAAGAACAATTCCCCTTTTCAATTGACCAATCACTGAGTGATTATAAATAATTAATTAACACAAGTTAAATTACTAAGTTTGAGTAGTTGGTACAAACGATCTATTGTTTGTGACCAGTGGTAAGTGGGCTTGTAGAACCAATAATGTATTACCAAGGCCTCCAATGGTAGTTCTCAAAGTGTGGGCCAAACCAGCAGCATCAACATCACCTGGGAACTCCTTAGAAATACAAATTATTTGGCCCTAACTCAGGATCTAATGAATCAGAAATTCTGGGGGTGGGGTCCAGAAAAGAAATCTGCATTTTAATAGTTGGCCAGGTGAGTCTGATGCAGTTTAAGAATCACTGGCCTACAAACCTGACATCACAAGATCTTCTTGAGAAACTGTTTCATAGGATTTGTAAGGTGCAGGGGGATAGATGCCAAAAATAAGACTAGAGAGGAATGCAAGTCAGGGAGAACTTGCTGTGTCATAACAATGTTTAGATTTTATAAAGTAATTTAGCTTTTCTCAAAGAGTGGTTAGGACCAGAATTACCATGGGCCAGAACTAATTAATCAAATTCTAGGGATAGGGCCCAAAGCAGGATCCCCAGGAGTGGCCTATGTACACTAATGTTCAAAACTCATTGCACTGGCCTACACTGTTGCCTACAGAAGGTCATGTAGCTTCTAGAACCTGGCACCTTCTTGTCCAATGCATTTCAGTCTTTGCCCTCAAACCATAAGATACATTGTGTGTTTTCTGTCATAAATGGCTATTTTTATTGGTATTGCCCAGTGCCCTGCAACTGAAACCTCTATTTCCAGAGGTGAAGATTCTGATAGAGAACCTTTTTGAGCAGAGGTAGTTTTGAAGAGCAAGGCCTGAACTTTCATGGACTCTGAGAACCCAAGAAATTGTCTACAAAAATGTGTACATACACATATATGTTTTTCAGTGGAAAGCGTTCACAGCTTTCAAAAGGTTTTCAAAGAGATCTTTGATACTCATAAAGCTTAAAAACAAAACCAAACCCACAAAAGCTCACTGGTCTAGAAAGCAAATGATAACTATTTAAAATTAACATAAACACTGCACAAAAAGCTGACATTGCAGAGCTGTGTATTAACTACACACACAAACACAAATGAACGGTATGTACCACGTAACACTGAGGAGTGAGAAAAATCTACAACCAAAAGTATCTATATTTTTAATTGAAACAAATTTAAAATATAACTTCTTAAATGCTAGGCTTTGAAGAGTTTCTAGATATGAATAATAGCATATTTCTATACTAATAAGATGAAATATTTTTCTTAAAAATATATAACCTTAGATTGTTTATAAAATACTCTAAGAGGCAATCCCATGGAACAAAACTTTTCTGTCATTAAATTACCTTTATTGATATATTAATAATTAACTTATCCTTTAATATACCAATGCAGAAAACAAATAAGGTAAAATACTTTTTTCACAAAAAAGTAATTAAGGCAAATAGACAAATAATCCCTAAAAAAACTGAAACTAAAAATAGTATTTGCCATGGGAATTTAAAGTCCAAAGTTCTCTTTGTAATGACAATATTCTGTACAGTGCTCTCTCTTTGAATTTCACTGAGCTTTAATATAAAGCTGAAAATTCCTGGCCAGCAGCTTGGCCATTTTAAGATCAATAAATCTGGGCAAGCAGTCTATATACATGGCTTTATAATCTGTTTTTTTTTTTTTATTGCTTTTTAAAATGTCTCAGTAATTTGGAAGACAGAACGTGAAGAGAGATGAAATCTATTGAGGCTACAAAACTAGCAGGGCAGATTGTAGGAGGGAGGAGAGCTATTAAATGCAAGCTGTCTGAGAGCAGTGTAAAGAACTCATTGTAGAGAAATAGAAAGTAATGAGTTAGGGAACACCAATTTCTAAAGAAAATGAGTACACCCTTGGTACTCATATGCTACAAGACACTGAAGAGAAGAATAAATGTTGAGTAGAGGATAATACTCTAATCCTTTAGCACAGTGCTTTAAAAACTAAATAGAATTCTAAGATGTCTACTGCTTTCATATATGTCAAAAGATGTTATTTAAAAACCAAATAACTGATTTTATTTGGGACAAATGATAGTTCAGGTCACCTCGCTTTAAAAAAGTTTTCTATTATAGAATGTTCAAATGAAGGCAAGCAGAATGACACATGAGCTTTGACTAAAGGCTTTGTTATTCACGAGGATTAAACAAATGAACAGTAGTGTTTTTTAATGGAGAGAAGATTATAAATAAACTCATAAAAACAGATACAATTCTAAAGGGATCATGAAGGTTAAAGAATTTAAGGATTTGAGGTGAAATGTTACACATGTGGTAATATTTAGACAAGAAGTATGAAAATAAATGAGGAAAGAGTTTAACATTAGAAAAATGAGATTTTTTTTCTATCATCAATTTAAGAGTTACCATTCTTTCCTCTCAGAAAAAGCAAGAAGAGATTATCAGCAAAAATGAAGTAATCATTTTTAATCTGAAAAACAAAAACACAACCAGAAAGTAGATATAGCTAGGCATAAGAAATGCTATCTATTAGCTCTTTATAGGATGCAGCAAATTTATTTTGCATTCTCCCACTTTTTTATAGGCCGCAAACCAAATCGTTGGCTGTTAGGTGAAACAGACTTTACAAAGGGTCAAAGGAGGCATGGTTAGTCTCCCAGGATATACATTATTACTAGTTTTGATGGAAAACATCAAAGCTGAAACTGCATTCCAATCGGCTAAGCACCTGGTTGAAACTGATGACTCCAGATGACCTATAGTATGCAGGAAGCCATGCAGGGAATTCAAAGACTCTCATGCAGTGCTCAGAATGATTAACTATAAAATTTATGAAATTACCAATGGCTGAAGCTTTTATGGTGGCTGGGATCTTCCCAAGCTACCTGGGCAGACCCATAAACAGAAACCTGAGGCAAGACCTACTAGAAACTAATTAAGGGTTATGCGACCTATTATCATAAGTTCTTTCTCACACATTTCTGTGACTAGCTTTGAATGATATTAACAATTCTACCAAATCCTGAAAAAACTGTTAAGACTAAAAGAAAAATATTGCAAATTTGTAAGAGGTGAACCTCAGATGAAACATGCAATCACTCTATGCTGTAACTATCCATTCATCTTGGAAGTCAGAAAAGATAGCACAGACACCAGAGTAGGCTCAACTCTGTTTCCATCACCTGTGCTCTCTGCCTAGCCTCCCTTCTTGATTTCACTCCCATCTTGCCCTAGTTTTAGGAAACTAATACATTCCTTATACTCTGAAATATAATTAGAAAATTAAAGTTCAAGTAGTAAGGCTGATCCCTTCCTAGAAATAATGTCCTATAGAAGCAAGACTGAGGGGTTTATTCAAGAATATACATTGGTGTTAATTTAATGACAGGAAAAAAAAATAGAAATGACCAAATATCCAATAATAAGAGAACAAATGAATTATAGAAATTAAGTGATCATTAAAATGCATTTTGAGAGATTTAGTGGTATGGGAAAATACTCAGGATACACTGTCAAATGAAAAAAATTATAGAAAACCATATTTATAGTATAATACCTATTTTTAAAATATAGGTGACATATTTTTAAACAAAAGGAACTACCAAACAAAGCAAACAAAGAAACTAAGCTGGAAAAGGGAAAGGACTTACTTTTGTCTTCTTCCTCCTTTTAATCTTGTTGGTGTTCTAGAAGATATTATACCCACATCTCAGGAAGTTTGTCTGAGAGGTCAACTTACCCGCTTGGTAAAACGTTTGAAGATAGTTTTTCCCCCCTAATGTATCTATAAGTCCGAGACTGCTTAATGCACATTATCTATTGATTTGGTACCTGGGACACTGCACAAAATCCTTTTATTCTTTTTCTAGAAAGGGCATACTAGATGTTGAAAGTCCAAAATGAGGACAGTTCATTAGTTTGTATGAGCTATTACTTTTGTGCATGCACTAACACATTTACAACTTTCCCTCTCAATTTCTCTAATAAAGACTTGAACATTAAAAACCTCTCCTAAAACTGCCTTTTTCTTTCTTTCTTTTTCTTAAAAATAAAAGGCCCTTTGGACATTGCAAACAAAACCATGAAAAGCAAACAATTAAAAAACAAAATCACTGGACAGTGTCTCTGGAATTCATAGTTCTTAAGTAATCTTTTTAGTGGTTAATTATTTAGAAAATGCATTCCCTGTTGAAGTACTAAAGAAAAAATCTTTGGGATGTATCTGTGGCTCAATTTCCTTTCTACAGATTTGCATGCACGCCATTCCTCATTCCTAGATACTCTTTATTCCTGGATTTTACTCTTGTGCCAATTAGTGTTATGTATTTTAGAGAGAAAACTGATTTTCCTTCTAATATTTGGAAAATAGTGGTAACAAAAACTCCATCAGTTAGCCTTTTATAATATACAATAAAGTAACAAATTTTGATTTAGTGTAACTTATGCAAAAATATAAAAATTTATTTTATTTTATTTGGGGATAACAAAACAAAATCAGAACATCTGCTGCCATGTTAAATGTCTAATTAAATCCAGCATTGAATGAATCAATTCATTAGCAACAAGCCTGGTTTATTATCTTATTAATATAGATGGTTAATATCAGGAAAGAAAGAATAAAAGAATCTCAAAAAATACAAAAATAATTGCAAAGTGACACGGCATCAGGGAGAATATTATTTGAGGCAAAGCACTAATAACTTAGCTTTTAAAAGATTAAAACAAAAATCAATTTGCTAACATGGAAAGGGAGACATTTATAAAGATATGTTTTTTTAAAATGCCACAAAGGCAAGTTGGTAACATGGGGGTAAATATGTAGATAAAAATGTTCATTTGAACCACAGCAAGAATATTTTTTGTGCCAAAATAAAAAAATATGGTAATAACAATTTAGAAGTTTATATATAGAAGTTAAATAAGGTTTGCCCATAGATAGCCAGATTTGTTTTTTTACTTCCCATTTGAAGGTTTTCTCATCTTGGCAAAGAGCAATCACTCAATAAAAAAGGAAATTTTAAATGAATTATTAATATTAATAGATAGGAAAAATGATGAAACAGTAGCATAGTACTATGAATAGGGTTGCCAGATAAAATACAGGATGTCCAGTTAAATCTGAATTTTAAATAAACAATGAATACTTTTTTTTTAGTATGTCACAAATACCACATGGTTGTGGTCCCTAATCCTGGGGACCAGTCCATGGCCTGTTAGGAACCTGGCCGCACAGCAGGAGGTGAGCGGCAGGCAAACCAGCAAAGCTTCATCTGTATTTACAGCCACTCTGCATCGCTCACATCACCACATAAGCTCTGCCTCCCGTCAGATCAGTGGCAACATTAGATTCTCATAGGAGTGTGAACCCTAGTGTAAACTGTGCATGCAAGGGATCTAGGTTACGCGCCCCTTATGAGAATCTAATGCCTGATGATCGGAGGTGGAGCAGAGGAGGTGATGCTAGCACTGGGGAGCAGCTGCAAAAACAGATTATTATTAGCAGAGAGGTTTGACTACACAATAACTGTAATCGCTTGAATCATCCCACCCATGGAAATATTGTCTTCCATGAAACTTGTCCTTGGTGCCAAAAAAGTTGGGAATCTCTGCTGTATGGTATTGGCTAGTACAAGTATATCCTATGCAGTACTTGAGACATAGTGTATATTAAAAAAAAGTATTTGTTGTTTATCTGAAATTCAAAATAATTTGGCATCATCCTTTAATCATTTGCTTAATCTGGTAATCCTAACTAGGAATGGAGCAAGAAAGGCTTCTGTGTATTCAAATTAGATGCTAAAACTCATGTCCTCACCTCCGAGAGGGCTCAGACTCTCTCAGAGGCTATGAACTGGCAACTCTCATGCCAAATTTACCTAGCTGATATATTTTATTTGCTATGCAAAGTAGTTTAACTTCAGTTAGTTACCATAAGGAAAATGGAAAGAGTAGATATGAAAAAACAAATCTAGATTCTGGCTTTCAATAAAAAAATTGGATATTCTGATAATACTGGGAGCACATATTCACTCATCAACAATCTGGATCTGAATGGCTGCCTCCTTAGAGAAGGTAAGTATGTTCGCATTTGCCATGATCCTAAGCGCTCCCTATTATTCTAACATCAGGTTGAAGGTGGTATTAATCAAAGTGGTCATGATTAGATGAATTCTAATAATACGTGTTGTTATTAGAATTCATCTAATCCTATTTTGCATCTCACATCCCTCATTTCTGTCACCTGGCAAGTCCCTTTTGAAGGCTCTGAGTTTATGGCATGACTTCTGCTATATACATTCATTTTATACACATTAGAATATGGAGAGTTGATAAAATGCTGCTAAAATCCATTTCTCCTACCAGTTTTTATGTTTGATGAGGGCAGAAAGCTTGTCCATTTTGTTCATTTTTCTGATTCTAGCACATAGCACAGTGCCCTGTACACAGTAGATGCTGGGTAAACATCTGTTTGATAAATGAATTGTCACCAGGCAAGGATAAGCAGAATAACTATGGAAACAAAACTCCCCAAAATAGAGCAATTTATGAATATTTGGTGTGGAGTTGGTAAGTAAAAATGTGTTGATTATGTTCATAATCATTAAGACATGATGTTTGCAGTAAGTGTTCCTTTGAAAAATAACTACTCAACATAATAATTTTCAGAAATCTGGTAAAGTTTTTATACAAAAAACCATATTGTTTTCTGAGATGTTGACAGATAAATTAAAGGTCATTATAATCCATTACTCCATGGAATGAACCTAGAATTGTTTTGTATTTCTCAATTCTAAACATATTTCTCCAGTAGTTTGAATTTTGGATGGATGTGGAAACACAAAGAGAAGAAAGACAGATTTTTCTATATGGTCTGAACAATTCAGTCCAAAAACTATAGTACTAAACCTCTCAAGCACAGAAGCACTCTATCTCATCTGACAGCTTTAAACTTCACTAATAGACTTCCCTGGAGATTTTCTTAAATGGCTAACATACTCTTCCTCAAGAGAGAGAGAGTCTTCTTCTTTCTAGGTCTCTGCTATGTGGTAACTTTAAAGAATTTTTGTTATTTCTGTGTATAAGACATTTAGGAAATAAATTTGGGGCACAGGAATAGCTGAATTTCAAAGTGACTGACAGCAGAAAGAAAAGGACTAAATATTTCATATCAAAATTATTTTGGAAAATCCATGATTTATTGTTGCCATGCCTATGATATGTAAAAACCTCTTATCCATTCATTCAAAAAATATTTATTGAAAACTGGTATGCCAGGCACCAAGCTAGGAGAAAGGGCTAGAGAGAGATGAAGAAGAGAAGAGATGAAGACATGAATTCTGAACTCAAAGCATGGAGGGAGACGCAAGCCATTAAAATACGTGGCATTTATTATAAATAAAGGTATGTGCAATATCTAGGGTAAATCCAGAGTGAGGAGAGCACCTAAGTCTGCCAATCAAAGTGTAAGAAGTCAATTATCTGAACCAAGACCTTAGGGGAAAATATGAGTATATGAAAGGAGCCAGTCTAGTTGGGGCAAACAGGGCAGCTGTGAGCACTTCTAGGACCAAGACAGCAGGAAGGCAGAGAAAGTATAATCAGGAACTATGAACTATGAACATTATTCGTATTCAGTGACTGGATCCCAATAAGGAAGTAATTGCAACAGTCCAGGTGAGATATAGTGAGAGCCTGAATTAGGGCAGCGATGATCAAGAGGAAGAAGCAATGCTAGGTTCTTATTGTATCAGGCTTAGGTTGGTGACTGGAATTACTATGCTGCCACTGTTTCCTTGGACTGACATCGGGATTCCTGACCAGAAGAATCTTATTTATCTTGATTTCTAGACCCTGTTCAGCTCTTTATTACAGCCTAACAGCCCAGCTTTCAGATTCCACCAGACCACAAACAAGGCAACTTCCTTAGGCTCTGCTCCAACATCCTAATATATAGATGGTTCAGTTTTTGTGGCAAACCAGCAATTTTAAATACCTTAACTTTCAGACTGTACCTCTCCAGCTCAAATTTCTGCCTGGATTTCCAACTTCTGGGTTTTACCCCGCCTCTTTAAACTTTACATGATAAGGTTAACTTATCCTTTTTTTGCAATTTTCTATTATATCTGCTTCCTATTTTTTATACTCTAAGTCATGGCCTCCAGATTATCTTATTTTTTTTTTAACTGTATGCTTCTGATGTGTTTAAGGAAAAGAGGAATGAATTACCAACCACAAACAGAAAAAACACTATTTAAAAGCCTTCTTTAAAAAAGGTGGATACTTATTAGCATCCACATAGCAAAATATATGTTTTTCATTTAAGAAACAAAAACAGGAAACAGAAAACAGAAAAAAATACACACTTTTATAGTTTGAGTCATTACCTATTACCATAAACCTAATGGCAATAACTTAGTTTTTTCTTATGCATGTTAACAGCAGATAAGGATGAGGAAACATTTCAATAGACAACCAGACACTCTCCGACGCCATATTTTATCTTAACACAAATTGGTATTCAACTAATATTTCATGGAATAAATTTAGGGGCTATGAAAAACAGTAAAATAATTTCTAATCATGTTAGCACAACCCAAGGACACACACACACAAACTGGATGTGATGTTGTTGCCTACTACAGCACTGTCTATCCTGTACACCAGTGGTTCTTGAATTTTAGCATGTATCGAATCACCTGGAGGACCTGTTAAAACACAGAGTTTGGGCTATATCCCCAGAGCTGCTGATTCAGCAGGTATGGGGTGTGGCATGTGAATTAACAGCTCTAACAAGTTCCCAGGTGATGCTGATGCAGCTGAGGAACCATGTTTTGAGAACCACTGCTGTATAGCAACATGGGGTGTGAATGTGGGGGAGGAGGTGATGTCCCAATTGTGGTTTATTACCTTCTAAAAAGCTTCCCTAAATTAGAGACTCCAATTCCAGGCAGACAGTTTAGGAAGTTAAGTCTTTATAATGGGAGAGATTCCAAAATACTGATTTCTTTTAAGGAAAGAAAATAAGGAATGCAACTGTGTTTCATGGCTATTTTAACAGAGATGCTCTGTGGGAGAGCTTAAGATGTTGCAGTTTCATTAGCATTATCCAGTGTTGCTATGGGGACCAACTGGAGAGGAATCATCAGTATACAAGTGAATGAAAAGAGGGGAATTAATGAATAATAATAATAGAAAAAGAACTTTAACATTTCTGAGAAAATAAAGCAAAGTGATATTGCACATTTTCTGGTATTTATATAAATTAAGGTATAAATTCTCCTTTAACTATGAGATATAGTTATATATAGTTATGCATCTTTAGAATATGCATAATCCCTTTTTCAATTCATGGAGGAAAACAAAAAAAAATCTTTTTAAAAGGATGAGAAGAAAAAGCGGCAGAAATAACATTGTGGGATTTTATTAAGTATAGTTAGGCATAATGGCCCCAAGGCTGGGGGCTACATGGAAAGGATGAACTATCTGCCCAGCTGGATTCAGTTTGGCCTAGTAAGGGGGATAGAGGGCACCAGTAGGTAAGAAATACACTTCTGGGGATGAGGAAGGAGGATATGTGGATGGCCTGCTTGCAGTTTTTCAAATAACATATCTAAGAAAAGCCAGAGAGAAAGAAATAACTTGAAAGGTAGACTAAAAAGGGCTGTGGAACCAGTTTCATTAGAAATTGCTTTTAATGGCACACGATTGTACGAATCATCATTTGCTTATGGTTTAGAAAGACACTTACATTAGAATTTTAGACTGAATTTTGGCAAATAAAAATGCTACTATCCATGGAAGTCTCTCCACATTTTCCATTTCAAATTTCAGTTAATTTTACAAGAAAATCTAACAGCAAAATCCTAAATTATTATATTTATACAACAAAGGACTAAGATTTATCATACTTGAAATCTGGTATTGAATGCCTAGCAATACAGCCTTCAAAACAACCCCCTTTTGAAGACTTTTCTGTTATAGTTTCCTCTTTGAAAACTTCAAAATCATATTCACCTTTTCCCTGAGCATTCCTTGTTAAACATACGTGCCTATCAACTCCATTCACAAGACACCACTTATCAAACTATACTTCCACTTGCTTGTTTACAGGCCTGCTTCCTCTCTGTGACTTCCTCAAGGACAAAAACCATGTTTTATTCATTTTTCCATCCCTAGCAGGTAGCTAGTTCTTGAAACAGTAGGTGCTTAGTAAATACTTTCCTTTATTTCCTTTCTCTGTTTACTCACTAACTTTACAAGGCCTGAAATGCTGAATATCTTTAGTGTCTTTTACTGGATCTCATGCTCAGGACTTTAGCCATATTATGTCACTGCACTTTAACACAAAGGTCTACTCACTCTTTCATTTGAGGAGTGCACTTCATTACTACTTTTCAGATAAGGAAACAGAAGCAGGGAGGTATCAAATGTTTTGTCTCAGGTCCAAGGATATCACTGGTAAAGAACATTGCAGGTCCACAAATTCTCAGTTTGTTGATTCTACCCTGACAGATTTTATGAACTAGACAAAGCTGTTTTTATCCTAGAAACACTAAGAGCATATATGTATAATGTACCTTTTCACTAGAAAAGAGATTTTAAAAGTTTTTCTTTTTTCTTTCTCAGTGACTCAAGAAAACCATAGCTCTACCCTTGTACTAGACACAGGAATAATATCACCATGATATCCTGCTCTATTCATTCACTCTTTTAAGGAAATGCTTAAAGAACAGCAGGGCTCTGTGGTGACAAAGGCACCTTATTCTCAGTTCAGTATTCCACTGGGTGGCCTTGTCTTTCTGCTCCTTAATTGCAATAAGCTAACCTCTTGCATCTCAAACATAATTGTAACCCAAAGGAAATAACCAAACCAAGAACCTCTCATTAATTTTGTATTTCTTAAATACTGGGATAAGAAAAATTTGCTATGTATGTAGTTCAGCAAAATGTACCAGTTCATATATCTGTGCATCAATGTACAAAAAGTTATATAAACCCAAAAGGCATGAATGGGATTGAGAAATTAGCTATATGTCCCAAACTTGGGCTAATCTTACAAATTAACTGATTTAAGTGGCATTCCTCAAAAATCTATCCTTCTGGCTTGCCGCTGATGCATAAAATTATATCTTTATCAATCTATTCCTTCGTGTTATGCACCATTGCCTGTTATGAGCTGTCTAAAAACAAGTGGTATTAAACTGGGTGCAGTGGCACATGCCTGTAATCCTTTCTACTCAGGAGGCTGAGGCAGGAGGATTGTTTGAGATTAGAAGTTTGAGACCAGCCTGGGCAACATAACAAGACCCTGTCTCAGAAAAAAAAAAAAAGAAAGAGAAAGAGATTACTGAGAGAGGCAGTACACTGTGTCACTTAAAACCTCAGTATGAATTTTACAGATCATCTGCAAAATGAATTGAGAATCACCAGAACATACCCCTTTTGCTCAGCACTGAGCTGAGCACAAGAGGGAACAGAAAGATAATCAAATTTCAAAGAGCTTCCTGTGCAATTTGAGACAAAACATATATAGGTAAAACAAAAATGCAAGTAACAATAGTTTATTGAGTGACAAATGATTTGGTATATTATTAGAGAGCAACATTTCTCAAACTGTGTTAAAGTGATGGACCTCTTTTCTAACTCATCTTACACAAATTCTCATTATATAAAACCTCTATAAGCAGAGACTCCTTGGTTAAAGAGGGTAGGGAGTGGCTAAGCATGCCATCTGTTCTGAGTGTCCCTCTCCCTCAATGGGGCTCCTTGGGATCTGAGGCATCTGAGATTACAGTTAAAAATCATCAAATTTAAACATTAACATGGGGCAAATTGAAAGAAGGAAAAATTCACTGTGGGTCTGACAAATACAGGAAAACTCCAAGTACAGATTTTCCTCAAGTTGGTTTTTGAAGGCTGGGTAGGATTTATATGGATGGAAGAGAGGAGGAAACAAGAAATGTAACGAAAAAGGACATAGGCAATATGAGGGACAGTGAGAAAGGTGGGTAGAAATTAAGCATAAGCTAGAAATGTAGGCAGAAAAGTAGAAAAAAATAGAAGGGCACTAGATTTTTAAAATTTAGGGAACTGATGTGATGACAGCAGACTTGAAGAACAGAGGCTAGGAGCAGATGCAAGACGGTTTGGATAGAGAATTGATGTTTATTGAGGAGAGAGGAAATTTTCTCCTTGCAATTCACACCAACATTTCCAGCAACACTTCTACCATTTAGAAGGGTTGAGGAGTAACATTTTTTCTTTCTCCCAATATATCCCTTTGCTCACCTCTCCCTACATGAGGAGAAGTTAAAAAACAAAACTAAACACTATCAGTGCAGGGTCCCTGAAAAACACTATGCCCTATCCCTGATTTTCTTCTTTTGGACTACTTCTGCTTCTGCTTAAACACATCATCCAGGTCCCTCTTTCCACTATCAACAACGTTTTCAGAGTTATTCTTACACTGCTACCTGGTTTAAGTAGCTAAATAGACCCTTCTCTTCCTATCCCTGAGACATGCAAGACATAGAATGGCTTATTTAACACAGTACAAAGTCATATCTACTGACACAGTTAAAGAGGGAACACTATATTTCGAGTATTAAAGCCAATATTTTGTTATTCATTTAGTTTATTGGATCTATGTATTTACTGGTTACAACTTGAAGAGGAAAGAATCAGTAATTAGGTGCCCTCCTCTTAAGAAGGCTTCCGCCCATCCTTTCAAGATAAAATTACTTTAGATAAAAAACTGTGGAGACTCCAAGGCTTTAGTTGGAAGGACTCGAAGCAGCTTAGAACAGTTGAACCTTTGGTGTGTGAATGTTATGAAGACAGTTTTTGGACCATAGCTAGTATTATCTAAGAGTCAGAAAAGAATGTGAAGTCCAGTCTAGATATGCAGAATTTGGGGTTAACAGTCCACAATAGACATGCAAATCAACAGGATGGAAGTGACAGGCAGAACCAAAAACACAGATAACTTTTTAAGAGAAGACTTGTCATTCCATATTGTGTTTTATAAGGCAAATTTCTTCTGTGATGTGAGAAGTCCCTGGACAGAAAAAGGAAGAAGGTGATCCATGTACAAGATGGAAAAGAAGAGCTGAGAATCCAGGGAATGTTAAATAGTCACCAAAAATGACAACTACAATTTTTGAATGTATATCATAATTATGTGAAATTAAGCTTAAAACAATCAGACTGGGAAACACAATTTATGGAAAGGTCTCATTAAAAAATAAATGCATATATCACATAGAAACATATTCATATATATGTTTATATATATACATAGAAAAGTCTGGAAGAATAGACAGTAAAACATTAATAGTGGTTATCTCTGGGTGATAGATTTACAGAGTGATTTCCTTCCCTTTTCCTTTATACTTTTTGGTGTTATATAATTTTATTTATTGATTTGTTATTAGAAATGCAATATTATAATTGGAAAAAATAAGGCTATTTTGATTTTTAAAATCTCCTCTGTTTTGGTTATTTTGCTATTCTAATTGCTTTTTCCCCTTTTATTTTAGCACTCGTTCCTTATTTTGACCCGTAAGTGAGTTTCCTATGACTTTAGTGCTTCTGTTTTTCTCCTTATGAGAAAACCATAAAACCAACCAAACAAGCATAAAACCCTACTCACCCCTTTAGAACCCCATCAACTCTCCTGGCTTTAACACCAAATAAGCCAATTTATATCTGCAGTCATGGCCAAAAAGCACATCCTGAGCCTACCTGCATATATTCTAGTCACCTCTGAAATGTAGCTAAATTTTCTTATTTCCTTACAACCAGCAGCACAGATTCTTGACCTCATGCTTTTTATAAAAGATAAATTGTTACCCTACACCCCAAGCTAGAAATTGAACTGCGACATCATCTACCTTTTTTATTTGTCTACTGACATCTACTGAGTACCTAAAAAGTATAAGGCACAATTTGATGCTCTTTTATTCAAGGTTTCACAAAGTCTTATTGTGTTATAATCTCAAAAAATCTTTAATTAAAAAAGATAATATATTAAAAAAACATTCATAGAATCATGTAACATGATAGGTGCTCAATGATTCAACATATGTCTACTGGATTTATCACTCCTCTGTTTCCAACTTCACATCTTCATTGCCTCACACCAAGATTATTTCCAAAACTTTTTGGTTTATTTCCTAGACTATGGCATTCCCAGCTTGAATTCACCCCATCTTTATGTTACTCTCAGACAAATCTTCCCAATACAATTTGCTCATGTCAATCTCCTGGCTCAAAATTGTATAGTTGCACCCTACTCCATTACATTCAAACTTTCTGCACCTATTTTAATCTGACTCTACCTTAGCTAACCAACCAAGTTTGTTATGCCATTCTAATGGTCATTCATTATATTGGCATTTGCTCAGTGCTCACTGTGTGCCAAGCATTTCGATGGACATTGACGATACCAAGGGGAACAAGACAGACAAATCCCTGCTTACACATAAATCTGTTCCTGTCAGTGTCTACACTACCTATTTCTTCCATACAAACTTATGCTCCACACAGACTCCAGACTCTGCTTTGGCCAGGTAGCTGTCCTTATTTGTAATGCCTTTCCTTTCTAATCTAATCTCAAATGAGACCCAAGTCCTACCTCCTCTGGATCTGACTCTCTTAGGTCCTCAAAGATCTTTCTTTTCATCTTCTATTTTACTTTTGGACTCCTCCTCTTAATATTCTTAATTATAATATCAAATTTCCTATTAAGCTCTTTGAGGACAGATATAGCCATATACTTACCTTATGCTATCAACGTAGTCCATGGATCATTACATATTTGAGAACCACATGTAAGTTCTTTAGTGGGAGCACGGGGGACAAAGGGGGATGAGAGAAAGCTTTCCCCTCATTCAGCTGTAGGAACAAGTTTATCAAAGAAAGAAGGTGAGTGTCTCAGCTTTGGATGCTCTGACCTTGGCTGTTATAAGATGTCCAATGTTATGGGTTGAATTGTGTCCCACCCCCAAAAGATAGGTTGAAGTCCCAACTCATTGTACCTCAGAATGTGATCTTATTTAGAAACAGAGTCTTTACAAAGCTAATCAAGTTACAATAAGGTCATTAGAAGTCATAATCCAATATGACTGGTGTCCTTATAAAAAGTGAAAATTAAGACACAGAGAAACACACATAGGGAGAAACGACGTCAAGGTGACAGCAGAGATTGGGATGATGCACTACATGGTTGCCAGCAAATCACCAGAAGCCAGGAGAGAGGCATTGAACAGATTCTTCTTCACAGCTTACAGAAGGAACCACCCCTGCTGACATCTTAATCTCAGACTACCAGAACTTCGAGACAATAAATTTTTGTTGTTTGAGCCACCCAATTAATGGTACTTGCTATGGCAGCCCTACAAAACTAACGTATCCACCACAACAACCATGGAATTGAGCTTCTCTCTTATAATGGCCTGGAAAGGACATCAGATTGGGATCTAAGAGGCCATAACATAGAGCCCAGGTTCTTCCTTACTTCCTTCTCTCTGCCTGCTCTTCTTTCTTTTCTCTTCCTTCCTCTCCGCCCTCCTATCCTGTGTGAGAGCCCCAGTAGGGGAGAATGATGACTGTAGCTCAGCTAGTAGCCTCTGTCACCTTCACCTAGCTGTATCAGCCCTCAGAGTCTACGGATCAATCCCAAAACAATGCATGTGCTGACCACTGTCACTGTCTTGGGGTAGGAGTGAAGGGATAACTGAAAAGAAAGAAATGATGACTTGAAGGGCCATGAGCCAAAATGAGCAGAAGAGTAGTCCCTAACAAATCAGAAAGTCAAGAGGAATAAGTTTCTGGAGAGAAGGCTAGAAAAGAATAGACATGAGGAAAAAATAGTTTTGGACACTATAAACAAACATTTATTCAAAAGATATATAATTAGTTCTTTTGTGCCAATAAACTGAGTACTCAAAGTAGAAATAAAAAAAAAAACACCCAGGATTTGTGATACTTTTCCTAGGTAACAGAGTACAGAACACATTACATTTCATTTATGAAAATTATTCATAATTGCCTTCTGAATTTTTTGCTAATATTATAAATAATTGTATATTATGAGGCTTAAACTACTAAATTATAAAAAATGTTTAATGCATATAACAGGGTTATAAATAGAAAGTGTAGATTAGTGCATATCAACTAATCACATGATCATAAATTCTAATCTAAGTACTTTAATAAAATTAGGCAGTGACACCATAAAGAGAGATCTTCAGGTATCATAACAGAAAGAGATAATTTAAAAAACCATATACATATATGATATTTAAAAGAAAAACTGGTTAGGGAAAATATATCTATTCTTTTCTTACTCTATACCTGTGTATATTTTAATCTATGTCTACTATTATAATTTCTCTGTTTTAATTTTAAATAAGTAAAAGTCACTGGTATCCAGAATGTCAACGGTGGTGATGATTGTGCAACTCTGAATATACCCAATCTACTGAATTGTACACATTGATTTATGAATTTTATGGCATGTGGATTATATCTCAACAAGTTTACAAAAAATTTTAAAAAGTAAAAGAATAGAGGCATTAGAAAGAGAACTGAATGTGTATGACAATTTACTACGTGACAAAAGTAGCATTTTAAATTAGTAAGAAAAAATGTATTATTCAATAAATAGTATTAAGGGAAATATGTAGGATCTGTGAAAATTAAAATTGGATCCTTATTCCTCCATTTACTTAAAAATATATTTCAGGCAGAATAAAGACCTAAGCAAAATATCAAAACATAAAAGTGCACTGAAAGAAAATATTGAGGAATTTAAAAATAATATTGGAGTAAAATTGTTTTCCCCCTATGACACAAAATAGAGTTACACACAAAAAAACTGATAAATTTTGCAAAGAAAAAAAGGAAAATAAGTTTCTGCATGGCAGAAAATACATGGCTATTAATAACAATGTCAAATGATAATAAACAAACTGGATAACTATTTGTAACAGATGAAGAAAGGACAAATTTGCTTAATATATAAAGCACCTCTATAAGTCAATGTTTAAAACTTAATAGAATAGGTATATAGCCTAAAGAAAGGAACTCAGTATATCGAAGAGATATCTGCATTCCATGTTTATTGTAACACTATTCACAATAGTCAAAACATGGAATCAACCTAAGTGTCCATGAATGGATGAACGGATAAATAAAATGTGGCCCATAAACACTATGGAATATTATTGAGCCATAAAAAAGAATGAAATCCTGTCATTCACAATAACATGGATAGAATTCAAGGACATTATGTTAAGTGAAATAAGCCAGGCAAAGAAAGACAAATTTCCCATGTTTGCATATGTGGGAGCTAAAAATTAAGACAACTGATTTTATGGAAATAGAATGGTGGTTACAAGAGGCTGAGAAGGGTAGTGGGGAAGAGGGGATAAAGTGGGAATGGTTAATGGGTGGTAAAATACAGTCAGATAGAATGAATAAGATCTAGTATTTGATAGCAGGGTGACTATAGTCAAGAATAGTTTATTGTATATTTTAAAATAACTAAAAGAGTGGAATTGAAATGTTCCTAACACAAAGAAATGATAAATACTTAGATACCCCAATTACCCTGATTTGATCATTACACATTGTATGTCTGTATTAAAACATCGCATGTACCCCATAAATATACATAACTATTATGTACCCATAATAATTAATAATTTAAAAAATCCTTTACTGTTGCAAAAAATAAGAAAAAAGAAAGAAACGAAACACAATAGAAAATGGGCAAAGGACATGGACAGAGAGAATATATGAATTAGGGTTACATTGGCCAGAAGATAATAAACATAAACTTTTTACAAATACGTAGAGATAATGGGAGTATGGGACTAGATCGTTCAGATAACCTTAGCCATTTAGAACCACTGACTATCGTTCTGAAAAGCACTCCCCTGACCACAGACAAAACTTCAGCACAGTGATGACCTGGCAGCACTAGATTCTTGACTTAAGACAGACCACAGAACATTTGAGATACAACTACTGCAACAATAAAACTATTAAACTGCTATATAGATTCAAGACTCAAGGGGATCTTGAGGAAAGGGCATCCCAGAGAACAGTTTCAACCCTTGCCCATCTCTTTCAATAACTAGATTATCATAACTGCTAATATGTGTTATTGTTTGAGTATATACACATGTGTACACTTCCAGTAACCTCAGAAAAATGGCCTCAATTCTTAGTACTTCATTTGTAATCTGGCCTTCAGATCAATTCAAAGTAGGTAGATGTATCACCTCAGAATAGGTACTGGAGAGGACACTTGAAAATTTAGAACATTATACTACATGAAGTATCAATCTGTAAACAACCTCAGACAGACTACTTTATTATAATTCTCCAAATGGACACATCTTATTCCATTTCACAAGGTTTCTTCTGTTGTCTAGTTGATACTGTGTTCCTTTTTCTTGCAATTCACACCTTCTATTTGTTTTCTTTTGAGACTTTAATCCCAATTAAATAGACTACCAATCCCTATTTAACTCCCTAGATCTCATTATCTACTGTTAAAATCATTTATCCAGTCTTTAATATATCACCCTCATGGGATAAAGGCTTTGAGATCACCTTTAGTTATGGAGGAATTTTTTTTTTTT
This sequence comes from Cheirogaleus medius, assembly GCA_008086735.1. Lineage (NCBI taxonomy): Eukaryota > Metazoa > Chordata > Mammalia > Primates > Cheirogaleidae > Cheirogaleus > Cheirogaleus medius. The sequence goes on from VBSM01003176.1 coordinate 29,156,602, forward strand.
TTTTTTTTGGTTGCAGTCCCTGATACTGTTGCTGTTTTCACCAAGGGAGCTAACTGGAAAAAACAGAAGACTTTAAACTGATACCAATCTTCTTTCCTAATGAAGTGGAGACTACTATTTTGTCTGTTTTTTGAAATAATATAATAGATTTTCCTCCTCAAAATGACTTATTTGAAGTAAATACACTTGTAATTAGGAAGGGATATATAAATTATATACCAATCAATTGAAAATTTCTTTGAATTAGCAAAGTCCTATGCTTATCTTGACACCAGTATTTGAGGTAAAATACTATTATACTGCTATGCTTCCTTAGTTTCAGAAATGAAAGGAGATATTTATGTTAAAGAAAATTTAAAGAAAATCAATAGATATTCATAGGCAATGAATTAATCTATTATAATAAGTTAGAAAAATGAATAAGAAATAGGGGAAACGGAAGGAGCCAAAAACAATATGAAAAATTGCAATCCAGCACTAGGACCAGATGGTGTTCATAGGAGACATCAGAGATAACGAAGCTACTCACAAAACATGCAGTTTATCATTAAAAAGAAGTACTACAGTGAAAGATTAAACACCTCTGAAATTTGGATAAGGGTGACCTTGGACTTTTCAGTTGTGCTAAACCAGAATAAAAGATTTGCAATAGATATGTAAGTACATTTTCAATAAGAGAAAAATTATAGTGACAAGCCAGCATTTCCCTTTCTAGTTTATCATACTAAACTTCACTCCAATTAATACATCAACATTTTAAAAGAGTTTTTTTTTTAAAAAATAATTTATATACACACACATACAACATTTTAAAGACACAATCATTCCTCTACCCCAAATCCCAAATAATGTGAAGTCTTGTTTGAAAATTCTTAGAAGTTTTGTACAAAATCTGGATCTTAATTAGGAGTATCTGGTAAAACTTGTCATGGATCAAAACAAAAATTGCAGGGGTATATGAGCATTTTCAGTTATGGAGAAGATAGCAGCTGTGAAATTCCTTAGAAATAAGAAAAGCATGACTTTGAAAATTTTACTGTCTAGAGAATAAAGAAAATTTAAAAGTGTAGATTTCCATACAACAAAGTGTGCACTCAATAAACAGACTTAACTTCTTGATCTGTGCCTCTTAGATTATTCTTCTAATATGGGACTTATGCCTGAGGAGTGCTCATAAGAAACAGAGAAAAAGAAAACCTCCAGCTATCTCTGTAGTTAAGAAGCAACAGGAGATTAAATTAGTGGGGCCAATTCAAGGAGTTCTGAATGAGATATTCTTTAATTTGGGGCTTTTCCCTTTAACATTCAGAAAATCATAGCTGGTTTTTGAGCTAGAAATTTACATGATGGTTTACACATTTTGGAAAGACCTATTTAGCTTGGCATCCAGTTTGGACCGCATAAGGAACATGTTCTATCAACAAAGTCCTCCTAACTACCTGCCCTGCCCCTGTATCCATTCTCACGTTAATATGGCCACATGGCTGTTTCTATCCAGCAAATCTGATTCATATTACTCACCTACCTAAAACACTCCCCATGATGTAGGGGAATATCCAGGTTCTTTTGCATAGATACCAGGTCCTTTCTAATGTAGTCCTTGCATCCTCTAGCCTTGTCTTCTACACCACTACTTCATTTTAGTCTTTGGTATAAAGCAGGTGTAGGGCATCCCAGGCCATTCATCATGCAGCTTCCTCTATCAAGAAGGCCTACTCACCCTTAGCCTACTTATCTTGGAAGATTTCTGCCCAGGAATCACATCTTCCTGAAGCCCACCCTAACTTCCAGACAGGTTAATAACATAGAAGTCTGAGATAAGTTATCTCTCTGCTTAAGCGTGACTCTTACTGCACTTCTGCATTATTTTCGTCTACCAGACAAGTGGCTCTTTCCAGACAGGAACTTTGTCTTGCTCTTTTTGGTGCCTTCAGGGCCTAGCACATATTACTGCTTAATAAACACTTGCTGAGAGTCTAAGTCTGAGGAGATCAAAGGTGTTATGTTTTCTAAGGAGAACTGACTGTTCTTTTATTTTTTACTGGAGAAAGTCTACGAACTGCTTTTGGAGACCACTTGGCCTGACAGAGAACAAAGACCCAAATTTGTGAAACATCCACAGCCACATACATAAGGGCTTTGAACACTGGACGGTTTCTTGTAAGTTGGTTATCAGATGTAGTATTTTGTCCCATTCTATCTCCCACTACTTCTCTTTGGAGACTGCAGCTTTACGAAGAGTTTCTGAAATGTCCCTTGATAGCCTCTGGCTCTTTTTTTACATGGTTGTTGCAAGCTGTTACTCTAGGCTATGGTACTCTGTGTTCATCTACATGTCCGTTAGAGTCTTTCCTAATCTTCTGGTCTCTCTCATCATTTCTACGAAGCCAACCATAATAACCCATTTCAAGCAAATATTTTCAGTATCCATTTATTCTATCCATTTCTCTATCCATTTACTCAAACCTTAGTTATTGCTATATGTGCTTCTTCTCCAGTTAGATTATTAGCTCAAAGATGACACAAACTATGTCTTGTCCTTTTAAAACATTTCCCAAAGTGACTTCTTTCCATGTCAATAGAGCAAACACTCTATACATATTTGATTAAATTATGTAAACACAAAGAGAGTTCCTTCATGCAGGACTTTCACACACCACTGCTTAATTTATATAACCTTTTAAATTTTATAAAGTCATCTCCTAAATACTTCATACTTCACCATAACCCTGTGAGGTAAGATTATTATTTCTGTTTTAATTATGAGAAAACAGAAGTTCAGGGATTTATCTAAGGTCACACAACTAATGTATGAACCTGATTCTTTTGTCTACAAGTTCAGTGTTTTTTGCACCACACTATGCTGTCAATCTCAGGATGAGACCAAATATCAGGGGCTGTAAGCACAAAAGACAAATTTATAGTTATCTATCAACAAGTAAAAGTATTTAGCTTATATTATGTACAATCTGAGTATGTAAAACAATAAAAGATAAGGACAGTAAAAAATAGTAGTGATGGAAAAGCCCCAGCATAAAAAGACCATACATATTTAATAAACTCTCTTCAAATCCTCACAGGTGACTTTCTAGGAAAAGTTTAATATTAATGGGAACAATAAGGTCAATGCATAACAGTCTCAATGCCCATAAAGTCAAGTAGAGGGCTCTGTCTGCTAGAGAGCTAAAAAAAAAAAAGAGACAGGCCGTCCTGATCTTCCCCCACAAGAACACTCACTCACCTATCACACACCTCTTGCCCATACAGAAAAGATGACTACCTGGAAATATGGGTGATACATTCATCAATACATGTAGTTGGTTGAATGATGACTTACAAAAGATATGTTCACTGAGAACCTCAGAAAGTGACAGTATTTGAAAACAGGGTCTTTGCAGATGTAATTAAAGTAAGGATTTTGATAAGAGATAATCCTGAATTAGGGTGGGCCCTCAATCTAGTGACGAATGTCCCTGTAAGAGACAAAAGACAACGACAAAAAGATATAGGGGAAGAGGCCATGTGAAGAAGGGGACAGAGACTGGAGTGATGTTGCTACAAGCTAAGGTGCCACCAGAAGTTGGAAGAGGCAAGGAAAGACTCTCCTCTAGAGCCTTTGAAGAGAGTGCAGCCTTGCTGACATCTTGATTTTAGACTTCTGGCCTTCAAAACCATGAAAGAATAAATTTCTTTTGTCTTAAGACATGCAGTTTATTTTAATTTATTACAGACAGCCTCAGGAAACCAATATAGTATACAAGAGCTGAACTATAAGAATTAAAATTTATCTCTCTATAAGCAGATAATGGGATTCCCCTAGATAACTAGTATAATATGATTAAGGATACAAAGAAGTATGGAGCTAATTCAGCCTAGGGTTCGGGAATGGCTTCACATAAAAATGACACTTTTGTTAAGATATGAAGTATGAATATAGGCTCACCAGAAAAAGGTCAGATATATATTTATAATGAGGGTTACAATATTTATGAAGTATAACTTATGAGAAATATAACTTTAAAAAAAATACATATATAGCCCATAATCATGTGAAAATGTGTTTGAATTTCACAAGTATGAGTGAATTTCATAGCAGGATCAACTAATATTGATAGTTATAATTATTTTTTATAACTATCCATACATGAGATGCATTCAGAATCTGATTTATTAATGTATTGCTACAAGAGATATCAGCAAACAAAATTTCAGGAAAAGGTAGCAAGACAAAGAGGGCAATCCAGTTGTCTTATTTATATAACACTTGCTTCCCTAAATTAGTCTACTCTGAAACCACATTTAATGTAAGTGAGAATCCTGAAGAAATGGAGATTTGCCAGTTGGCTTTGAATACTGCTAACTAGAAATGAATAACAATGGGTCCCATGAATCATTCTGAAGCTGTTTTAAAAAACCTTTCACTTAAAAATTCCTCTACATCATACTAGTTGTAGATTTTACATCAAAGAGATGCCTGGATTCATCATTTAATTAATAAATAGTAATTCAGAAACTGACATTTCTGACAATGATGCCACACAGAGACAACTGAAAAAAAAATTGCAACTAACCTACATTCTTGAAGTCAAAGAAAGCTGATAGAAGAATGTGAATTAAATTTTTATAACTTTAAATAATGCATTAAATAGCTATGGTTACCTGACCTAATAAGAAGCACAGGCTTGAGTACTCTGAACAGTTGGTCAGGAACTGGTTACTTAGAAAGCTGTCGTTTTTTTCCTTTTCATTCAATAATCAAATGCTAATTTAAATGTACTAAAGAAGGGACAGTAAAATAAAGAAACAAAAGACACTGATTTGAAGAGTAAATGTTCTCATATTGTGCTACAGTGGTAGGTTTTGTTTATACAAATATTAATTTCAATGGTAACTTGGACATTTTCAAAAGAACTCTGGTTTCCTAGATACAATAGGGAAAAAAGTCTCCTTAAGGATGCCACATTCCCCTGAGGCAGAAAAGATACTTTTATTTCTTGTGCTTACCTTGTGCTTAGCATCCCACTTATTTTCTTTCCACTAAGGGCATGAAGTAAATAGGAAAGCTATAAAGATGAATAACAATGGTTATTATTATAGACACAGGGTGAATGATCTCTTCTTGGAGATATTTACAGATGGAATTGTTTGGGATAGCTAAACTCATAATAAACAAGGGGGAGAGAACCCTGATCAGCATTTTCCAAATTAAATTCCATGAAGCACTAGCATACCATGAAATGTAAATAAGTGCTATTTGAGAAAAAGATAGTGATAGTCGCTTATTTGGGAAATAGCATACAATATTTATCTCTTGAACAGTCACAAAAATTAGCACGCTAAAGTCCTGAAGTAAAAAAAGCTAAGTAACTTTAACTCAGTATTTGTGAATTATTTGATCATGAAATTCTCTTCCTGTTAAAAGATATTATAATACTTTTCTGCCTTATAAGTCTATGGAGTCCTGGAATACTATCCCTAAAAACATAAATAGCATACTCAATTTACATTGGCCTTACCTACTTCAATAGCATAGTGAACAAAAACAATTAGAACATAAATTTCTATAAAAGTATCTGAAAAGTATGATAGCAAGGAAATGAATTCTTTTCAGTCCATTACCTAAAGGTTTAGTTCATTTTTAATTCATTTTGGCTCCAAGAACATGTACATTTGCATTGCTGGATGTACTCTGTGTTTCATGTAAAGAAAAGGAAAACAGAATTGTGCTCTATTTATAGAAACAACTTCAACTACCGATACCTAAAAGTACTATATGAACAGGGGAAAAATTATCAGCGTTATAGTTTAATCTGTTCTGTCAATAAACTCTACGACATTTTATAACGAAAAAAATCAGGAATGTGAATCTTTCTTTGTGGCAAATTCCTTGTACTCTAGGGGTCATGAAAAAGAAAGGGTGTTATCACCTTATACTTGAGAATTATATTACAACTGGCTGATTATTCAGGATTAATGAGCTCAGGGTTAGAAGTTCAGTGGCCATATGGGCAACTGTAATGACTTGCCTGGTGCTAAGCCCCTGCCAACACCACTGATCAGCTTGGCAGGGGTCCCTAAGCCTACCACTGGTTTGGCTCTGTTCCAGCAGGGGACCACCTCAAGCCAGTGGCTCTGCATCAACCAGTCTTCCTGGCCTCATCTCCAACTGGTTTGGGGATGCTAGTCACTGGGCACATGACTAATTTCTTGAAACCAAACCTCAACTTGAATTCCTTTTCTAGTAATTGAGTCCTCAATCTGTTGCCCTGATACTTGTCTGACTCGATGCCTCACCCAGAATCTGTGTTCCTCTAAATTTCCTTCTTTAATGCCTTTTAATGACTTAAATCCTATCCCTAAAGTCCAGTTTGCTTGTGGCTGTGTCCTTGCTACTGACCAAATTTTAGTCAGGCTCTTCCGAACTCTTTTCCCAAATAGGCCCCGTCCTTGCCAGAGCTATATAGCTCAGTTTTAGCAAGAATCCTGTTAAGTCAGTTTAGACAGAATCCCCCACCCTCAGTATCTCACCACCTTCAACATCTGATCAAATTCCTCTTCTCCCACCATCCCTAAGGTGACATCTGATTACCCTGGCCAGCCTTCAGCAAGAATCCCTCCTTACCTCTGAGGTTTCTTCTTAGTAATTTGCCATCTTCCAAACCCCCTCAACCTACTTCTTGGCTATAAATTCCTCCTTTTCCTTGTTGTATTCAGAATTGAGTCTGGTTCTATACTGCAGTCTTTTTCCCTCTATTGCAATAGTTTCTGAATAAGATCTTTTTTCCACCAGTTTACTGCCCAGCTCTAGTTTACTTTAACATTATCTGCTACCAGATCTCTCCACTTGTCTGGACTCTAATTGATGCCTGTCTTATCTTTACAGTGTTCTCTGCCTGTAGTTGGCTGGCTGTTCCTCATGACACAGCCCAAGCAGAAACCAACTTACCAAAGACAGATAAAATCTTCATATACAACCTGCTCTGTCCCAACACATTTTTCTAATATCAGAAATTTCCATAGAGGACTGAGCTGTCGCCTAACTTTATTAACAAGGGCATAGTTCTTCCCTTTTGGATGTGACAAGCAAGACTGCAACCCCAATTGCTTCTGAAAGCCTTCCCATGACAATGTTGTCCATGATTCCTACTTAAAAAATATTTAACCAGAGAGTTCTGGGTCAGCAAAATGGTGGAATAGTATTACTCTCCCAAAACAAAATAATTTTGCAGCCATCCATGGACAAAAGTATCTTTGTGGGGAGCCTTGGGATTCAAGTAGGAATTTGTGAAACCCCAGTGGATGCCAAGACCTAGGAGGGTTGTTCTGAGAGGGCAGACCTGTAACCAGACTCATGGACTGTGGTCTCAGCTCCAAACCTGGAAATCACCCTGTCTCCCTATAGGCTTGGCTATACTCCCATAAGGCTTTGGGCCTCTACCAAAACTATCTGCCAAAGGTGCCAAGAATACATAAGTGGGGAAAGGACAGTTTCTTCAATAAACGTGTTGGGAAAATTGGATATCCACATGCAGAAGGATGAAATTGGACCTTTATCTCCCCCTACATATAATAATCAACCCAAAATGGATTAAAGACTTAAATGTAAGACCTGAAACTACAAAACTCCTAGAAGAAAACATAAGGCAAAAGCTTCTTGACGCTGGTCTGGGCAAAGAATTTTTGGATACGACCCCAAAACTACAGGCAACAAAAGCAAAAAGATAATAGGCATATGAAAAAATGCTCAATATCACTAACCACCAAAGAAATGTAAATTACAACTACAAAGAGATGTCCCCTCACACCAATTATAATGGCTATTATCAAAAAGACATGAGATAAGCATTGGTGAGAGTGTGGAAACAAGGGAACCTTTACACACTCTTGGTGGAAATGTAAATTAATACAGTCATTATGGAAAGAGGTATGAAAGTTACTAAAAAAACTGAAAATAGAACTACCATATGAGCCAATAAATCTACTTCTGTGTATATATATATCCAAAGGCAATGGAATTAGTATGTGTCTGAGATATCTGCACTCCCATGTTCATTGTAGCATTATTCATAATGGCTAAGATATGGAATCAACCTAAATGTACATTGACAGATGAACGGATAAAGAAAATGTGGTGTGTACACACACAGACACAAACAATGGAATACCATTCAGCCCTAACAGAGAAGAATATTCTGCCATTTGCAACAGCATGAATCAACCTAGAATACATTATGCTGAGTGAAATAAGGCAGGCACAAAAAGGTAAATACTTCATGATCTCATTTACATGTGAAATCAAAAAAAGGTCAAACTTATATAAGCAGAGAGTAGAATGAATGGTGGTTACCAAGGCTAGGTTGGGTGGGGTGGAGCAGGGGAGCACTGAAGAGATATTAGTCAAAGGATATAAAATTTCAGTCAGAAATAAGTTCATGAGATCTACTGTACAACATGGTGACTACAGTTAATAATGCACTGCATACTTGAAAACTGCTATGAGATTTTAAATGTTCTCATCACATACAGAAAAAATAAGTACCTAAGGTAACAGATATGTTAATTAGCTTAATTTAGCCATTTCACGATGTTTGCATATATCAAAACATGTAAATGTATACAAGATAAATATATACAATTTTTAGTTATCAATTAAAAAACTCTAAAAAACAAAACAAAAACAAGAGCATATTATTAAAATCTAGTGTGGTTCTTTATTATCTCTTGCTTTGGCATGTACTCCTGACTTAACATTCCCTCTGCAGTACATTGTTACCTGACTAAACTTCCATCTTGTCATTCCCTTCCTTCAAACTTTGAAGTCCCACAGTCTCCAGAATCAAGTTTTAACATCTGAGACAATAGGATCTAGTTTCAATTTATGTTTCCAAACTTCTTTTCCATTGCTCCCATTTACCTATTATTTTCTTTAGGCAAAATGAATTGACCGGACACTTGTTACATATATCCTTTGTTTTTCTATTGTTCCCTCCCTTTGCCTAGGCCTATAATGTTTTTTCTTTGTTTCTGCATGTCCAAATCTTATTTAACTTCAAGGTCCAGTACCACCTGCTGGGAATAACCTGTTTCTTACTTAATTTTATATCTCTCTGATGTTCCTTAGCAATTTCTACCTAGTATTATAGTTATTTATGCACTTCTTATACCTTCACTACTAGACCATAAGATCCTTGATGACAAGACCAATGCTATTTTCATCTTTGTATACAACTGCATCTAGAAGAAGCTTGCACATAGCCAAATACTTATTAAAATTTTTAGAAATAATGAAGCCTCATTTCTACCAATAGCTCTTTCAGATCTGCACTGTTTATTATAAATGGAAAGGATAGTGGATACAGTGAGATGGGATGCATCCTATTGATTTATCTATACTCTCTTGGAGTAAGGGACTCCAGAAGTCATCTACTGCAGTGGTTCTCTGCTAATTTCCTAATTTGATATACCTGATCAATGACACTAACATGTGCAACTAATTCTTAAGGATAGACCCAGATATTTCTTTTCCTTCTTACAGAACCTAGTATATGAATAATGTGAGCTTCCTAGCTATAAACCTACCTCCTCTTTCTTTTACTGGTATTTGGAAGATACAGTTGAAAGTATGCTAATATAACCTAACTCCCTCCTTTACAAACCAGAAAATTTTGGCCAAGAGTATAAATGAGTGCTTTTTAAAATCACAGTCAGAAGCAGAAGTGGGATTAAAACCTAGGTCCAGTGAGCTTTTCTCAAAACTGTACTGTCTATGATCATTGCTGCTAGAAAAATTACTCAATGTCCCAATAGGTTATTAGCATTACTTTCTTTCAAGAGTGGGTGCCTATTTAAAAAGCTTTCAAGAGTCATTCATAAACTGGTTTGAAAGAAATTATAATGAGTTCACAGACTCCCTCACCTTCCTTTCCTTCCCCTCCCCTCCTAGTAGTATGGTGCCTTAGCAAAGATAGCTGATTGATGTTATGTTACAGTTCAGCAACAGTTCCGGCTATTAATTGCTTTATAATGATAATTACAATTAATGGGTACAAGATACTTTCTTTTCTAATTGGCTATTACTGGTGAATAACAGCTTGTTACATAATAGAAGACTGTGTTAAATAAATAACCACAATTACAATTCTGAGGTCTTTACTGGTAACTCCCCCCCCAAATCTAAGTATTTGGATAAAACACTAAAAAAATTTTTTAAAGGCAGAGCCTCTGTGATTACTTGGGGGCCAGGGGAAGGTTCATCTTTCCGTTAAGAAAAAACAGGAAACGAGGACAGTGTTAGAGAAGCCAGGAGACAAAACATGAATTTCCTTTCTTTTAAAAATAAACACGCTTAAAAGCTTTAGTATGCCCAGCTTCTCAGTCAGTGCATGCATATCACTTTCAAATATACCCACTTCTTCTCATAGTGTATTATGGAACTAGAAGGGACTCTCTTACTAGCTCAGGTAAGATAGGAATGCAGAACCTGACCAACTATTATACTACATTGAAATGTCCCTATGGATAAGGTTAGGGGTTCTTCATTTGTGTCCCATACAGCATCCTGCATAGAGCTGATCCACAGTCATCACTCAAACAATATCAAATGCCACCACAGCATGGCACTGTCCCAGAGGATGAAGTCAGAGATATTTGTAACAGTCCCTGTCCTTAAGGGGCTTACGTATTATATAATCGAGGATTTGTCTTGATTTCAGCTTTAATGTTCTTAGATTAGCCTGTAATAATTTTAAAGTTATAGTCAGACTTTTGCAGTAGCAGCAGCAGCAGTTGTCATAATAATGAGGTCATATGACTTGCTCAAGGTCACATAGCTTTTAACTAACAGTTCTGGTTCGATCCCAGTTTGTCTGATTCTAAAGCTTGTGCTGGTACCCACTACTGCTTCTTGAAGACAGATCTTCATTGCTAGCATCATTCATCTCTATATCTTCATAGTGCCTCAAGGTTTAAAGACTGCCTCACCCAACCTCCCAATAATATCAGCATCATTTTTCTGATGAAATGGAAACTCAGAGAAGTTAAATGATTTTTCCCAAGTTCACACTGCTATAAAGCAGCAAATACAGAATCAGAATCTGAGTCTTCTGACTCTCACTCCAGTTTTTTTTCCATACATTTTACTTATTCAATACTGTATATTATTTTCAATATGGTACACATGCAGAAAACCTAATAGTATACCACATTATCTTATACTACTTAAGACAGTCTACCATTTGTCAATTATTGATTCCCTCCTCCCTGCTCTGCAATGAAGCAAAGGTTTAAGTCCTGTTTAGCTCTAGAAAACTTTATTTGGTTCCTACAGCTAAAGAGAATATCGAATCCCAGTTGGCTATCTTACAAATAAATGCCACTGGTCACAAAGAAAATTGCCTGACATGTAAAGAGAAGCAGAAGAAGACTGATCAGTCAAATCCATCACCACTTCTGAAAAAAGCTGCCCGACTCACCTTTGGGTCAAGCAGGTCAGTGAAACACACTTGAATCAGCATGAGGTAACAAGTCTTTAGGTACTGTCAGTAAAATGCCAAGTCATTCAGAGTCTGATGAATTTATCAAATAAATCACAGCAGAACTAAACTCTAGTTTTAGTGGCAAAGTTCTTTCAGTGGCAAAATTCTCCAAGAACAGCTAACAGAAGCATTTAAAGATTCTAATCATTGGAGATGGCAGTTTATGTACACTGCTTGTTTCTCTATACCCGTGATTTATATTTAGAAGAAAGTATTATTTCTATTATATGGATCTGATCAACAACATCCTCAGTTTTTCAAGATGGAATCGTTTGAGTGTGTGTTGTGTAGGGCAGCGCTATTCCTTTGCATGAATGAAAGGTCGATGTCAACAAAATAGGAAGTGCATGTAACTCTGGTGTCTAATACCTAAACAGAAACCTGGTCTTGAAGTGGAAAAGATACATCAAAATCACTTGTATCACTTCTGGCACACATGCCAAAGATGTACCTATATCTATGACTGAAATAACAGTCACCATTTACTGAAGACCAGACTATTATATCTATCATCTCACTCAATCGTTTCATCATCCCAACCAGACAGATATATTACCCATTTTACAGAAGAGAAACTGAGATTCAGAGGTTAACTGGTCTGTGGCTGGCAAGTAACCAGAATCTAATCCTAAATTAGTCTGACTTCAAAACCTTTCCACTATTCCACATTGTCTTTCTGTAGTAATGTTAGCTTTAGAGCATAATGTTTAAGAAAAGTATGGTTTCAGATGTCATGCAATGGAATTTTGTTACTATGAGACATCATTATAATAGTGCATAGGATAAAAGTCCTCTGTTACAGTGTGACTTTGTACAAGCTGTTCTTTGCATCAGTTTCCTCATGTGTAAATGAAAAGGTGATAATATGAGTATTTACCTCAGGGGTGGTATGTAGATGTAATGAAACAGGACTTTTAAAAGCATTTGAAACAGCACCTGGCACAGTTAGTGCTCAAAAAATGCTTGCTAACTGTATCATCATTAGAATATTCCTTTTTTTAATAGCTACTCTCTTATCATCCTATAAGCTGAGTCCTGTCTATTTGTCACAGGAAAATAAAAAGAACTTCTGAAGAAGGCCCCTTCAGAACCCTATGCCAAGCAAGACCTATAAGACTAGATTTCTATAATTCTTTATTTTCCATGACCTCTGGCCTATACTTTGCAAGGCCATCATGCCAGTATGCAAAGTTACCTGAGTTCCTGGAGGACTCTGAGTGTGGGGGTAGGGAGCTGGGTATGAGGGGAGCAGGGCTGTGTAGGGGTGAAAAAGGATATAGAAGATAATATAAAGAGCTTTCAGAGCACATAGTTGCAATCCTAGTACCGACAGGCACTCTGACAACCCCCAAATTCCAGGAAAGCACTGGCAGCATAAGCAGTTATCACCAACACATTCCTAAGCTTCTCCTGGGTTACACCACAATTTATATTGCTTCCTAAGTGAATACAGTATCAGAAAGCTACCAGTTTTATGGTTCAGTTAGGTATATCTTTATAATGAAAACAACTAATGAATATTTACTGAGGTCCAACTTTATAACAGGAAATGTGCTGGGCTTTCATAAATATAACTCAATGAAATCATCACATAACTCTACAAGATAGGTATTATATGTATATTTTCATAATTGTGGAAGCACATACAAAAAACATATGTTACACAGCTATTAAATGTCAGAATTGAAATTCAAATACAGTTTTTCCAAAATAGGGTCTAGACTTCTTTCCACTGTCATGTCAAATATATGAGACTGGACTTAATACTCATCTATGGAAACAGGATGACAGCCTGTGGAAAACTGGATGCCATATAGATGGTGGGAGATAGATTTTAAGGTCCACGTGGTAGGTCATTCAGTTATGGATCAAAAGTTATAAAGGCCAGATATAAAGTGTTCTTTGAAAAATAATCATTATCTAAACATTAAAATTTCACTAAAAAAATGGAAAAACTATCCCAAACTGCTATGATTACCTGACAGAATATCATCTTTCTGATATTCTGCATTTTCAGTTGATATGTATACCTTTTACAAGCACAAAACATCTACTCAGTTTTTTATTCTATTTCAATTCATCTGCCTAAAATAGCTGCCTTTCTAAATGCTTTGAATACATTTCAGATTCTAGCACTAAACTGTTATAGAATGTTTAGTATGATACATGTAGCTCTGATAAACAATGGATGTCTGTAAAATAAGACACCTCTTGCTCTTAAGAAGTTCACAGTCTACTGGGGTAGATGAAGTTGCCAACAAATAACTACAGTCTGATATGGCAAGTAGATAATTGAGATGTGGGAAGGGAAGCAGGGTGACTGAAGATGAAGCTGGAAAAGGAGATTAGAACCTTACGTGCCACACAGAATATTTGGATCTAATTACCCATTCAGTAGAGTTGCCCTGAAGATTTCAAGAAGAGACCCATGAATATATTTGTTTTAGTATGTGGATTAAAGGAAGTAAAATAAGAGTTGGAGGATCAACAGAAAGGTTTTGCAATTGTCCAGGCTAGAATTCCGTGCTGGTCAAACATTTAGTAAACATTGACAATGTGCCAAGAACAGGATCGGGCAACCAAACATAACAAGGCTTTTGTTCTCAGGAGCACAGTCTGGGGGCCGGGGCAACAGATAGGTAATTTATCAATGATGGTAAGGATTAGAAACGGAATTAGAATAGCTGCTGTAGAGATGAATAAAAGGAACAGATTCAAAAGATATTTCAGGCATAGAAAAATAAAACTTCGGAACTGATCAAATTCAGTACTTGAGTGCACGATAGGAATCAAGGATGCTTCCTAGAATTCTAACTTAGATTTGATGCCATTTATTAAAAGAGAAAATGCAAGAATGGGGAGTTGACATCACCTGCTAACTTTCCCCATTTCTTCCAGAGACATCACACATGAGATAATAAGGTTTCCAGAAGACAAACGTTACAAATCCAAACATTACCATTATCATCATCTTAGAGGAAAAAAAGTTGACTCTGTCAGAATATTACAATATGGAGGTACAGGTTAACATTGTCAGAAGAAATTATACCTCAGTCACAAAATCCTCCTAAAGGTATTATCAATGAATAAAGATGTATTATCTTACTGATTTCTAACTAAAAACAGCAAAAGAACAAATACCAATAATCCATCCCAAATGTGAGAGATGCTCAATCTAATTATTCTCTGTTCTTCATTTTAGGGGGCAATTTGGAATCCTAGTTACTGTTCAAATGGAGGTAAGCAGTGTCCTGCAAGACTTGACCTGGTCAATTCAGAGACCTTCCTGGAGAGGGATGGGGCCACAGGAAGTCTGGCAACACAGTGGTCTCAAGGAAGGTGCTATACCAGCTGGCATACCACTCAGTGACTCATTCTAGCAAAGATTTTGAGGAATTGCAAGGATTTCTATAAAAAATCTCCCTAGTCCCTGCTGTCCCAGGATATTAAACACACAGATTGACATGTTAATTAGAGCTAGAAGAAAGCCTCTTAAAAGAGGCAGTTTTCAAAAAATTAAAAAGGTGTATGATTTTATAGGGAAAGATGTACTTGATAACATAAGTGGATGCCTAGCAAAATATATGAATACATTTTAAATATAATTATTTCCACCTAATATTTTATCACATTTTGCTGGCTGTGAAAAAAATTTGGATAAAGTCATGACACATATTTTATTAAGGAGAATTTTTAATGACAACTTTAACTTATAAGAATGATACATAGTTTATTAAGGGGAATTTTTAATGACAACTTTAACTTGTAAGATGACATAAAAATCAATCATTAAGCTCTTCCATTGGCTGCTACAAGTCAGTGAGAATATTGAGTAGTTCTGAGCAAGGGTGAGGAATTTTTTTATGTCACAGATACTGCAAATTCAGTGTTGCTCAATATTTTATTGAAAACAAGTTGGAATCAAAAATTAAGTTTGGTTAATTAATTCAATCCAACAGTCATTGAAACATTCAACCTGGATTAATGATTTCCTCAAAGTTGGTGAAGATATGAGGAAAAGGATACTCATATATTATTGGTGGAAATGTATGTGAATACTTTTTAAGTGGAAAATCTAGCATCTGTCAAAATTTTAAATTTGCATAACATTTGACCCAGCAATTCCACAAGAAATACATACCCAGTGGGCAAGGATATATGTATATAAAGCCATTCACTGCAACATTATTGAAAAATGAAAGCCACACTATATTGTCATTTATAGGGGAATGTTTAAAGTATGGCACATTCATATTATGAAATATCATGGGCACAGTCCTAAAAAAAAAGAAAACAACAAATGTACTGATATGGAAGAGTGTCTATGATAGATCATTGAAAGAAAAAAGAAGGTTGCAGATCTTTTAGTTTACACAGAATCATCCCTTTTTATTAAAAAAAAAATTGAAAACATACGGAAGTGTGTCATACATTAAGATGTAAGAAAGAATACATACCAAACTCTTACCCCTTATTTACTTTAAGAGTGGGACTCTGTGGTGGAGGAACTTTTGTTTTTTTACCTTACACATCTCTGAATGGTTTCAATTGTTTATAATAAAAACTTTTATAATTTTAAAATAACTAATAATTTTTAAATGTTTTAATTTTTGAAAAGCATAATCTATGAGCTAAATTTACCAAAGATTCCATCTTTAGATCTTAAACTGGTAGCCATCTGAACTTTGAGAATCTAGAAAACCTTAATAGTCTGTTACCATCAGGTAAGAGGCCAATATATGGCCAACACAATAAACTGTTTAGGGTGTGGGTACAACCCAGGAGCCTACCAAAGATTTCTTTGGTACAGCTATTGAAATAATTTCAGAGCTAGGGAGTTCCACTGATGGGAAGTGGAAAGAAATTGCACTTCATGTCTGTGCTGCTGAGATAAAAATTAAGACTAAACATCAATTTAACTGTTAAAGCAAAAAGAAAGAAACCAAAAGTAAAAAACCTAAAGAAGGACTGAGAACCATATTTAAGCCCCAAACCATGTTCATCAGAAAAAGACAACTTGCTGTGCTAAATTAGACAGAAAGGCAAAAAACGAGGGGCAGGGGCGATAGATTGAAGGTAAAAGAGTCTTAAAGGCAATCCACCGGCAGCTCCCAAAGTTTGCTTTTTGATCCCTACAGTGGATCAGAGGACAACCTGAAAGTCAGGTAGCGCCAAGCAGCTGTGATGATTTTCATAACCCCCTTCAAATGTACTCTGAAGCCACCACTGCAAATCGCCACTTTCTTTTCTCTAAGTACCCAGGGCCTACGAAGATATCCCAGACTTCACGTTCAATTCTGGAGAAGGTCCAGGCAGTCAAACATCGACGGGGAGGTTGTGACATGCACACACTTTCCCTTCAGAGGCCACTTCAGTCAGTAACTGGGCAAATCTGTAGAGTGCAGAGCAGTGACCAGTCTGCGACTGGAAATAAGCCCGAAGCCAAATAAAACACGTCTTCGAGGTCAAAACAAGCAAACCGAGGCAGGGTACTGGCCAGGAAAAAGGGCAGCTAATCCCAGAGTTATAATCACACACGCGCGAACCTGACCTGACCCACACCCACTCAGCAGCGGGCGCAATGCGGGGAGTCCAAAGCGGGAAGATAAACGCCCAAGGAGCTTCCTCTGGCAGCGGATAAGGCCCTTCCATCCCATTTTCCCCGCCCTCCCCAGTCAGCCCTTGCCAAGTAGCCACCCCCGGCTCCACCCCATCTCGCTGGGCCCCGCCCGTGGCCCTTGGCACCCAGGTGGCTCATTGCTGAAGGGCTCCTAGGTTCTGACCGGAGGTGAGCTGCACTCCTGGTCCTGGAGGAAGGAAGACTAGTCACCCGCACCTCAGGGGCACTATACTCACCCTCATAATCTACACCTCCGACTTCGCTGCGGCTCCTACCACTGCCTTCCTCCAGTCGGGCAATAGCCCCCTGGGTGTTGGGAGCAGCCATTACTCGGCTGAGAAGAAAAGGGAGGGCTGCGGGGCGGGGCGGGGGCGGGGCTTCACTAACACCAACCAGACTGAAGGCGAACGTTCCATTGACGCGATGTTTTCTCCACGCCTACGCCGTGCCGTCACGCTCTGGGCCAATAGGACGTGGCAAAAGGAACTTAATCCCCGCCCCTAACCGCTACCACTACGCCCCCTTCCGGGATGGAGAGGCCAAGAACTACAATTCCCAGCGTGCCGCGGGGGCACTGGGAGGGGAGGGCTGGACGAGGCGCTGACGGGCGGGGGTGAGCCCGAGAGTGCCCCGGCGTGTTCGCTTAGTTCAGTGAATCAGAACAATGACTGCGCTGCCGGGTCCCCGGGAGCGCTTCGGAGGACAGTGAGCAGCCGCCGCCGGGAAGCAGCGGGCGGCGCAGCCTCGGCGGCGCGGTGTCAACGCTGGGCTCGGGAGCCCCCGGCGCAGACCCTACCCAGCGCCCGCTGTCCGCGGGAAGCCGCCGGGCTCCAGCGCTGCAGCCGCTACTCGGGAGCTGTGCATTGTTGTGAGCCGGAGAAGGGGCGCGGGGATTACAAAGCCCGAAGACCCCAGAGCCCCCTTTCGCCATGTGGATACCTACGGAGCACGAGAAATACGGCGTGGGTGAGTCTCCGCGGGGCGAACTTTTATTCCGCTCTGGCCCGAGCGGGTGCGCATTTCTCGTCCTTGTCCCCGCGCCCCTCTCGCTCCTCCCGGCTGGAAATGCCTAATCCTGGCATCGCGCAGCGGGTCCGAGCTTTGCTGAGCCAGCCCCGGGCAGAGGGGTGCGCACCAGGGTCTCGCCCCCCACCGTCCGCTCCCGGAGCGCGGGGAATGCTGAGGGGAGCGCGCGGCCGGCCCGCCAGCTCCGGGCTCTGCCTGCGGAGTTTGGAGTGGCGACTGACTGGGTGTGCGTGTGTCAAGTTGGAAGAGGAGGCGAACGGGGTTCCGCTCGCTCCTTCCCCTTCTTCCCCAGAGCAGCGGGGAGACGGCAGTGAGCTGCACCGATTTCCCAGGGTGGAGAGGGAGACAACAACAGTCGGGCAGAGAGAACACCCCCAAAACAGTAGGGAGGCGCAAAACCTCCCCTCTGGCTCGGGTCAGCATTCCCGGAGTGCCGACTGTGGCTCGGTCCTCCAGAGAGCCGCTCTGACGGACTGAGCCCGCTCCGAGCCTCGTTCCTCCCTCCTATCCCGGGTTTATGGGGTGTGTGTGTTGGGGGGCGGGGGCTCTGTTAAATCTCGACATCTGCGCCGCTCCGGTATTTGGTCTTTTGAGGGGAACGGGTATTTCAGCAGTGTTTTTATTTCTGGCCACCCTCTCCACCCGGGGCGAGCACAGTGGGGTGGTGGTGGAGGACGGCTGTGGAGTGATAATGGGGAGGTGAATCAGAAAGCCTGGGTCCCCGAGGCTCGGAGCCAGCTTTTAGGAAAGGACTACTCTGACGCTGGCGTTCGGAGAAAAAGGAACAGGATAGCGCTTGCTGTTCTGTGCAAAGGTGAACAACAAAGGACATTAATGTTGACTGATGTATACAGGAGTCTCCCTTCCTTTTCCTCCTCCCGTTTCACGCGGGTTACAGTTCCCGTTTTTGTTGTTTGATTTCAGCTGGGTCGCCCCTTGACAGTTACTCCTTTTAGGGTTGCGACTATTAAGAAGCCAGGCTCTCTGACAAGCCTGCAGCCGCCAAATGCAATTATAACCTCCCAGAAGGTCTAACAGAGAGAAAGCATTATGGATCTTACTAACAGTCTTTATTTCCTATAATGCCCTGTCCTGCCGACTGGTGTACTTTTTTTTTTTTATTAATTGAGGACAGATCTAGTGATTTAGATGCTGTGTAGCTATCTGCTTATGTTCTAAATTCATTTTCCTGCAATTTAAAAAATCTGGAAAGCCTTTCCAGGGAGACATAGCCACAGGGCTTTTTTTTTTAACTTTGCCTGGGGATAGGACTTTGGAGTCCACTGAGAGGACTGTATGATTAAACAAAGTGGTTCTCATTTTTTACACTAGCTTCCATTCTGGATTGTGACTGGTTAGCAAGATAATAGTTTGTCATGGACCCACCTTTGGAAAAGCTTTCCAGCTTTCCCTCTCTACAGAGTGAGAGGGGAGCCTTTGCCAAGGGCTCTACTGGCAAGGAATTGATGGTAGTGGTTTTTATTTTCCTTCTCCCTCTCCTCTTTTTTGGGGGATAGATTACCCTTGCTAGGAAAAAAGACATTGCCTTTGCTGAACTGGTGAGGAAACGGAGGGCATCGCCTCCTCACCGACTTTAACACTCAGTGCAGAAAGCGCTAACCCATCCAGGCAACACTGTCCCGCTTGGAGTTGATCCCAGATGTTGCTTTCTTCCAAGTGTTAAATTATACAGATTATGGATGGGATTTATTTTCTTGATTTCTCTACATGCCAGGTCACAGCTGGGGTGCTGATATTGATTAGTTCTTCTCTCTCTATTCCTTACAAGCTGTGGGCAGAGTAAAAACCACCCTGGGATTTCCTGGAACGGCAAACCGGATATATCAGTCAAATGTTTTGGGCTGCAGCAGACACCTCAGTTTGGGGTGGTTGTGATTTGGTTGCAGAGTAGAGGGAGGTAGAAGGGTGTTCACACATTTGAAAAAAGGAGGTGGAGTGAGTTGAGAGGTGAGAGCAGAGAGGGATCTTCTGCCCAAAATTATTGCTGCTGGTCTCATTTATACAGCATCACACATATAGGAATGTTAATCATCTTTTATTATTAATTTTTGAGCATTTGGATTGTGAAATGCTTAGCTGTTTTTTAGAATCCATCTGTTAGGCGTGTGTGTATATGGTGAAATTTTTGCTAGGATACTTATGTGTGGACTTTATTTTTCACCATGGAGAGAGCACTATTTGTAGGCTGCTTACACTGCAAATTATTTTTTTTTTTAAAAAACCTTGGTTAGTGGATGTGTTTTTCTCATTTAGTTCTTACAATATTAAATAAAAGATATGGGCACAGATGTTTGATATCAGGTGTAGTATAGTAATTCAGTTTCCTTATTCTTTGAAAATCAGTCTTTGTAATTTAGAATACCTGAAGTTTTGGTGTAAATTGCATATTTCTGCAATGATACTTCTTATGACCATCATTTGTGTTTGGGATAATTATGTCTTTGTATATTTATGATTAAATTTCAAGCAACGTACTGTAAACATAGATAAAATCCTTAAATTTTATACCTGTAGTAAGATGTATCACAGATAGAAATTCTTTTTCAAATATGATGTGTGGGCACTAGCTCTTCCATTTAATTAATGATCTTAAAACAATGTATACTCAGTCATATGCCTTAAGTGTTCTGATTTTAGGAAAAGCTATAGTGATAAATTTATAGTTCTGAGGGACAGGGAACCTTGTTTTTTTAAAAACATGTTAGCAGACATAATGATAGGCATATTTCATCTTAAGAGATTCTAGTTAGCTTCCGGTCCTATTCTAGATACTGCTGCCAGCTGTGTGACCTTAGGTAAGTCAGTCAACCTTTCTGGGTCCCAGCCTCTGGGTCAAGTGCTACCTAAGGTAACCTCCTGGTACTAATTCTGTAGTGCTCTTCCAACCAAATGTTTCCTTTGGTTAGAAAAACATTTCCTTTATTTTTCATTGTGTAGAGATTTCTATAAGAGAGACACTTTTGTTGTAATACATCCCACATATGTTTTAACTAAGATCAGACTTAAGCAACAGCTACCTGGGCAGTTGCCAGAACCAAGGTGATGGTTGCTCATTTTCTCAATCTGATTCATTCTCTCTCTCTCTCTCTCTCTTTCTCTTTCTCTTTCTCTTTCTCTTTCTCTTTCTCTTTCTCTTTCTAGCAGGAGCTTCATAGGCAGTGACTAAGTCATTCTTTTTTTTATTAATTTATTTTTAATTGACAAATAATTGTGTGTATATATATGTACATATATATATTTTTTTAATTTTTAGAAATAAGATCTTGCTATGTTGTTCAGGCTGGAGTGCAGTGGCTATTCACAGGCACTATCATAGTGCACTACAGCCTCAAACTCTTGGCCTCAAGCAATCCTCCTGCCTCAGCCTCCCAAGTAGCTGGGATTACAGACACATGACACTTCACTTGGCTGTATATATTTATGATATACAATATAATGTTTTGATATATGTTTATGATGTTGAATGATGATATCAGGCTAATTAGCAAATCTATCACCTCACATACCATTTTTTTGTGGTGAAAACATTTAAAATCCGTTCTAGCAATTTTGAAATACACAATCCATTATTAGTTATTATAGTCACCATTCTGTAGATATCAACTCATACTTATAAGGTGGCTTTCTTAAAAAAGATGAAAGATAACAAGTGTTTGCTAGGATGCGGAGAAAAGGGAACCTTTCTGTACTATTGGTAGGAATGTAAATTAATATAGCCATTATTAAAAACAGTATGGCAATTCCTCATAAAACTAAAAATAGAATTACCATATAATCCAGCAATCCCACTACTGGGTATATATCCAAAGGAATTGAAGTCAATATGCTGAAGAGATTTCTGCACTCCTATGTTCATTGCAGCACTATTCACATTAGCCAAGATATGGAAGCAACCTAGGTGCCCACCATCAGGTGAATAGGTAAAGAAAATGTGGTATGTGTACACAGTTGAATACTATTCAGCCTTAAAAAGGGGGAAAATCCTGTAATTTGCAATTGGATGAACCTGGAGGACATTATGCTAAGTGAAATAAGCCAGGAACAGAAAAATAAATATTGCATGATCTCACTTATATATGGAATCTAAAGAAGTTGAACTCATAGACGTAGAGATTAGAATGATGCTTACAATAGGCTGGGGGAAGAGAGTGGTTGGGGAAAGGGGAGATGTTGATCAAAGGGTATAAAGTGTCAGTTAGGAGGAATAAGCTTTAGTGATGTTGCACAGAATGGTGACTAAAGCATTCTTGATTGCCTCCTCACAAATGTCCTCAGATCACTACCTCCTGCATGCCCTAATATGTCATCTCCTGCCACCCTCCACCTTAAAGCAGTGGGAATTATTCACAGAGAAAGCCAAGACCATTGCAAATATGTTTGTTCATTTGTCCAGCAGGCATTTTTGCTAGCATTGCCAGGTGAGCTATGGAGTCTTCCTGAGCTGTGGGCTATACCTCTCAAACCTAGCCAGGTATTTTACATATATGAGCCTGGTTAAACTTACTAGGAGAACATGGGCTAATCAGTGCAAGAAATTTGTGAGCTTTATAAGAAACAAAACTCAGAACAAGCTGATCTGAAGGTCATTTTTTAAAAATAAAGTGTTGGCCGGGTGTGGTGGCTCACACCTGTAATCCTAGCACTCTGGGAGGCTGAGGCAGGCAGATTGTTTGAGCTCAGGAGTTTGAGACCAGCCTTAGCAAGAGCGAGACCCCGTCTCTACTAAAAAAAAAAAAAAATAGAACGAAATTAGCTGGACAACTAAAAAAATATATATATATACATATATATAAAATTGGCCAGGCATGGTGGCGCATGCCTGTAGCCCCAACTACTTGGGAGGTTGAGGCAGGAGGATCGCTTGAGCCCAGGAGTTTGAGGTTGCTGTGAGCTAGGTTAATGCCATGGCACTCTGGCCCAAGCAACAGAGTGAGACTCTGTCTCAAATAAATAAATAAATAAAATAAAATAATAAAAAATAAAGTGTTACAGTACTAGTATCATTGAGTCCTTATAAACATTCTTGTCCTCTATTTCTCTTGAAGTGGTTTTTGGACTCATCTGGGTAGGAATCATATTCCTTTTTGAAGCCCCTTCTATATTAGGGGAAGACATACCTTCTCTTATTCATGCAGGATCCTTCATGCAGTGTCTTTCCCTTCAGAAGGGTGCTTTAATGGTAGCTTGTGTGAGAAAGAATTATGATGATGTGTTACCTTTCCTCTTACTTTTTTAAATTTCTTAAAATGTTTTCTATTAGTTGTACCGTGATGTATCTAGATAACATGTAGAGCTAAATACTGATGTGTTGCTTGGGATTGCTTGTGAGACTTAGAGCCTGATCCAGGATGCTAAATTTTAAGAGTGAAGAAAAGAGGAAAGATTTATACCTCCAAGTAAAATATCATCGAAGAGCTGTGCAGACAGTGGGATGGTAGCTGATGTTCTTGATCTGGCCTCCTTTGAAAATAACCTATAAAAATGTTTCCCTCTTTTGGTCATTCTCCTAAGTGATGATTCTTTCACTAGGCCCCCAAAGGCACAGAGAGATGCTGCCCTTCTTCTCTGGTCTTGTTTTTTCCAGAGGTTGTTTATCGGAGGTACCAGAAGAGAGATTACAGAAATTTCAAGAAATTTAGGTTTTCCTGTTTAAACCTCTACTCTTGACCAAAAAGAGACAACATGTTCAGAATTATCTTTGATATAGTATGTCTAAATTTCTAGCAAAGTGACTTTATGGTGTGAGTATGTATGTCAGAGAAGCATTAAACTCTAAGGAAACACATCTAGAATTCTAGAACATATTAATACAGTGTTTTATAGTTGAAAGAATGTTGTGAAATTATTTTGTGTCTACCCTCTGAAGAGGAATGATAATTTCCATTTAAGAGATGAGAAAACAATTTCATAGAGGTTAAGGCGATTTACTCTAGATAGTAGTGTTTAATCATGTTTGACTATCATCCATAATAAGAAATACACTTAATTTCCTGACCCAAGAAACACAAACACCCTTCAGCACTAACTCACATATGTATGATTGAAACAATATTTGTTCATACTCATTGTGTTCTATTCTTTTTCATAAAAAATGCTGATCAATAAATTGGCTTATTAATGGATCCCGACTCACAGTTTGAAAAACACTGCTCTAATTTGTGATACAGGAAGGGCTGGAAGTCAGACCTTGTTGGGTTTCTGTCAAGTTCCTTTCACAACATTGACAAGGAGTTGATTATTTTTTTATTTTAGGAGTTAGCTATTTGTATTTATTTTGACTAAAAATTTAATTATACTTTTTTCCTTCAATGTAAGTCAAAGTCTGTCTTTTTTATATAATATTTCTCATTACAGGTGGAACAAATATTCAAAGCCATCACATACATTGTGTAAGTTGTCTCTTAAAGTTAAATGTATCTTCCTACTAGGATCTTTTTGACAAGGAGTGGGATCCACTGCATAATGACCTCTATTGGACTCTGCTATATCATTTCCTTTGACAAAGCTCTCTGATTGTTGTAACAGAAGAATAAATGTAATGTGTCTGCTGAAGTGTTTTGCCAATTGTAGGATTATCACTCACCATTCTTTTGTATCTTTTTTATGTTGCTGATCTTTTATTAGAAGGACAAAGCAACTTATATAACTTGTTTTCTTAAAAAAACTGAACTGGTAAACTTATTTGACCAGAGTATATGAAGAAACAATAAAGAAGTAAAGTTCCCCAAGCCTAGTTTTATTTAAGCAATTTAAATTTACTTAGGGAACAATTGTTGTACTCTCTGGCATTTAAAATAATGTATGGTAAGATGTCATTTGGTACCTAATAAGTAAATAAAAATCACCAAAAGTTTAAACTTGTGGTGGTATAATTCCAGTAAAATTGATATGCAGTACCCTGCTGATTGCATTGGAAATTAACATGATCCTTTTTGAAACTTTTATGGAAAGGCAATATAAATTAGCATTTATGGCACTTGCTAAGAGCCAAACACAGTTCTAAGAGCTTGTCTTGTATTGTCATTTAATCCTCATGACACTCCATGAGGGAAGATTCAATTATCACTCATATTTCACAGGAAACTGAGTCTTAGAGTCATTTGTCTAAGGTCACACAAGAAATGGAGCTGGGATTGGAACCTAAGACGTCTTGCATAGAATATGCTCTTAGCCGTTCTGCCGCATTGTCTAATATGATAGTCATTAGCAGAAGTTGGAATTGGTAATCCCATTCCTCAGAGTGTATATGGAAAAAAAAAAATCAATGCAACAAAACTCTTTAATCACAGAGTTGTCCCTTGCCATGTTGTCTGTGAAACAACATAAATGACCATATAGTAGTTAAATCAATTTTGGTTTTGAACACAGTATCATAAAGTCATGAAATAGGATAATTTCATAAACAACATTATTTTGAAAATATATTTCTGGTGTCTAGTGTTAACTGACAAAAGAAATCAAAGTAAAGACTATGAAATTATGTAAAATGTGTGGCATATAGAGAAGATGTAGTTTAAGCGCAGATGAGAATAATTCTTTTGTTAGAGTATGGAGATTATCAGTAAATTTTTTTTTGAGACAAGGTCTTGCTCTGTCATCCAGGGCTAGAGTGCATCACAGCTCACTGCAACCTCGAACTGCTGGGGTCAAACGACCCTCCTGCCTCAGCCTCCCAAGTAGCTGGGACTACAGGCACACACCACCAATGCCTGGCTAATTTTTCTGGTTTTTGTAGAGATGGGGTCTCACTCAGGCTGGTCTCAAACTCCTGACCTCAAGTGATCCTTCTGCCTTGGACTCCAGTAAATTCTTTTTTAAAAAATTCTTTTTGTTTGGAAATATGAGTAATATTGAACTTTAAACATATGTATTGTTGCATATGAAGGAGAGGGGGTGGCATAAAAATGAATAAAGAGTGGCTACTGCAGTAACCCAGGTGAGAGATAAGTACCTGAACCAGGTTAGCAATCCTTGGCAAGGTGAAATGTGGTTGGATCTGAGAGATAGTTAGGAAATGGAAGCAACATGGTGTGGTAATTGGATATGAGGAGTTAGAGAAATGAAGGTTAGGCTGTTATCTTAGTCAATTTGGGCTACTATAACAATAGTATCATAGACTGGGTCGCTTAAACAACAGAAATTTATTTCTCACAGTTGTAGAGGCTGGGAAGTCCAAGATCAAGGTGCCCCAACTGATTCAGTTCCTGGTGAGGGCTCTCTTCCTGGTTTGCAGATAGACACCTTCTTGTAGCCTCACATAGCAGGTGGGGGTTGTGGTGAGAGGAAGGGAAACAGACTCTCATCTCTTCTTATAGGGGCTCTAATTGCATGATGAAGGCTTTACCCTCGTGATCTAATTACCTTTCAAAGGCCCCATATATAAATGCCATCACATTGAGGATTAGGATTCTAATATGTGAATTTTGGGGGGACATAAGCGTGCAGTCTATAGCAGATGTTTTCCTGGTTTCTGGCTCAGGCAACTAGGTGAATATAGATATACCATTCAACAAAAGAGACCTTTTTTCCTAGGTAGGTCAGGTTTATGGTATAAGATTAAGAGTTTTGTTAGGCTACTTTGAATTTGAGGTACCTATAAAGTATTCAGGTGGCACTATCTAGTAGGAAGTGGGTCTGAAACATAAAAGAGAGCTTCTGGGCTGAAGAGCATGATTAAATTATGTTTTATGACTGAAGTAATGGACCCAGATGAGACTTAGCTAATTGTTTTGACTTTGATCATGTAATCTGCCTGTCCATTCTGAGTTTTAAAAAGATAGACCCCAAACTTTCAAAGAGCAATCATCCTGAAGCATTTAATTAATATGGCTACAGAGGACTCTAAAGTAAGAAATATTAGCTGTGCATTTAGAGTTGATGCTAACCTAAATTTTATGGTCTTTTCTTGCTTCTCACTAGTGCTTTGCTTGGCTAAGGCGTTAGTTATTTCTACGTCTGTGACAGTTTTCTCCCAAACAAATATTTCATGCCAGACCATGCATGTTTGTGAGATTTTTCCAAAAGGATGTTGAAAAATAGAATATATGAACAATATTTCAATAAACAAGATTTATACATTCCTCAAACAGCATATAAGTACATATACACATCCAAAATGGGAAAATGCTAAAATATCCAAAGCAGTAGATTTGTATACACAGGCATTTTTTTTTTTTTTTTTTTTTTT
>VBSM01003176.1:29184089-29211712 GCA_008086735.1 Cheirogaleus medius
CCTCCCAGAGTGCTAGGATTACAGGCGTGAGCCACCGCGCCCGGCCAAATTTAGAATTCTTAAAGTTATACTATTGCACTCTTGAAAAATATGTGATTTGTAATAAGGAATTCCAGCTTACCGTAGCATTAGGTACCCTTCCCCTAATGCTGCCTCTCGTGGCTAACCACTGAAATACCAATAAATGCCCAGAAAGAGGCAAACAGTAGTAATATAAAAAATTAAGTCCAACAGAAAGTGTATTGCCAAAATTCAAGAGGAATTTCCCCAAGGCAGGTGGAACTGGATTAAGAAAACCAATTGGGTTTATAGCATGATGATTACAGTTAATCATATTCGAAATTTGCTAAGAGTAGATCTTAAGTGTTCTCACCAGAGGAGAAAAAGAAAGGTAACTGTGTGAGGTGTTGGATATGTTAGTTTGATGTGGTTATCATTTTACAATGTGTGTATGAATATTTAAGATGATATAAACATCTATTTGTATACCATATAGATATATTCATTTATTTGTCAACTATACCTCAATAAAGCTGGGAAAAAAAGAGAAAGAAAACCAATTGGTGGCTTCTCTCTGCTTCCCCTGATTGAGTAGAGTGGCCACAGTGACTAGAAAGATGGCAGGAAGACCCATTGCCCTTTGCCCACTATCTGTCACCAGCTTAGAGGCAGGGTCAATACATCTGATTTGGAACATGTCGTTTACTGCCTGTGGCATTTGTGGTCCTTCTCTTTTTACCTCATCATCTTACTTCCATTGAGAGATGACCTCTCAGTGGAAGTAAGAAAAACCTGGGACTGGAAGGTGGATGGGTAGAAATGAGTCTACAGAGGATGCCATTTGATCTTTGAGAAGTCTACTGTGGTCTTCATTAAAAAAGTGATTTTGTGGGTACCCTCGAAGCACTGCAGTAACAAAGCTTACTGGATATTGTAGTTTTTCTTGCAGTCTGTTAGTGACAGAGAAAGAAGCAGTGGGGTAAGAGATGATCTCATCTGATTTGTCCAAAAATCATGGTACATGGGGCATGATGACTTATAACTGGGAATTTGGATTGGCGCTGTGCACATCAACTAGCCTTGGAACGAAGACCTGAAAGTGGAACTGAACCCACACCTTTATTTTTAGTTGTGTCCCTAGCACTGCAGAGAGGTTCAAGACCTAGGTTGCATTAGTCAGTGATCACATTGGCATCTCTGTGAAAGAGGGAAAGCAACTAAATCCAGAAACAAAGATCTGTCACTTACTAATGAACTAAAATGTGGCTCTTTATCAAGAAGCAGGGGCTGGGGGCAGAGAGCATGACATTTACATGGGAGGCTTTTGGAAACTATCAACATGTCTATTTGTTCTCTGCAGCTATTCATGTCCCCTCTGAGTGTGCCAGGGAGAGAAGGTTGGTGGGAGGGTGCTGGCAGGAACTCTTGTGGACATGAAATTTGAAAGTCTTCCTGGGTAAATTTGATAACTACTTCTCCCCCAAGTTGTGAACCATTTTTGTAAGCCAAGAAATTTATTGTCCAGTTTTATTAGTGTATCAATTGGGCATTAACTGAAAAATATCTCCCTGAAATCTTTAACCAGAAATGTAGAGATTTGGTGCTATGTCCTTTTTTTTTTTTTCTTCCAAAATGGAAGAATCTCATCTGTCATTGGTGACTAGAGGTACACAGGTTTGGAAACATGGACATGCATATTTGTAAGGCAACTGAAAATAGCCTTAACCAAGGTTCTGGATGAAACATTATTCATGATCTTAGAGAGAGGAGAGAGCCTGTTCTCCATTCTCCTGAGGTCGGCAAAGTTGGTTGAAGAGATAACAGGCTAAGGGTTTAGCCAGGCTCTGGAAGAAACAGGAAAACCCCAAACATAAATAGGCAACTCTCTAAAGAAGGAAGAGAGGAGAAATCTCTGAAGTTTTCTCCAACAGTCTGGATGAAAATCATTAAGAATAATATCTGAGGATTTCTACAAAATTGCACGTATGGTAAATGTTTGCCCTTCCCCAGTTTGTTTTTTTAAGAGAACTATATTTATATTATATGCAAAATTTTCTTTAATACTCCTATCTATCTATAGTTATAGAAATTGATTCAGAAGACTAAATATTTATGTTCTTGGCCCCAAGTTAGAAGAGGAAATATTATATATAATTAGGTAAAAATTATGAGTTTTAAAATGGGAAAATACGATAAGTGAAGAATTAGAATACAAATTACATACTGCAATGTTGTTACAACCAATTGTTATAATTGAGGAGATGGCATTATTTTTTTTTTTACTTTCTACTTTTTAGTAATTTCCAAAATTAACATGAGTTTCTTTTATAGTCAGAAAAAAATGATACAAACTTTTATAAGCTGACCACTATTTCCTATATAGCGTTTCCTTTCAGGATTAGAGGTTAGACTAGTGGAAGTTGATCCTGAACAGCCTGAATTTAGTTTGTCATTTATGTCCAGAAAGTACTCTGTTCCAATATTTTAAAGTGGCTTTCATTGTCATACCGGTTTGATTACTTGTGATGTCACTGCCCTGTTCATTCTCCAATAGCCATGGTGAAAATGTACTTTCAGATGGCCTTAGGGTATAAGTCTTTGAAAAGGAGTCCTAATCCCTGTTTTAATTTTTTGAAACAGCTTCAGATGAATTCACCTAAGACAAAAATGCTATTCTTTCCATGAAGTGTTTGCTCAGAGGATGTTGCTATCACTGCTCGTTTTCCATTGTTCTATAAACTGTGCTATGAGACTATGGGCCCAGGCATAATTTGTGTAGGAGAAACCTTTAAGCAGAGAGAGTCAATACCTTGAAGAGGTTTTATTTAGCAATATGGAATTGTGCAAATAACTGCCTATTCATGGATACTATATACTAAATGTTTGTGTTCCCCTCAAATTCATATGTTGAAGCCCTGATCCCCAGTGTGGCTATATTTGAAGTAAGGACATAGTTAAGATTAAAGAGGTCATAAGGATGGGGTCCTTATCTGACAGGATTAGTGTCCTTGTAAGAAGAGACACTAGAGAGCTCATATGCTCTGTCCACGAGTAGTACAGAGGAAAAGCCATGTGAGGATACAGCAAGAAGGTAGCAGTGTGCGAGCCAGGAAAAGAGTCCTCACCAGCAACCAACCCTGCCAGGCCTTGATCTGGGACTTCCATCCTTCAGAACTGTGAGCAAATAAATTTCTGTTGTTTATCTACCCAGTCCCGTGGTATTTTCTTATGGCAGCCTGAGCAGACTAATACGATGGGTTAAAGCAATTTTAGGCACTGTAGGAAGAAGGACAAATAAAATAGAAGGCGAATCCTTGACCTCAGTGTAATCGATGTAATTGCCGTAAGCCCTTTATGTGGTCTGATATCTGAGTCCCCTGGCCTACCTCTGGAAGCACAGAATTAATTGAGTTAGACTCTTTGATGACTATC
This sequence comes from Cheirogaleus medius, assembly GCA_008086735.1. Lineage (NCBI taxonomy): Eukaryota > Metazoa > Chordata > Mammalia > Primates > Cheirogaleidae > Cheirogaleus > Cheirogaleus medius. The sequence goes on from VBSM01003176.1 coordinate 29,187,522, forward strand.
TACTAATAACTCCAGGCGTATGTTTATTTGAATAATAGTATTTACAAAGTTGCTCACATTGTCTCGAATCATCAGGTGATTTTGGGTGCCTTCAAAGCAACCAACAGAAGTAGGGTCTTCAGATGCTTCATTTCTCCCTGCAACAATCGCTTATAAAACCTTAGATGACAGGTTTAACCATCTAGGTTAGCATTTAAAATAGGTAGATGAAGTTTAATTATATGTAACTTTGATTTGGGGCATCCTATCAGATGTACTTTGTTTTCGAAAGGCCTGGCTGCTGAATGCCAGGTCCCTGAAGAGAATAAAGCAGTATTTGGGGGAAATTTTTTTTCCATTTCCTGCTATCCCTAAATATGTGTTTCCTGAGAGTAGCCAGTACATTCCTGTAAGGGTTCACTTGCTGCATATTTTTTTTTTCATAGTGACAAGTATAAATTTAGGCATATTTTATGACACAGTAGAAAAACTGCTATTGGATGATAATTTATGGGCTATGCCTACGCTTGTAAGGCATTGTGCTAACTTGATGGGCATCCAAAGAGATGTAGAACTGGATCTCTGGACAAGTAAAAGGACCTAGAAATGTTTCATAGTTTTAGCTCATTTAATTGACATAACATTTCTTCAAGGTAGGTGTTACCTTGATTCTTTAAAATTTTTTTTGATCCCCCCCTTGATATATTTTTTAATATTCACTTAGTAAGGCAGTATATAAATGTATCACAGAGTAATCAGTGTGAAAGTTAAGACAGATATTTCCTCCTCAAGCTTTAAAATGCAGATAAGGACTTGGGACAGTGATATTATTCACTTGTGTGCCTGAGGAAACAGCGCTGAGGAGGGAGTGTCTCATATCCTGGAAAACTCAGAACTTGTACAAAAGAATAGAAATTTCATATTGAGATACTCTCCGTAAGAGTGAGTCACCAGCTGCTGAGATGATCCAATATAAACAGCTAAGTGGAGTCATACTTAAATAGCTGGAAAACTTTCTTCCTCTTCCTTCTGGGTAATTTCCTCCTCCCCTTCCTCTTTGCCTCCACTTGTTCCTGTCACCTGACTGATGTTAGGTATCTTGGACAATGGTTTATGTTTTTTTGTGGTTTCCTTCTAGGACTAGACAGAGGAAGACAGATGGATTCTGTATTGATTTTTCTCCTTCAAGAGATTTTTGGAATGATAAATTGAAAACCATACTCTATGTTTCAATTACAGAAAACTTAAGAGTGGGCAAGCAGAGGAAAAACTAACTTTAAGATGAATGCTTACCAGGGGCCAGGCCTGCATGATTGGCCCTATGCATGCACACTCAAGCCTTACAGCAGACTTGGAGAGGGTGATTGATTTGTTGCAGGGGACCCATCTGGGAAGGGCTGAGATTCGGATACTGTTCTGTCTCAGTCTGAAGCCTGTGTTCCCCTCATGGCACCACACTTTTGCACATAAGACCGAGGGCCAGAAACTGGAGGCGCGGCCCCAGGCTTTGGGGTTCTGTGGACAGAGGTGAAGAAATTGGTCACCATGGTTTCCTTTTTAAATCAGATGCTGATATTAATACCAGTATTGTGTGAAATAAGTCCCCACATTGTCTTTTTGCTTCAGCATTAGTCTCTGGTAGTTGTGGTCATCACATCAGATGTACCTTGTTTTTGAAAGGCCTGGCTGCTGAATGCTAGGTCCCTGAAGAGAATAAAACAATATTTGGGGGAAAATTTTTTTCCATTTCCTACTGTCCTTAAATATGTGTTTCCTGGGAGTAGCTAGTACATTCCTCTAAGGGTTCGCTAGCAGCATGTGCTGCCCGTGCTGTAGTGTGCTGACTGCCGGCCGGTGGGTGTGTAGCACAGTGGGGCGGGGGGTCCACTAGGTGGCTCAGGAGATGGGGATGGGTGCCAGAGGGGTGGGGGGAACAGGGGAATGAGAGCCAGAGGCCCAATAGAAAGGAATAAATGAGTATATCCTCGAGTAGGGTCGAACCCTGGAGCCGAATCAAGTCTGAGCCCAGCATGGTGGCACATGCCTGTAGTCCCAGCTACTCAGGAGGCTGAGGTGGAAGGATCACTTGAGGCCAGAAGTCTGAGGTTCAGTGAGCTGTACACATCTGTGAATAGCCAGCCATTGCACTCTAACCTGGGCAACATAGCGAGACCCTGTCTCAAACAAACAAAACAACCCAAGTCCACAGTGACGGAGGTGAAAGAAGGAGGGGAGCTAGAAGGAGGGAGGATCTGCATTGATTGAGGAGGAGTCTTGGAAACCCTGAGCTCTGAGGCTTGCGGTTCTGATATTGGAAGCCCTTGCTCTGTTGGGACTTGGGGCTTGGCACTCTGCCCTATCCATGCTCAGGGAAGCCTCGTCCTGCCTGGCCAAGGAGCTGGTGTGCTCCTCGATGAGCTGATGTACCCCTTCGGTCTGAATTACTGCTGTAGCCTCCTGATTTGTCTCCTTCCTGCATTCTCCTCTCCCTAGTATGTGCTTTATGCCTAAGCCACTAGTTGTTTTTTTCATAAAGCAAATTTGTTGATGTAGTTTACCTTGAAAAAAGAAAACCAAAACATTTAATGTTTCCTTTGCAGTCAAGATAGAGTCCAAAGTCATTTAATGGCACCCAAAGCCCTTCTTAAATTAGCCCCTGTCTGTAATCCTGATCTGTCTTGGGCTGTTCTTTCCCTTGCACCCTGTCTTTCATTCTAGGGAACCACTTGGGCTCCTCAGAGGTGCCAGATGTTTCAGGACCGTTGGCCTCCCTGGGCTGCCTATCCACCTCGCCCGTCTTTACCTGGGAAACCTTACTGCAGTGTCTCTTCTTTAAGAGTTTCTGTTTCTGACTCCTCCCAATAGAAATGAAACCGCTGTCCTCCAGTCCATGTCTGTGCCCTGCAGCTGCTTCTCTCAGCGCCTTTGCTATTGCTGTTTTGAAACTGTCTACCTTTGCTACAGGCTAGTAAAGCCCTCAAGGCCAGAAATGCTGTGTTGTTCAGTTTTGATTTCCCTGGAGGGTAATGCAGAGCTAACCTGTAGTAGGCGTAGTAAGTGTTGAATCAACGAATGAATGCATTCCTTGGATGAGGGAGAAAGCCCTAAGCTCATTATGGTATAGTTATTTGTTACGTTATATACCAGGTTGTCCAGAATGTAAAACCAGGCTTTGTTTGAGTAAATGAGGGCAGCCTGACTGGGGCAGGACATGCCTCTCACATCCCAAAGTCTTTACCCAGAGGAAGACAAGTATTTGTGAGAGAAGTGATAGAATTTGTCAAAAGTATATGAAATTAACTACACAAAATCTGAAACATACATCATGTCTGTTTGTTCTGTGACCGTGTAAAATTGCCATTAAAATAATCCAGATAAAGAGTAATAACAAGAAGGCTAGGAGTGCTATCAGGAAAAGACCCACTGCTAACTGCTGAGCTTAATGAAGACAGGATTGGTTTGTGCCCCTCTAATGCATCCTCTGCTTATAGCATAATATTTGCTATGTAAGTTGTAATTTATAATAAAATTATAAAATAAATTTTATTTTAGTTCATGTATGCAAGTATAAATTTTTAATAAGAGTATTTATAAGTAAAGTCCTCAACAGCAGCATGTGACTTGCTGGACTCTGTTTTTTTTTTTTTTTTTTGGAGACTCACTGTTGCCTGGGCTAGAGTGCTGTGGTGTCAGCCTAGCTCACAGCAACCTCAAACTCCTGGGCTCAAGCAATCCTTCTGCCTCAGCCTCCCGAGTAGCTGGGACTACAGGCATGTGCCACCATGCCCGGCTAATTTTTTCTATATATATTTTTAGTTGGCCAATTAATTTCTTTCTATTTTTAGTAGAGACGGTCTCGCTCTTGCTCAGGCTGGTTTTGAACTCCTGACCTTGAGCCATCCACCCGCCTCGGCCTCCCAGAGTGCTAGGATTACAGGCGTGAGCCACTGCGCCTGGCTGCTGGACTCCGTTTAAATGCCAGAAGATGCTTAGGCACATCTGTTTGTCATGTACTGTGGCCACTCTGTAATGGTCAATCCTAGAAAATCTTCTGGCTAATACCATATCATAGGCATTTTTAGTGCTTCCTGCAAGTTTGGGGTGCTTTTCTAACCTTCTAGTGATTCAACTTTGTAACAAAAATTTCCTACCACTGTTTTTTCAGAATAAGAGTATCCTGAGATAGTAAGGCAAGCTGTTATCAAAAGACAGAAACAAAACTCCTACCAAATATGCAGTTAGCCATTGGTGAGAAATAGCGTTTTCACTCTACTGCGTAACAAACAAAATATAGAAATATATGGCATGCAAAAGAAGTAGACTACAGTTGTTATTTATAGCTTCCCATTTTTTTATTTTTGTTTTCGTTACAACAGCCTTATTCACTAGAGCATCTTATTAGAAGTGATCTGTCACACCTGTGTATGGCATTGCAGGTTGTACTCTGCACAGGATGTCTGGATTTGGGGATATTTCAGCTGGGAAGAAGGGGTACCCTCTCATTTACACAGTGATGTCACATGGATAAACAGGAGCCCTGATCGTTGATCTTGCTGACTTGATACTGAGTAAATATAAATTTATTAGGATAAAATGCTGTTTCTATTGATTTTATAAGTTGAGGTTCTATTTAAGAGTTTATTCAAAAAAACAAAAAAGCCTTACTGTGAAAACCAAAGTTGGAAAACCATGGACTTACAGAATGCTTTACAATGAAACTGGAGTATTACAGGTAAAGTCTGTTACAACAAGCTTTGAAATTACCGTCTGGATTCTTCTGATGAGCCGACATCTTTGTGCTTCCAGTGGTGGTGAGGAAATCTTCTGGTTTGCGGGGGTTCATTTTTGCAGAACACATGTGCCACGTGGCACCGTTTGCAGCATTGATGTAATAAAGTTATTCATGTCTGAAAAATGTTTGATGCTATCATTCTATAAAGTACCTATTTGAAAGAGTTAATGAGTTTTTCTTATACAAGTTAAGAGGCTTGGGCTCCAATATTTTGGTTCTCTCACAACTCAGTAAAGCATTTATCTCCTTATGGCCTCAGCTATAAAATGAGAGTTGGATGAGGTGATTTCCAAGTTTCCTTGAAATTCTAAAATTCATTGTAAGTTAGAGATTCCTTTGGGCACTCTGACAAGATGTCAGTGGAACTGTCTGGAATATTCTATATCTGAAATGTCTTGGTTTGTGTTCAGGTAACTGAAGGTGAAGTGTACGAGATGTTTACTGTTTATGTTAGTCGTTAGTCTCTTTTACCAGAAAATTTACTGTATTTGCAGCTTTATGTATTATTTTGATCTCTTGGGCAATTCCCTGTAGAGTTTGTTTCTGTGAATGTTGGTAAGTATTTGATAAATATTATTTAAAACCACTCTAATTCCCTAAGTCTTTCTATCTTTACCAAGGCATTGCCAGGGTTATTAACTTATTCAAATAAATTAACTAAACCTATACTCTATTTTTGAATCACATTATACCAATTCAAAGAAAACATTGGCTAAAGGGGTCAGATTTGGACATAACTTATTTTTTCTGAAAACCTTTTTTTAAGATGTTAAAAAATAAAGCTCAAGGATAGAAATAGAATATTACACTTAACTGTCAAAAGGAAAAGAATTATCTTAGATTTTATTTTATAACCAAATCACAGCACTCACTGACCATACTGTGCAAGATTGGTCAGGTTCCTTCGACTGCTTGCATTTACTCCCCTAATTGGAAAAAATTAGGACTATTAATCATTGTGACACAAGGCAAAATGTCATCATGGCATGACATTCCTATTTTCCACCTGAGAAATGGTGGCTTCTCAGAGCAAAATCAAGTTCTTTTTCCCCTATTTTCTCTTGTCGTTTCTGTTCTGGTTGTAGTTCTCTGGAGTAGATCAAACAAAGACTTGCAAAAAGTGGTGGTGGGAACACAGGGACGTCAAGAAAGTGTTCCTTTGTTTTTATTCCTCAGAAACAGCCATGAAAATGAAAAGGGATTGTGGGTAGAGGAAAGACCTCATAAGCCAGGGAAATGTGGCTATTGCAGAGAAAAAGCCATTGAAAATTATTTGCGTATAGGTAATTGATGGGAGATAAAGTCTTTTTAGGCATGGGGACTTCAAAACGACTGAACTCTGAATTTTCATTTTTTCCCTCCTAGATTAACTCAGAAAGGAAATGTTTTAAGCAATTTACCAGCATTTTCTCATGAGGATAACAATTTTCTAGTTATAGAAGTAATTATGGTTGTAACACATGAATTATTTTGGTATTGAGTTTTGTAATTTCTTAGTGTTTTGGTATATTTAAAATTTATTTGGGTGATTGCACTTTTTAAGCAGGATTTAAAAGAAAAGGGTAACTGGCAAATGCTAGCCTATCTTGGCTTTTGAAAATATTTGTGTTGTTTTTCCCACTCTCTAGGCCTTAGTATTAATGGGGTTTTAAAAAAATAGAAGCAAAAGTGTATGTGCAAAAATGTCTAATTAGGAGTTCCCTCTTCCCCCGTTACATGTGTTTTTGATAGCCTTGGCATGTCTACTGTATGACTTTTGTTTGTGTTGTAAACAAGCAACTTGTTTTTTATGTCCCTGAAATTTTGTCACCTTCCAAAGAGAGTTCTTACAGCTCTCTAAAGGGGAACTGACATTTTTTGTGTGTTTTTAATCTTTCCCCACAGGAATGCTATCATGGCATATTTGGTGAACATTAGGTTCAAATGCCATGGATTTTCTGTGGATGTCTCATTAAACACAATTGCATTTACATTTCCACCTTGGTACTAATGTTAATTTTATTTTGATTGTTAATACCACTATATTTTGTGATGATATAGACTATGACAGGCTGTTCCTTGCTTTTATAATAATAGTAAACGCTTACTGAACTCTTACTATGTGTCAGGCATGATGCCAAGGTTTTGCACGCATCATTTCATTCAGTGCTCATAACATTTATATGATGGGGGTACTATTCTTATCTCCATTTCACAAATGAGAAACTGAGGCACAGAAATGTTATAGAACTTGCCCAGGATCACAAGGCTCATGAGTTGTGGAGCTCTGATTTGCTGTCAGAGTCCAAAGCCCAGTGCCTTGACCATTGTGTTGTAGTGTCTCCCCAGTCATGTTTTTGTTGCTTGTTTGTTTTGTTTTGGGTGGCAGAGTGGTGTTCGGCTACGGGGTGTCCATTACAGCTTAGGGGTTGACAAAGTTCATGGCAGGTATTGAAGCACATTCTCCCTCTTTTGAGACCAGGTACCTGCACTGGGATTCCAGGGTGCAAGGTGGCTACAGATGCAGAGCCCAAGCTCTAGTGGTTGGGAAGCCTGTGATCTTGGAACCTCTGTGCTGGGTTGGGTCCTTGACCACCTGCTCACTATGCAGAACCCCCAGTGATGTCCTAGTGAGGTTGCCCAGCCCTACACTGTTGCAGGGCTCACCAGAACAGAGTGTGGACTGAGATTCAGCCAAGCAGGGTATGCTTCCAGGAGGGTGGAACTCAGGCTGTCTGCCCTATGTGTGCAGCAAGAGATGGTCCCTCCACCAAAGTGCCTCCTTCTCAGCTGCAGCCAGTGATGGTAAGCCTGTCCCCACCTTGCAATAGTTATTTGCCAGATGATCTATAAAAACTGGATTCCACTTAGGAAAGGCAGTTTAGGACTGTACATTCATAATAAGGTAAGGAGCAGGTCATGAAAATAGAAGGCATGAAAGTAGTGACCTGCTTGTCTTTTAGGGATGGATCTGTGGCAATACAAGGGAGAGCTAACAGTAACACCACTGTGTGATTTAAGTACTGTAGTCAGATTGAGTGTGTCTTTTATTTCAAGTGATTTTTGCCCTAAATACTGGTGGCGACCCATGTTCCAACTCTCTTGTGAAGTCATCAGGCCTGATAGAATATGATTTGACTACGTAAGTCATCACTTTCTTGTGTGTAGAGTGATAATACCTTGTTCCATATATATGGGGCTTTTTACTATTTGGAATGCTTTCTCACTTGTCCTATTTGATCCTTTTAACATCTTATGAGATAGATGGAAAAAGTTGTTCCTGTTTTAGTGCTGAGACAGTTAAGGCGCAGCAAATGCAATGATAGTGGAGCTCAGTCCTGCTGTTTGTTTGAAGAACTCAGTTTGTTCTTCTGCATACTTACTTTCCACATCCACAGAACTTTGACCATATACCATACATGATTTGTACATGTACGTGTCCACAGCAAGTAGTGGATCAAACCAGATCCTGCCGTCTTCACCATCTTCAGATGAGAGCAACAGATGCAGCCTGCTCTTTGATGCCGCATTCCCCAGACCAATGGCAGCTTCCACACTGCCAGTGCTGTGTGTTCCGGGTGCTCTGTGGTTCAATACTGCTGGTTTCCTATGGATTCTTCATCATTTTCTAGCCCATGTCAGTTTTTTCTTTTTCAATAGGGTGGGAAGGGTCCTCAGCTTTAGTTTCCTGCTCTGTGAACAGGAATAATACTACTTGCCTTGTTTATCCACAATAGAATTGTTATGATGAAGTGAGATCATTTTCATGAAGCCACATAAATTATAAAGCACATTTACAAACATAAGGAATTATTATGGATGACCTTGAGTTCAAGCTGGAAGTCAGCCCCAGTTAGAATAATTGGTCATGATACTCTCCATAACTGCTTGGGGTCACACAGGTGTTGCCAGAGACTGTAAAGGAGCACAAAGGCTTCTCAAGCCTCTTGGGAAGGGCCTGGTTTACACTTCTGGGAGCCAGTGTCCAAGGCATGTGACCATTGGAACAGAGACCCACTGTCAGGAAGGAGTCACCAGCTGACCTCGAGGGGACTGGGTGTTTATCAGGAGCGTCAGTGCTAGCCTGCCTGGAACTAGCCAAAAGGAGGACAGCAGCTTGTACCTTTTGCTGCAAAAGGAAAAAGAAGAAAAATTAACAAGTTAGAGAATATATGCTGTTAAATCTCAAATCAGTTAGAGTTAGCCAAAGGGCTATACTTTAACACTCCTGCATGAGGGTGAGGCTACAGCACTGCACTGTGAAGAAGTTGCCCAAAGCAATGCCCAGAGGAAGTGTTCATGGACCATACAGAGGGGAGCATTTGGGAAAACCTTCTCCTACCCCATTGTATTAGCAAGTGGTGGTCACCCTGTAGTTACGTCCGTGTCCATGCAGTGTTCTCTGCATAATTTCCTCCTCTATGTCATGTGTTGTGCCAGGTGCTGGGTCTACATTGCAGAGTTTAGGGTTCTCAGACCTCACAAAGCTTAGAAACGCACTTACCTGTTAAATATGTGTTAGATCTGTGTACTAGGCACTTGCAATATGCTGTGGGCACAGAGATGACGAGTGACTTTCAAAGAGCTCAAACCTGTATGGAGAAGACAGTGAAGACAGGGAGACCCCACTGACTATGGTCGTAGAAGAGGCAGGTTGCTTGTGTTAAAAGAGCCCCTTAGACCTGGGCAGGCAAGCGCTGGAGAAGGTGATAAAGAAACAGTGTAAGCAAAGGCAGGGAAGCCTAAAGGCATGCATGGAATGACCAGGGAGCTGCACATTGATTATTCTCATGAACATTGTCATTGTCATAATATTGCTTCTTGTGGCTGGCATATTACTTTATTCCAATTTAGATCAGTAGTTCTCAATCTGATTGAACTACCAACCCCTGACCCCTACTCCCAGGGGTGTTTGGAAATGTGTTGTTTTTTGATGAATAGAGTAATTGGGAAGCACTACTGGCATTATGGACAAGACTGGGTATACTGCATGGCCTTCGGAAGAACTGCCCTATCCCACATGCCCACGGCACCCTCTTTGAGAAACCCAGGTTTAAATCCTGGTAGGCGTAATCCCATGAAGTGACAAGGCAATGAGCCTGCCCACTATTTTCTGCTAAGGTCTGAAAGCCAAGGTCACATAGCCTTTAGGCCACCAGTAGAGGCTGGAGTGCTTTTCCCATTAATACCTTTTGTTTGAAAGTTCTTTTGCCCTTCCCAGTTTGCATGTTTTATTGATGTGATGCTTTACAAAATTCTAGGTAATGCCTTATGTTGATAGTGTCTTTGTTAAGAGCTCACACTTAGTTTCCCTCTTCCTGTTCCCAAGTGGAGGCTCTTCCATTAAAGAAGCAGTTATGGCCTTTCTGCACCCCTTCTCTCCCTCCCTTCGTCCTTTGATTGGCAATTGGCTGTTGAGTTTGAAAGATCAAACTGGCCTGGCCTGGCTCAGTCCCTCCTTTCTGTGGCAATCTGCCTTCTCCAGAGGAGCTGGCTTCTAATTTGTAAGGGTAGTGGTGGTGCAGGAGGCCTGCATGTTTATGACCTAAACTTAGTATAGGGTTGTGCTAGCTGGGCTCTGTGTACAGTGATGTGGTTTGTGTACTGCACGAAGGGAGCAAGTGGCTGCTGGAAGCCAGCCAGAGCTCCATTGGGCCCAGCCAGCTGTGCTGGGGCCCAGGCAGTTCCTTTTGCTCATTTGAACAACGGCATTTTATAGTCCTGTGGCCACCCTGTTGCACAACTCCAGAGGGCACCATTGTGTTCTCATTGTATTCTGTATCTAGGGTTCTATGTCTTGTATGTTCTGCCTTGACAGTGAGCCAAACGTCTACGCACGTAGCTGTGTCTTTCCCTGTGGAGTTTATTGATTATAAAGCTGCCATTTCAGTTTGACCTGCCTCCTCTCTCTCTCGCCAGTTAGTGAAAGGGGTGGTATTTATTACTTTGTCTGTATCTGTGGTTTCCATAGTGAAAAGAGGCTTTGGTCCTTTACAAACTCTAAATTTTCTCTCTTTCATGCATACATTTTATACATGCTTATGATTAAAAGTTTGAACAGTATAGAAAAATGGAAGGTATGAAACTGAAGTCTTCCTTCATCTCCTTCTTGCACTCTCTTTCTTATAAATTATCACTGCTAATGCTTTGAGATGGAGCCTCTCAGATCCTTTCCAATTCTGTTGGTGTGTGTATTTTAAAAAATGTGATCACATTATTTATGTTCTGTCACCTGCCTTTTTGCAAAAAATTACATCATAGAGAGATCTTTTCATGTAAGTACATTATAAATCTAGCTGTCTTTTAAAAATTAATTTATTTTAAAATGTATTTATTTGATAAATTATATTTAAAATTAATTAGTTAGCATAATACTTAAATTTGAGGCCTACTGTGTGTCAGGCACTGTTCTGAATCCTTTACATGTATCACAATGACTCTGTGGGATAGGTAGTGTTAATATCATTTTTTAGTTCAAGAAACTGAGGAATAGAGATCAAGTAACTTATCTAAGATCATTCTGAACAAGTTTGTAAAACTGGTATTTGAGGGCAGGTGGCATGACTCCAGAATGTTTTGATATAAAATTCAAAAGGTGAAAAAGGTTAGTGATATGGTAAAAATTGAGGTTCCTGGCTCTATGCCTCAGTGCCTCAAGTTCTTGTCCCAGAGGCAGCCTCTGTTAGTTCATTGTCAGCCTTTTGGGTACAGATGCCCAGGTTCTCTTGCAGACCGACTAGCACGGGATGCTCAGGAGGTTGTTTGTGCACATTAAAACATGTTTTTCTTTATTCCATGAGATACAAATACATCTATTGTTCTATCCATTTCAACTCTGTGATCCTGCTTCCTGTTACCCTTTCTTTTTGAGAGTTGCGTACTATTCCATGGTAGAAATGTATCGTAATTTAAACAGTTCCCCTTCTGGTTTCCAACTTCATGCTCTTCTAACCAATGCTGTCTGAAAGATTTTTACATTAATATTATATGTAAATGTATGCAATCATGTAATTACACATGGGGGCTTATCCCTGTAGGATATAGTCTTCATTCAGTAGTCTTCAGTGTGGAATTACTGGGTCAAATGGGATACACATTTAAAAATTTTATAGATCCTGACAAATTATCTTCCCAAAAAGCTGTACCATTTTGTACTCCTACCAATGTACTTGTTTTCTCTCTCCCTTGGCAATATTATATATTATCTCTAATATTTTACTAGTCTATAAAGTGATGTTAGTATACCAAATGAGTGAAATCAGTAACATTTGAAGTTAGTTATATTTTGGCTTATCCAGTCTTGCTAGTTAGTATTCACTTGCTCAAGAAGAAAAATTATTTGCAAGCTATTATGCAGATATTCCCTTTCTTTACTAAGAAATGTCTTCCATACTTTTGCCTTAAATGGCAGCTATTGTGAGCCATTTTTATCAATTTCAGGGAAATGACCACCATATTACCAACATGGGGATACTTCCTAGAGAGGCAAGCAGTTATGAATTGGGAGTCTGTTTATTGCCCTTTAATACAAAAATCAAAAACCAATCTGTTTTACTGACCCCCCTCCCCCCATCACTACGGTGGTGGAGCATTGCACGGCCCCCGAGTGGGACGGCGCCTCACACAGACACGCGTGCATACATACAGGAAGCTCATGCTGTCATGATGACACTGACAGAGCTCCGTAAGTGACTCTTGGGCTTGTGCTTTTGTCTTGGGCACTGTTCTCTGAGACAGTTTTCTAAGGAAAAGCCAACACCTTTTAACTACACGCCCACAGATTCAATCTCAGAGTGGCTCCACGGGATCCACTCGCACTCACTTTCAAGCCTGCAAGAACAGAATTTCAGTCTACTCTGCCTGGCAGATGGCAGATTGTGTTGTGTGGGCCTGTGGGGTGAAGGTTGTCTGCTGAAGGAGGAGAGTATTTCTGTGTACAGGGAGTGCTGTGCCTCTGTTTTCCTGAGGTCTTTGGTCCTCTGATGCTTGCTACGTGATTTGGGAGGGCAGGGTTCTCCAGAATCGTTTTTGCAGCCATTGGGGGGGTTCTGGGTTGAAGGGAGCTGGCTCTTTCATTGTCTGGGTTCTGCTGCTGCCCAACCTGTGCTTAGTGGAAGCCAATTCTCTTTTATGGGCAGTTTTCTGAATAATGAACCATGGGCACGTGGCACTGACAACTGCTCCGTGGTTGACTTTGAAGCTATCAAATTTTAGTTTTTACTTTGGAATTTTGTTCTCTAGTCACGTTCTGTTTTAGACTTTTGGACTTACTGTACCACAGAACAAGACACTGATGTTATGTGTGCCCCCCCACCCCCACATCTGCTCCCTTTTAAAACTGGATTGACAACTTGTCAGTTTATTAAAAACATGTCAGAAGTTCGTATAATATGAAGAATCAAAATTGAACAGTGCTTATGCTAAAGTGATATGAGCCTCAGTTTGATATTCATCACACCTCTGAGGTGTCTGTTTCACAGTATATTCCTGATTTTGAGGGGTTTTAAATAAAGCTATCCTAATCTCCTAAAACCTGCCAGTAGAACTGCCATTTTTTATTTCCATATTTCTAATTAAGCTGGGTTTTTGTAGGGTGTGAAAGAAAGGGTTTTGAGGTGACCTTATGTGTCAAAAAATCACATAATGATTCTAGGAAAACTTCCTTTAGAAGCAGCTGTGTTCTCCTTGAAGGGATTCTTTGAGTGCCAAGCATGTTTAATTTGCTTCTGAGTTTTTGTGTGCATGTATCTAGGTTTAAAAAAAACTCTTTGTGCTGGATGCTTTGCTGAAACTCCCTAACAAATAATGATGCATCAACACTGTATTAATGTATTACTCTATAATGTGATGCTTCTAGGGATTTCAATTAGAAGTTTTTTTCCTGTGGTTACTTCCATCTCTATTTCTATTAAATAAATAAGCATCCTAAATAGGCATCCTAACTTTTTGAATACTCTTTATCATAACTTCTGAGAAGATGGCTAAACTCAAACATAATTTTTAAAAATTTTCATTCTTTTTACCATCACAGATTCATTTTCTGTGTGAAGTTGCTACCTCTTTCAGGTAACCTTTATAATGGATATTGTTTTGATTTCTTATGGATTCGTTAGTATAATGGGATCTATATACAAAACCTTCTGACTTGGCAGCCTGCTTCATGTGCACATTTATTCTGTATCTGAGTTCTTCTTGGATTCTGAATGGAGGATGAACGAGAGGTACGATTGGAAGTGTGATGGCTGGGGGCTAGAAAAAACATTTTTATTTTTTGGATTACTTTTTTAAAAACATGCAAAACCAGTCATTTCCAAGTGAGTAGCTGGTACAAAATAATGTCCTTGTCACGTAGTTGAGGCAGCTTCTTTGTCAGACTGGAACTTAGGGTATGTTACTGTATGTCTGGTGTTGAGGAGGGATAGGAGGAAACAGTTTATTTTCAGCTCAGCTGTTTTCTGTGCTGCTCTGCGCCCTTTTCTGGTGGGTATTACTGTGATTTCTTTCTGTCTCTCAGCCTTCCATCCCCTACTAAAGTCTCCACTTCTCATCTCCTTGTTCTCTTTTGGTAAAGCTCTTTATTCATTTAAATTATGAAAGACTTGAGACCATTAAAAATTAAGTAAGAAGAAAGGCGTACTGAAAGCCACCCTTAAGAAGTACAAAATGAGCGATATGGCCAAATTCCTCCTTACATCCTAGAGCGGGAACACTACAACTCTTGTACCGTGCACTGCTACAGTAGCAAATCGCATTTCATCTACAACCGTGATGAAAGAAAATGAGACTAGATGCAGCCTACAGAAAGGTCCTGGGGAACGAGAGAGTGAAACTGCTGATGTTAGTAAGCATTTCGAATTCTTTTTGCCCTGGCCAGAGACTATAGTAGCTCACTGCAACCTCCAACTCCTGGGCTCAAGCAATTCTCCTGCCTCAGTTTTCTGAGTAGCTGGGACTACAGGCGCACGCCACGACACTAACTAATTTGGCTATTTTTTGTAGAGACAGGGTCTCGCTCTTGCTCAGGCTGGTTTCGAACTCCTAAGCTCCTGACATAAAGGGATCCTTCTGTCTTGGTCTCCCAGAGTGCTAGGATTACAGGTGTGAGCCCCCACACTGGGCCCTGGGATTCTTCTATATCCTGATACTAGGTACTGAATAGAATTCGTTTATTGGATTGATCCTGGTCCCACGGCCTTTGTACTATCACCATGAAAGTCCCAGGGGATGGGTGTGTAGCTTGTGCTGAGCAGATGAGGGGCTAGTAGCCAGTCATGCCTAAGAGACTGCCCGTGGTTATAACATAGCCTGAAGGAGAACAGCATTTCTGCAAAGCAAAACAGCATTTCTGAACAGCATTTCTGCAATATATATATATTCTTTAAGCAAAGCTAATGCTGTGTTGATAAACATCTGGATTTCCTCTAAAGGGTGACTTTTTTAAAACCTTATAAAGAGATTTTTTTCAAATGTCTATGGATAAAAAGTCAGTATTCTCCTCTTGACATATCATCTATGAATCCAAAGCAATTGGTTTACAAATATATAAGGATATTTTAACAATAGCTACTATTAAATGAACAGTTCTGTTTGCCATGCACCAGGTTAAGTGCTTTTAAATGCATTCTTTTTTTTTTTTTTTTTTTTTTTAGAGACGGGGTCTTGCTCTTGGTCAGGCTGGTTTCGAACTCCTGACCTTGAGCTATCCACCCGCCTCGGCCTCCCAGAGTGCTAGGATTACAGGCGTTTTAAATGCATTCTTAGCTGGTGTACTCACAGTAGCCTTGTGTGGACCATGCTGTTACTATCATCCCTGTATTCAGAAGAGCTATTTTAAGACTCAGGTTACCTGCCCAAAGTCACATGGGTATAGAAAGGGATCATACCAGACTTTGAGTCCAGGGCTGTCTGATTCCTGAGTGTTAACTCCTAACAAATTGTTCAGTCTAGACTGCTGTCTATAACAGTGGGACAGGCAACATTCTAGAAGAATCACATAGATTTCCAGCGTCTCTCCCTAACTATTTATTCTGGATGTGATTGTGTGCTCTGGAGCTTGAGTGTTGAACAGTGATGACTAGAATTAGAAGTTGGTTGGCAAGGGGAATTATTCTCCCACCTGCCCTCACCCCACCTCACTATCACTGTAACCTAGAGAACTTATGTCAGAAAAGGACACCATGGCCAAGATCTTGAAAACTGTGTATAAGGCGGCTCACACTCAGATGATCAACACCTGTGCAATGAGTTTATTAAAAACAAACACAGACAGTAACCACCACCAAACTTGTTTTTGTCTTATGGGTAATCTGAATACTGAATACAGTGCTCTCAGAGCAAATGAATTTGGTTGAAAGTAGGTACTCAGGAGACAGCTTACTATAATGAGTCAGTTCCCATATTGTTACTGAGCAGGACTTGGTGATTAGAAGACTCTAGGGGGTAAAAATTGCTGTAATTAAAATAGAGTAATTGGGAGGTTTGTGCAAAATACAGGTTTTTCTGTTTTGATTCTGAAGAAGCCAAATAGGGGCACTGTATATATGAGACTTTATTTTTTCAATACATTTTTCCATGCCAAAAAATTGGGCTATTAAAAAAGTTGTATTGTTATTAATAATGGGAAGGTATAATGAGAGGTCACACAGACAGAGCTGCATTAATGTAGGAGGGAGGAACAAAGCTCCCAGCCATGTGTTGTCTTTGGAGTCAGGACCAAATAGAACATTGTGGAGTCAAGTGGAGATCTTCAGATGGGTTCATGGACCCAGAGACTTTCTAATGGGTATGTGCTATTGGTGGGGGTGGAGTGGGAGTGGGTGGGGGTGGTGGTAAGGGGGATGTGTGGATTTAAGGGATTTTATTTCCAGGTCTCAACTTCCATATATACTCTTTCTTTAATACCTATACTTTCCTTTCCCAGTAGATCTTCCCCTACCCGACAAGAAGGCAGACCAGTATCCCTCATATCCCTATTCTTACTAGGGTATTCTTTGGACTGTGGGGAAGAAAAACACCTGGGCTCCAAACAAAGGAATTATTGAAATAGTGGTGTTGGTGTTGATGAAAATTAATGACTCCAATGACAGGATAACAAATACTTTTGCAATTCAGGTGGCATCCAATTCTTTATTTTCCACAAAATTGAAAGAGGACTTAATTGAGTTGTCAGTTGATCATTAAAAATAATTTTGATGATAGATCACTCTGAGATGTTTTTGGCATATGTCCCAGAAGGAATTAAAGCTATTGAGTAAAATTATTATAGTACACTTAAATTTCCATGTAGTTACTTGTGTGAATAAATTTTCTCAGTTTATAGATTAAAAAAGGGGAGGGGAGCAGATAGGAATAAAATTAATACTCATTTTAGCAATATTCATCTACTAATGCATAATTTAATTAGAAAAAGTACCTTGTCTGTCTTAAAAGATGCATTTTTAAAACAACTTATTTTTATTTTTAATAATCATTTATAAGATACATATTTATATTTTTATCAATTATACACAAAAAATAAATATAAATCAGTCCAGATGAAAAAAATGAGTTTTATGGTCACAAGAAACTTTAAAACATTCACATTTACATATATACAACAATTTTTAGTAAGTTATTTTTATGTATTATGTATGCTTAATTTATAGAGATATATGATAGAATGATTAATAAGACTTTCAAACAAAAATATTTTATATTAAGATAAAATTATGTGAAGATAGTGGAATGGAAATACAAATGCAAGGAGAATAAGGTAAACATTTATTATACAAGAACTTTTTCAAGTTTTTCCTTTACATGAATAATGTAAATAGTAAATAGCTTGGTGTTTTTATTATCAGTTGAATACATTTTAGAGAATCATGTTATAGTTTAATTTACAAATGTCATTATATGATACCTTGGACGTTCGGATCCTTTTTCACTATTTAAATGAGATGAAAAAAGTTATTAAGATATCAAGGTAAAAATGTACCAGGGAAAACATGGTTGTCATAATTCTTTTAGTAGGCATGCAAACAAAATCACTTCGGAAAATACTGAGATAAAGCATGATCTAGGTGAGGACGGGTGGACCAGTCATCCGGGAATCCAATATGGAAGTGAGACAGAGCCCTAAAATTAGGTGTTATTACAAGTCTCTGGAGCCACTTTGGGTCATAATGAAAGAGGATGTTGGGAAGAGCCTATTCCCCTAAGGTGGTGGTGAGAACTTTTAATTAGAATAGTAATAATTGTTATTTAAAATCCTATGCTGTTTTAAGATACTCTCAAAAAAAAGAAAAAAAAAGAAAAAGAAAAAAATTAAAATCCTGCCTTTATTCTCTTTAATCATTAGTTCTTTTATATATGTTTATAGTGATGGTGGTGGTGTGTGTGTGTGTGTGTGTGTGCGCATGTGTAGTTATGGTGTGATGATAAAGGGAAGGTTTATGGTTCTTTTGTTAGAGGTAAAATTCTGTGAGCTTGTGATTTGTGCAAGTTGGCACCCAAATACCTTTCCATGATAGAATGTTAGCAGCTGACCCTTACATTAAGCACTGAGTTGGATGAGCTTAATGATCATTAAAGCCCTTGAGAGAGAAAAGCTCAAGATAGAAAAGGCAGAATGTGTTTGGAGGATCATGGCAGTCTTTTCCAGTGTGTGTGTGTGTGTGTGTGTGTGTGTGTGTAAGTACGTGAGGACAATTTCTGTTTTTAGATGGTAGGAGCCATCTCAGGTTGTGTACTAATGTCTGATGGGATACCACAGACTCTCACAGCCAGCTGAAAAGTTCAAGGTCTAGCTGGGTGCGGTGGCTCACGCCTGTAATCCTAGCACTCTGGGAGGCTGAGGCGGAGGATTGTTTGAGCTCAGGAGTTCTAGACCAGCCTAAGCAAGAGCGAGACCCCATCACTACTAAAAAAATAAAAATAATAAATAAAATATAGAAAGAAATTAGCTGGACAACTAAAAATATACAGAAAAAAATTAGCCAGGCATGGTAGTGCATGCCTGTACTCCCAGCTACTCGGGAGGCTGAGGCAGAAGGATTGCTTGAGCCCAGGAGTTTGAGGTTGCTGTGAGCTAGGCTGACACTACGGCACACACTCTAGCCCAGGCAACAGAGTGAGACTCCGTCTAAAAAAAAAAGTTGAAGGTCTTCAGCTGATCCAGGGTGGGAGTCAGCAGATGCCATGGGTCCTTGCCATGGTTCGAACCATAACTGGTGGCCAAGCAGAGCAGGATGCAGGTGGAGGATCAAGAGGGAACTGGTGCAGGGAAGGGAGGTAGGGAAAGGTGGAGAGGAAGGAAAACCTGCCCTGCGCGGGAAGGCTGGAGTGATCTTCTCTGACTCATTCTTGTGGGTCACCTACTGGGGGGGCTGCTGCAAGAGGCCTGGCCCTGCTAGCACTTCACAGTTGGCAGGCTGCACAGATACCCTACTTGCTTTCTTGACTTCTCTCTTTTGGTCGCTGCATTGTTGGACATAATGCTGCTTAGGCAGCCTTTCTTGGGGGCCGTTTTCTACTTGGAATTGCCAATGAAAATGTCTGGCTGTGAGGTTTTGCTGGGTTAGCACCTGCCTGTGAACATTTCCAGGTTTTCACTCAGCTGGCATAGTCATGACCACGGTCCCCTGCAGGTCTTCATGGTGTGATCAGTGTGTGCACTTGCCTTTGGGAGGAGCAGGTGATTCCTAAATATTGCCCAACTAATAACTATTTGGAAAGCCACACTAGATCCCAGTGGAACCCTTTTGCACTAGCTGCTGACTGCTTTAAAAGAGCAGCGCAGGCCTCAAAGCCACTTCTGTTTGGCTCTGTTATTAATCTCTTTAGGAAATGATTCCTTAGGGAACCAGGATAAGAGGGCCTGCTGCCTACAAAACAGCTGCCTCGCCACTAAGTCTTTAGAAGGCGACAATGGAAAATAATCTAGTACAACAAGGGCTATTGTCCGGAAGTGACATTTCCCTCCTTCCCTTGAGTTGAAACAGTTGTGTTGAAACATGGAAAAGTAATTATAAATTGGGGAGGGGGTGGGGAGTCATCCATTTTGTTGTTTCTTTCTCACACAATGCACAAGGGAAATCATGCTTTTTAGTAGTTTGTTTCCTTTTTGGTGTTTGGACAGAATGTCTTTAAAATCTGACACTAAAGTAATCAGGCAAATGTATAGAGTGTCAGAGGGATTACATTGGATTCTGGGTGATCATTGGTTGGCCTTTGAGCTGTTGATATGCTGGATGTCTTCGGTACCAGTGAAATGATAAATGTCCATTTGATCAGACTGGTTGTCATGAAGGGCTCACATGAGGTGATTAAGCTTGCTTCTGTTGTGTTCAGGTCTGAGACTGTGTCCTCTGGGTTCTGGTCTACCCATGGGGGTCTTTCATTACAACAGCCTGTCGTTTTCCCTCTGTGTCTGTATAGCAGAAAATAAGATTTAACACTTCATGGTTGAAAATTTGGAAATATCAAAAAGTGTAAAGAAAAAGTATCACCATCTATGTATAATCCCATTACCAGACATAAGGTGTTATTCTTTAAAGTATTTTCTTCCTGTCTTTACATTTTTTTATTTATATATTTGCTATATTCTTACAGTAACAGGATCATGTAATAGTT
Organism: Cheirogaleus medius; assembly: GCA_008086735.1. Classification (NCBI taxonomy): domain Eukaryota; kingdom Metazoa; phylum Chordata; class Mammalia; order Primates; family Cheirogaleidae; genus Cheirogaleus; species Cheirogaleus medius. The sequence continues at coordinate 29,207,881 of VBSM01003176.1, forward strand.
ACCGTTTGGAACTATGGTTTTTCCACTTAATGATATATTGCTCATGAATTTATCTCCTTTGCAGAAGATAAATACTTGAAAATGTGAATTACTATAATTTTAAGTAATTAGTGTTGTCTGGTTTTGGAGGGAACAATTGCCCTGATTTTCACCTATTTCTAACACTGGCGGTGAGTATGTAAAAGTCACTGGTTCTCTTTCTATATGGGAAATGGGGATTACCTGGCCTTTATCTGATGTCAGGCATTTTTAATGATTCATTTTCAACTAGAAATAGAGGACAAGCTCTGTGAAAGATTTGGCCATAACTCTCTTCTTAGAGGAAAATGCTTTAGGACCCTATGAGAGAGGCTGGAGCATTAAAGTGAGTCCTCCAAGAAGAGATAAAGCTTCAGGCTTTTCTTATTCTAGAAGTGTTCTTGTTTTTGGAGGCATTCCCTCTGGCCAAATGAGTGTTAGCCTTCTAGGTGGAGGAAATTTCCTTAAAGTGCTATGAAGAATACCAAAACTCTCAGCATGGGGGTTTTACTGGAATATTTGCTTTAAATTTCACTTGGGCAGTGTTATGGGCTGAATTGTGTCCCTCCCCCAAACCCCGAACACATATACGTTCTAACTCAGTATCTCAGAATGTGACTATATTTGCAGGTAGAGCTTTTAAACAGGTGATTAAGTTAAAATGAGGCCTTTAGATTGAGGCCCTAATCCAATCTGACTGGTGTCCTTATAAGAGGAAAATTGGATTCACAAAGAGACACCAAGGGTGCATGTACACAGAGGGAGGACCATGTGAGGACACAGCAAGAGGGTGGCCATCTGCAAACTGAGCAGAGAAGCCCCAGGGGAAGCCAACCCTGCCAGCACCTTGATCTTGGACTTCTAGCCTCCAGAACTGTGAGAAAATACATTTCTGTTAAGCTCCCAGCCTATGGTAATTTGTTATGGTAGCCCTAGCAAACTAGTAAGGCAGCCAGAAGAATCGTTTGAAATAACTGGGAATATATTTTCCAACTAAAATAATACAGAGAAGATTTTGATGTGGATGAAGAGAACACTTTAGAGGCAAGGGAGTTGGAATAAGGGTTCAGGGTAACTAGGTAGATTCAGGTTTTGGTAAAGTTCTAGCTCTTGTATCATGTGATTGGTTTCTTGTGTTCCATTACATTTTTTTTTTTTTTTACAACTGCAGTGGTATATGGAACCATTGCCTCATTATGCCTTATAACTTACATCTATATAAGAGTGTGTGATTTTTCCATGGATCAAATATTATATTAAAGATAAAGGAAAAAAATGATAAATATAAGAAAGGAAAAAATATTTGTTTACATAGATTATATTTAGTGAAATAAAATATGACATAGTCAGAATTCTTATTCATTTATATAGTTTTTCTTTTCAATAGCTAGTCTATTCTGTGAAGCAGATTATAATTGTATTCATTAGCTATTTCTTTATGGGAAATAGGTTAATTATTTTTCCATTTAAAAGGAAATTAATATCAGAAGCTAGCCATTCAGCCCTGCCAATGTGATATGAAAATGCAGAAGCTTAACCCATTGAAGTGTGATCCTGAAATATCTGTGCTTTGAAGAAGGGTCAGGATTGTTTGTGAAAGTTTATTATAATTGATTTAATATTTAGAATTGAAAATATTTACTGTGTCCTAGAAAGTAAGTTGTGGGTGGTTAGTGGAAGTGGGTTTGATCCACGTTCATGTCAGTTTAGCCTTTTTTTTTTTTTTGGTACTATGACTGTAGAGATTTTTCACATTGCTAAATCATGTTTTGAATGCATGGCAGTGCTTGTAAGGTAGAGTGTCTGAGTGGATCATTGTGGTAAAAGAGCAATTTTTTTTTTCTTTTAGCACATGTGGTACTGCTTCTGAGTGTGTACTATCCTCTGAGGCAATAGCTGACAATATTTCTGTGTATAGTATCTCCATATCTTCATAATTATTCATGGACAGTCATTTTGGCTTTAAAATTTCTTAAATTACTTTAGTATTTTATCAAGTTTTCTGGATACCTAAGAGTCTCCTTTTAACACCCTAATTAAAAATATTTCTTAACATTTTTGTAAAATATGTTAAATATCATTTCCCTCTTAGAGTATTCTGAATATAGTTTGACCTTTTGTGTAATTAATCAAGGTCATCATGAAGGCAATTCTTGTTCTGCAGTGTAATGATGTCTTTGGAGCCATTGAGATAAGCATAGTCTGCTCCTATAATAAATAAATAGATATGCTTTTTTAATGTTTTCCTTCCCTTTTTCCCCTCTCTCCTATTATCAGAGCATGACTTATAATTTTCTTTTCTGCTTTTTGCAGCCCCTTTCTTCCCTCCTTGTAATTTGCTGCCTGCGCTGCTCATGGGAATGGAGATAACAATTGAACTTATAGTGATTGTGCATAAATCAGGGGCCTGAGGGACCTAAGAAGCTGTTTCAGGAAAAAGTATTGATGGAGTTTGTTCTATCTACTTGAGTGGCTCAGTGGTTCAAATTAATGTAACTTCTATTGGGCGCCCAGTGCTAGCACTGGCCAGCTCCCTGGATTCACACTGGTGAAGCACAGAGGCGACTTATCTCCCTCCTCCCTTACCAGCCCTGACATTTAGTTTTTGCAGTTGAGAAAGAAATGTTTCTGCTTCTCTCAGTCTTGATTTGTGCTTTGGAATCGAGACTGAAATTCTCATTAAAGGCTACAAGAGAAAGGTGGAGGGGAGCAAGAGGCCATGGATGGTCCACAAATGTATAATTTAGATTCTTCTGCCTAATTCTGCACCCCTTAACTATTGGCATGATGTTTTTCAGAAGTTTCTTCATGAGTCAACCACAGAATAATTTATAATCCCTCCCTCCCCTGTTAGAAAATGCTTCCTCTGAAAGATCAAATATTTGGGTTATAAAATTCTCAATTTTATCCTTCAAAGACTTAAATGATTCTGTTCTAAATGGTGTTTTAATTTTGGTGTTTAAAATTTCATATTTCAAGCTGTGTTGCTGCCAGTTTTGCTTGGAAAATTATAGCTTTGGAGCAATAGTGATAATACAAATATGTATGTATTTAGTTCCTTTCCTAAAAAGGACCACCCAAGGTGCTGATGTTGGACTTTTTTTTTTTTTTTAAGTTTGCCATGCTTAAATTGCAATTTTTCATGGACTTATGACCCAAACTGGGACAACAGATGTACCTGATTTTCCCCTTCAGTGACTTACAAATAGAGCTGTAAGTAGAATTCGAAATTGTTCTCTTCATCAGCCATGGTCAGCGTTTACCTTGCCTAATTCCTTATAATGCTGAACTGTGTTTTTAAAGGAACTTTTTGTATGTGTGCTGGCAGGACACCCAAAAGACATGACTTGGAGACTTTGATTTACATAGCTCCAAACAGTATAGCCAGGTGAAAGCACAGATACCAAAATAGGTGCAGTGGATCTAAGACATAAAGCATTTAATTCTCTCTCATTCAGTATAGTCCAAATGACAGTTTGAATTATTCAAAATTTTGAAGAATTTTAACAACATACTGTTAGATTTTTTTACAACAAAATTAATGGTATAAAGGCAGTTTAAAACTTGATTTTTCTTTTTTACTAGTTAAATACTAGATAGCTTTTATTCCAAACTGAGAGAATATTTCAAATACTTATAAGTAGTAGTGTTTTTCTGCCAGAAAATGTGATGTGGTAAATTCGGTAATTCAAAAAAGCGATATGGTTTTCGAATTTTGGTTTAGATGTGTTTGTGAACCTCACTATATTTATACATCAGGTTGATATATTTTATTTTATTTTATTTCCTATACCCTTACCAATGGTTTTTTTTT
>VBSM01003176.1:29211812-29234866 GCA_008086735.1 Cheirogaleus medius
GTCTTTTCTGCAGAGACACTCTGTCTGGCGGTGTTTCTCGTCCGCCATCTTGCTACGCCCTCCGATATATTTTAAATTGTAGGACAATTATTATTTAGAGTTATGAAGAGTGAGAAGGTGCTATGGGAAATTTGCTGGTGTAGGAGAAAGTCGAGAAGCTTTAATTTTATAATGATATTAAAAGGCTTAGAGATTATTTAGTATTATACTTCATTTTTTTTTCTGAGGAAACAATCAAGGCAGAGAGTTATCAATTCAGTTACCTAAATTTACTCAGGTTGGACTTTGAACCAGCAATAAAGGAAACAGTAAAAAGGCCCAGATGTATTGACAATAAACTCTAAATAATGATCACTGAGAGTGAGGGATGGGGCAGTTTTGATTACTGAGATCTTAAAATACCTTCCTTGAATCTATGTGACCCCATCCCCACCAAATGATGAGTATGTATTCATATGTGTCTCTGTTGCTGTTCCTTTTGCTATGAGCGTTTTGAAGTCATGGGCTGATTTTTAATCCAGTGGGTATTTCCTTGGCCAAGTCTTTCTTATCTTTCACAAGCATTTTCTTGTCAAGGTGGGACTGACTACTATACAGCTGTGCACTGGGGACTCGCTGGTGACCTCAGCCAAGACTGAATTCAGGCCATGCGGCTGCTGGCCAGAAGCTTTGCCAGCTTAGCTACTTGACCACCTGCTTGTGTTTTTCTGTTCCACTTAAAAATGGAGGGTTTTTGTTTTTGTTCTTCTGGCATCAACTTCAATTTCAAAAAATTCCTTGTAAGAACTTGGAAAGGGAAGGTAAGAGGTTGATCGGTGTTATTAGTTTTCTTTCCTGAGTAATAACCTTTCTTAATTGAGATGCTGGGACATTGGTCCAGCTATAGGCCATTGCCTGAAGCAAATTTTGTCCACTAATGAATTCTTCTGTAGTTGTGTCTTATGGGAATCTTGAAAATTATAAACCATTTCACTTACTTTTCCTTCACTACCCACCCCCAACAAATATTCAGTGGGCTTTACTAAAGGAATGAGAATTTAAATTGGGCATGGTGGCACACACCTGTAGTCTCAGCTACTCAGGAGGCTGAGACAGGAGGATCACTTGGAGTCCTAGTCTGACATGGGCAAGAGAGTAAGACCCTGTCTCTTAAAAAAAAAAAGTTATAAGAATTAAAAATAGATATAGTTACCAGAATTTATTCTGTTAAGCAACTATTATCACCTAAGAGAAGTTACTTTAAACATTTAACCTGTTTTTCAGTGATACTGCCATTATCGAAAACATATTAGGGATTTCTACAACCCAGTAAGATCACATGGTTTATTTTTTTTTTTTTTTTTGAACTTTAAGATTTCTAGCCGGATTGTTATACCCTACTCTCTTCGGAACTGAGATTTGAATTTCAAATCAAATCCTTTCTGAAAGAATTTGATTTTAAATACATTGTAGGCTCTGAAGACACTTCGAGTAAGATATGGCCAAAGTAAATATGTAAGTCTTCCAGAGTGATTGTCTAAAACAAAACACACACACACACACACACACACACACACTAATGATAAATAAGAGGACAGCAGGAAACTTTGGAGGTGATGGCTATGCTTATGGCATAGATTGTAGTGCAGGTTTCACTGGTGTGTGCTTTCTCTAAGCTCATCAAGTTGTTATGTATACATTAACTAGGTACAACTTTTTGTATGTCAATCATATATCAATAACATGTTTTAAGAAAGAACAAAACAAGTTTTTTCTTTTTGCCTTAATGGCATGGTTCTATTGGCTACACTATTTTACACTTAAAACATGCCTTTCAATTTCCCAAGAAACCTAGTTCAGATTGTATAGTGGACAGTGATGTTTAAAGGCTCCTCACTTTCTTTGCCTCTTATAGATAATGACACTAAAAAGAAGAAGCCCAGTGTGAGATTTTCCTCCTGAAAGAGGAGAAAAGATGTGACCAAAATAGTTAGGGAGAATAAAGGAGTGGTACTCGGAGGATTGTATAGAGCTGTAAATACCAGGAGGTAGCAGTTATTTGAAGGGGGAAAGGTGTTGTCAAAAGGGGTTCCAGAGCTTGGCAGAGGATGAGGAATGTAGAGGATGCAGAAGCATCAGGGTTCTTTGACCAACTTTGTGTTATTGAATGAGTCCTAGATGTTCTCATTTACCTTGGTGTATGTCTAACAGAATTTATCCGTATGCTTAATTCAGAGAAAGATATATACTTCTTGATTTTTTTTCTCCCTTATATCACTTTAAGAAATGTACTTGATATTTAAATATCAAGAGAAGAAAATGGAATAATAGTCCTCATCTTGGAGTTTATAACCCAGGGAAAGAAGTTAACTTTGTAGACATGTAGTGGACAATTTTTTCCTTCTAGTCATAGATTGAAGCCCAAGTTGATATTCTGCTCACTATTAATGTTAACTAGACATTTTTTTGCTGATGTTAGTTCTTAGAAAGATAAAGAATTTTTCTTCCTTAACATATAGTTCTGTGTCCATGAGGGTGTAATAATAACATGTCTAGCACCAGTAAGTGACATTTTCCCAATAGTCTGTAGTTGAGCTCAGCTAGACCATGGTTTGTTTATATTCTGGCTTTGCTACTTACCAGGTGTTTGAGCCTTAGCTTCCTCATCTGTATAATGGAATAATAGTATCCACTTCAGGATGACTGTAAAGATGAAATGAAGTAAACCATGTCATGCACTTAGCACAATATCTGGCACATTTAATGCTCCAGAAAGGTTTTTGAAAATAATTGTAAATATTGAACACGAGACAGGCTTCTGGTCAGTTCTGAGATGGAGATCCATCTGTTGAATTTTAGGTAGAGCACATAGTCTTGGAGTATGTGTATGGAGTATACGTATGTGTGCATGTGTGTGTGTCTATATACAATATATATATATATATATGTGTACACTTGAAGGAGTACACACTTAGTGTAGTTCCTGGCACAGAATAAGTAATTCAGACAGAGTAGAGAATAACAGCTATAATTTTTCTTATTTACTCAGTTTTCAGAAGTCTACAAAAGGTGTAATTTATTAATATGGCTATATATAGACTTTAAAACAATAATAAAGATATATATAATATGGCTATCCATAGACTTAAAAATAATAATAAAGATATATACACGCATATACACACATATACCCACTGAAAGTACACTAAATGTGCTATATAACCAGTAAAGATGTGCAGGATAATCTTAATATGGTTAGAATATAAATGCCTTCAAAGCAGGATCCTTGTGTGTTTTGTTCACTGCTGTCTCCTCAGGGACTAAAAAGTGTCTGGCACATAATAGATGCTCAAAACATTTTAATGAATGGATAGATGGTATGTACTAGACACATATCAGTGTGTGCTTGCCCAGCCCCTTGCAGGCCTAACTGATTATGAATTTTTCTATGGTATAGTAGTTAAGAATATCAATTCTGGCACCAGACAGTTCAAATCCACTTAGTGACTGTAGACTCTGGGGCAATATGTGTACGTACCCCTTTATGCCTCAGTTTCCTCATCTGTAAAATGGGGTAATAATTATGCCTACTTCATTGGTTTGTTATGAATATTAAATTAAGGAATATTTGTAAAGCACTTAGAAGAATGGGACCTCTTTTTGACTACCACTAACTGTGTCAGGAGTGGGCACACAATTCAAAGACAGCCATCCATTAGCTGACTTTGGCTGACATTGGCATGATCTTGGTTTAGCTCAAAAAGAGCTAGGGCAAATTCCTCTTACAGGAAGTTACACTTGAGAAGTTGAGGGATTAAGTGGGCTGTGAGAAAGGTGATTCACAGCCCAGGGAAGTGGGTGGCTATTAAAGGACACAGGCAATGAGGGATGCCATTGGCCAGGGCAGTGATGAGAGGGGAACACGCTGTGCAAAGAGGAAGGGAGAAGATGGGTAGTGTGGGGAGGAGGCCAGGATGCCGGGGTGTTGGGGGCTAGGCCTGTTAGAGTGGCTGCTCTCAACCCCATTCTTTTTGTTTGTTTTGTAACTTGAGTGAAGCTCTGTGCCTTGTGAGACAAAGGACATGGTGTGATTAGTCGTTCACAATAACTGGCTTGCCATGTCTTAATTTATTCCTTTTTGGTAAATGGTTATTTGTTCAGGAAAAAAAACCAACCTGTTGTTGTAGGCTGTGGCAGTAGAGGCAGTAGCAGCTACAAGGGAGGACAAATTGACATCTGGCCCCCCACACTCAGGCAGCGTCATGTTACTTGCAATATGATGAACAAAGAAATCTGTTACAAAGCAGTAGTTGCCTGTTTAGCGGAGAGTCAAGTATCCCTGGATAATTCAGTAGTGCTTGAGAACATCATATGTTATGATATAAGTGACTAGATCAATAAGAAAAGGTTAAATCGTGTTTACTGAGGCTTTTTTTTTTTTTAAACTAAGGTAGAGAAGCATGCAATTCACTTTGAGAAGCTTTCCTTTAACATCAGGTAAAGTTTAATCAGATGAACTTTGGATATTGTAGGAATCAGTATTCTTTTAGTTGTAAGTAATAAAAACCTCCTCGAAAATGTTGGTTCCTATAACCAGTAGTCCAGGACTGCACTGGCTTTGGGCAAAGCAGAACCCAGGAGGTTAAATTGAATTTCTTAGGGCTCTGTTGCTTTTTCTCCAAGTCCACAGGGTTGGAGCTTTTGTATAAAAAAGAAAAGAGACCATCTTCTTCCCAACATCCACACATAAAATTAAGTGAAAGGATGCAGGTCCTGTTTGGGGTGACATGCCTACTTCTAGATGTACCACTATATCCAGGGGGATGATGACTGAGATTGGTCCAGTCTGGGTCACATGTGTTTCCTCTGAGGCAAGAGGGCTGGAATACCATGAGTGACAGCCCAGCCCAGGCCCTGCAGAGTGGAGGAGGGGCGGCCCATAGGGGAGGCATGCTGGCAGGCTGAGACAACACTTCCACTCCAGGCAAATGAATGGCAGAGTGTTTGTTATTCAGGAAACCACTCCTCCAGAGCTCTGCTCTCTTGATGCCAGATAAATGAGGTTTCACACTATTTGGAATTACTCTCTTTGGGAACATGCAAGATAAAAATTGTGACGCATTTAAAAACATTACTTACACTATCATTTTAAAATCAACTTTTTTGTACATACTGAAATGAAAAGGGAACCTTTTTTCACTAGCTTTTTTATCAACCACAATAATGACAATGTACCCCCATTTCTACCCTCCAAATCTTAAGATCTTGGAAAGTTGAAACCAATCTGGATGAATAGCAACCGTGAATTCAGAATACTCTTTAGTTAGGATGCTCAGGACGAAGGCTTTTTGTCATCCTTTACTTACAGTCACTGTGCAAAAAAACTATTTTGGTATAAAGGTTTTCCAGTTTTGTTATGCTGCATTAACCAAGATGGGTAAATGGCATAAGTGAACTATTGATATTGCTTAAGCAGTCCAGAGAGTCTGTTACAGAGCTAAAGTTATCCCCATGAGAGCATAACCTACCTTCCTTCCATAAATAAAGCATCCCACACATCATGTAAATTAGCCCAACTTCTCTAGACAGTCAGTAAGGACTGCATTTTTTTTTTTACCTTAAAAGACTTTGCTGCTTAAAATTGGAATGCAGAACTAATAGGCTGCTTTTTTGTTTCAAAGGTTGATACTATGACAAAGACAGATCCCAGGATCAAAGCAAAATCCTCTGATTATCCTTTCAAGTCTAATTAGAATTTATAGGAAATGTAGCCTTCTATTAGGTTTTCCGTGTCAGACATGAACTATCTGTTTATCTTTCCTTCCTGTTACTGTGTGCCTAGGCAGATTATTTCATGCTGTTAGAAACTGGGTTACCTGGTATAATATATGAAATTTTCATACTTGAATTTTGCAATAGGCATATGTCCTATTCAGTTTTTAAAACAAGTATAGCAAGTTTTAAAACAAGTCCATTATTTTCTCAACCTCTTCTTTTATATTGGACTTATATAGGTGGTGATAAAATATATTCAGTGTTTTAGAAATATTTATATATGAGGTATATTGAAGACTAGCTATCACCGAGTAGATATCATAATAGGAAAGAAAACAGTAGGAAATTTGCCACTTATAGACCTTTTCTGTCCATGTCTGCTTTCAAGGCTCACTTTTAATTATTAAAATACTATGATTCCCTTGCATTCTTAATTCTTTCTTTTCCCCTGCAAATGTTAGTTAAATGTCTACACCAGAGTGCAAGAGGTACAGGGCCACAGGGGTGATCCTAATGGTGGGCTTAGGGTCCTGCTTCATAGAGCTGAGTCCCTGGTTAGCCTGTGAAAAATTTGCTCAGGATGCATTCTCAGGAAAAACTGTTGCATGTGGTGATAGGATCTTTAATGGAGGCTATAGCCAAATACAAGTATGTCATTTACAAAGATAAGTGTATAGAAAACTAAAGTTTAGCAAATTAATTGTTGTTCCCTGCTGAAGGAACATTCTGTTTTCTTTTCTGCAGTGGTCACTGACCTCTGGCTGGGAAATGGTGGTGGCTGTTTAAGGAGACCACCCAGTGCTGTTCAGATTTCCATGTAAACTCTGCCTGCCGTGTTTAGAGTCTTGCTGATTTACGAAAGAGATTAAGGTGCTTTCCAGAGAGACTGGCAGGAAAGAGATTAAGGTGCTTTCCAGAGAGACTGGGCAGGATTGGTAGATTTATGTTGTCGTAGTTGCTCCTCCTCTCCAGGGAAAACTTTCACCAAGAAGCCCATGAAACCTGGGATGGTCTTTGCTGTCTTTGAATTCCTGTTGTGTTCTAATACTGTTAGAGCTTGATATCATACTGTTCTCTTGTGCGGTTCCCTGTGTGAATGCACATTAGCCTCCCCAATTGTATTATCTCACCAGTTCAATTTGTAAAGTGTTTTCAAAAGATATATTTTATTATCTTATTTGATATTCACAAAAGCCATTTAAGAGAGCTACCTACCATAGGAGCCTGTGTTTGCAGATGAGCTGACTCACAGAGTCGTACATTTATGGGGCATTTGCCCTGACCGCAGTGCACTGAGGTAGCCAGATGGGCACTGCGGGTTGAATATTCCATATCTGAAATTCTTGGGACCAGAATTGTTTCAGATTTTTTTTTCAGATTTGGTAATATTTGTATTATATTTACTGGTTAAGCATCTCAAATCTGAAAATCTGAAATTCTCCAATGAGCATTTCCTTTGAGCATCATGTCAGCATTCAAAAAGCTTTGATTTTGGAGCATTTCAGATTTCAGATTTTTGGATTTGGGTTGCTCAACCTGTAATAAGTATGATATACAATTCTTGTGTAGAAGCTTGCAGTCTGACCACAGAGGGCTGTTGTATACAATTACCCCAACTGTCACAATTTATTTTTTGGGAAGTGGGAAGAGAGAATTACTACTGTGGTGGGAAAAGCTTCTTGGGTAGGAGGGTCATATGTCAGTGGTGGATCTCAGCAAATGGGTAAGACTTTGACAGATGTAGGACATCATTGTCAGGGAAACAACAGGTGGAGTGAAAAAAATATGAAAGCACAGCCATGTTTTGATAGGAGGAAGTAGGACTATTTGTCTGGAGTTGAGCAGAGTGTTTAGAGAAGCAGGAAAGAAATAGATCGGGAACTCAGGGCGGGGTCCTGGATGGACCCCAGGATGGAGGACTTCGTTGGGGCTAATGCAGAGGCTACGTGATGGGGACTTGGTCAGGGATGATGGGGGTGGGAGAGGGAAGAGATGCAGATGTGAGAGAGATTTTCAAGGAGGAAAGGGAAGCCCCAGTCAAGTACTGGGACAGTAGTAGGTGGTGGGGCTGTGGAGTGGTGTAAACTTGAAAAGATGCTAGAGTGTCTTTCTAAGAGAAGGTAACATATTTCTAGAAGGGCATATTTGCAGTGATAGGTAGAACACTGAAGGGATTTGGTTACATTCACAGGGATAAGTTATGGCCCACTTTCTCTTTGGCTTCTGTTACATCCTCCATAGCAACCAGCACAGAGCAGGCCACTTCACAAATACTCTTGACTTCAGTAATGGGATTCTTTTAGTTGGCTCATGTAACTTAGATGAAGACAGGCTGAAGCTTACCTTAAGCATAAACCTTACACTGTGGTAATAGTAAATAAGAATGGGCAAGGAATATTTAAAATAACTTATGGGAACAAATGATTTTTAAGCACAGTTGGGAGTTTGAGAAACATCCATTTATAACTACACAATTGCAAAGATCATTAAAAATGGTTTTCAGCCATTTATTTATTTATTTATTTATTTAGTTAGTTAGTGACAGAGTCTCACTCTGTTGCCCAGACTAGAGTGCCATCGCATCAGCCTAGCTCACAGCAACTTCAAACTCCTGGGCTCAAGCAATCCTCCTGCCTCAGCCTCCCCAGTAGCTGGGACTACAGGCATGTGCCACCATGTTTGGCTAATTTTTTCTATGTATATTTTTAGTTGTTCAGCTAATTTCTTTCTATTTTTAGTAGAGACGGGGTCTCACTCTTGCTCAGGCTGGTCTCGAACTCCTAAGCTCAAACAATCCACCGGCCTCGGCCTCTCAGAGTGCTGGGATTACAGGCATGAGCCACTAAGCCTGGCCGGTTTACAGTCATTTATTACAAAAGGTTCTCTAAAGACTTTTATTGAAATACCCTTGAACTTTGCTGAGTATATTACAGGTGATAGTTTCTTTGAAATTTTTAGTATTTGACACTGTTAGCCTTAGTAACAGAGAGATTTCTTGTATATGAATAAAAGGGATTCAAGCATTTTGACTGATTGTCTAGGAATTATTTTGAACATTAAATGTATGCTGTAAGTATTTATCCATATAGGGAATGTAACTGGTAACTTGAAGATCATTTTCCGAATCTTAACATACCTTGTAAATTAGATCAAAACAGTATCATCTCTTGTCTTTAGAAGCCCCAAGGACTATTAAAGTAAGCACAACAAAAACCAAACAAAGGTATATGACTTATATAGACATATTAAATACTAGATTTACTGTTGTCTCTGTATTCCTACTTCATTTGTTCAAAAAATATTTACTGAATTCATGCTATGTACAAGCAATAGGTGCTGAGGATATATAGGTAATTTCGACTGTGGGTGGTACCAAGTCCGCCTAGGCTTCTAGCTAGAAACCTGGGCATCATCCTAGGACAACAGTTCCCAAGGGTATTCCCCAGGCCAGCAGCATCAGCATCATCCAGAAGCTTGGGGGTGGGGCCCAGCAATCTGTTTCCACAAGTTCTCCTGGTGATTCTGACACAGGCCGTAGGCTCTTAACCTAGGTTTCCGTGGAAAGAACTGTGTTATTATTAGTTTCCTTTTAATTCTATGTATTTTATTTTATGCATATTTAGCAACATTTTGAGGAGGATTTATAGGCCTTACCAGACTCATCCTCCCCGTTGCAGCCAAAGGGACCATCCTTAGGTGTTAATCATTTAACTACTTAAAATCATTAAGTCCTTGATCACATGGGATCAAGTCGACATTCTTTAGCATGGTTTGCAAGGCGTTTTCATGGTATGGACCTTGTCTGGTTTTCCAAGACCCCCTCCTATGCTTTTCAACACATGCCTTATACTTTAGCCTAAGCAGAAGTTAGTCTGTACTTCCATGATTGTACCATGACATCTAAGCCTTTGCACTGGCAGCTCCCTCCATCTGAAATATCCCTCCCTTTCTTCCTTGCCTGATGAACTTCTATTCATGCTTATGGTCTGTACCAGGTGTTCCTCTGCATCCCAGGCAGAGTTAGGGGCTCAATTCTCTGCTCATCCTTTATATACTTTATCTCTAAATAATCATTCCCAAAATTATTTGATCACAGATTTCATATTTAAATATCTTGTACCAAATGAAGACCTTTCAAATGAGTAACGTAGGTGTGTAGTTGCTACAGGAGGGTGCTTCTTTACCCTTAAAGTGTTCGTAGCTTTGGTGAGCAAGCCAACAGGTGTTGCAGATCCTGGCCAACAGTGTGCCACTGCTAAGATCACGGAGAAGATGATGATGTCGCTTGTGGTTGCCACATGGTAGGTATCAGATGAGCACACTGTAATTACTCTCATTGCTTGGTTGCCAAGCTGCTGGGGGCGAGAATACATGTGAGGTATTGTGGTTTGAGCTCTTGCCCTCCAACAATACTGTGAGCTGCTCTCAAATGACGGGAAACAGAGACGACTGGGACTCAACCACAGTGAATAACTCTAAAAATGTTTGACCCCCACCTCTCAATATAAAACTCATACATACTCATTGAAATCTAGGAAAATAGGAAACAGTGTGAAGGAAAAGAAATTACGTGTTGCTCTATCTGCTAATGAAAATAACTTTTCAAAAAACTTTTTCATGTATATTTTTAATTTTTAAAATCAAGGTGTATAATCTGATTTCTTTATTATACTATAAGCTTTTCTCATTAGAAACTCTTAATATATGTTTTAATGGCTACAAGATATTCCATTGAATTAATGTGTCTTTGCTTACTTATGTAATTCTAATATAATGGAATATTGAAGCAGTTATTCATTTTCTTTCTTTGTAAGTAAGACTACATTGAATATATTGAATAGTGTATGTGTGTGTGTGTGTAGTCTTTTAATAGTCTCTATAGTAGGTATATAATTATGTCGGTGATTGCTCTTGAACTTCGTCTATTTTATGTTAATCAAATATTTATCAAGCACTAGAATAATGCTCAATAGCTCATCCCTTACACAAGAATGTAGAGTCTCCAAATTTGCTACTTGTGAAGACTACACCATGCATTTAAACAATTTTATGTAGTTTTTATAGTCTCTATTAGAGAATGTCATGCTTTGCGAGATAAGAGAAGAATATGCTTTAGCCTTCTGGCTCATTAATAAAGCATAGTTGTAATTAGCCCAATATTAAAAAATGAATACAGTTTATAATTCTTTGATGCCATAAAATTTTTTACCAAATTGAAATATAAGCCCAGATATAAATTTTTTTTTCATTACTTCTAAGAAACTCAAACATTTTTATGGATTGATCATGAACTTATATCTCATAATTGCCTAGTAAGTTCCAAGGGTACAGTTCTTTTGGAGTGAGAAGAGTGGGGGAGGACCAAAGGGAGAACTAACATTTCACAGAGTGTCTGTGTGCTGGACACAGTGAGAGGGAGGCCTTTTCCTCGTAGCCATCTGGAAAGACTGGTATTGAGATTCCCACTACAGAAATGAAGAAGCTGAGGCTCCAGTAGAATTTCTAGGTTGTGCAGTGAAGGTAAAATACCCTAGTCAGCCAGCCCCCAAAGCCCATGCTCTTTTTATTACAGCTGGGTGCCTTGGGGTCTGTGAGCCCTGTGAAAACAAACTGCACTATCATTCCCATATGTAGTGATGTCTTAATTTTAGAGCATTGCTCTCCACATGTGACCCTTTATATTTAAACTTAATAAATAAAATTAAAAATTGAGTTTCTTCGCTTACTATACACATTCTTGAGTGCTCAGTTGTCCTATGTGGCCAGTGAGGTTACCACATTGGGTAGTGAAGGTATAGAGCATTTCCATCATCACAGGAAGTTCTCTTGGATGATGACTGTCTGGAAGCTGCCTCTGGAAAAGTCCTTATGGGCTACTGCCTATTGTCTTCATTAACAGAATCACTGACAAACCCAGAAACTCTGACTTACACTTGCTCTCAGCTGCTCTTGCACTCACACATCTTTTTGAACTTGGAATTCCACGCTGTCCACAGTCTGGGGACTCTGGACTGAAGGAGAGGAAAGAGCTTGCATAACCCACTGGCAACTGCGGCATAACCATAATGCTGGCTTATATATGGGAAATATAAACTTTCCCCCAAAACATTTTTGAATAGGATGGGCCTTGAGAAGAGCAGTGATTTGTATTTCTTTGCATGATAAATACTAAACTGTGTATCTCCCAGGCACAATTTTTTTTTTTTACATTTTCTTAATGTTTTACTCTTAATTCTATTGGGGAAGGATAAACCAAAAATGGGGAAGAATTAGTGAGAATCAAAATGAAGGGTATACTCTGGTGAATTTTGAATTAATTAAATTAATCTTTAATATTTTCATCAGGAAACTGTTATGTTATAGGGAATAAACTTTTTTTAAAGAACTTTTTTGGGGGGGTTACATAAAAGGAGCTTTAACTTACTATGTTTATATTATATTGTAATGGCATTTAAAAGTAGTTGGGTAAAAGGTCATTTTGATAGGAGAGACAGTGGCATATAAAAGAAAACGTACTTTACTGCTGATCCTTAAGAAGTAATTTAGCCTCTCTGAGTTTTATCAATTTCCTTATCAGTTTCTGCATCGATAAATTGGAATAATAACATTTGCCTTTCTTGTCAGTGTCAATAGAGACTCGGTGAAATCATGTGCATGGAAGTGTTTGGGAAACTCCCAGTGCTGTACAAACGTCAATAGGATATTGTTTCATCAATCGTCTCTGTTCTGTACCTGTTTTAAATCTGAAAATCAGCAGGGTATTATGTCAGGCCCAATTTTCCTTAAGTATGCTCGCTGCTGTTGCATGTCTGTGGCCTGGAACCAAGTTGTATGAAAGATCTTGTTCTCTCAGTCAAGGGGCAGTAGTGATGAGACTGACATTATGAAAAATACCTTGGGTAGGAAGGGTCATGATGCCATGGGCTGCATGAGCTTTCTCTTCTTTATGAACTTGTTCACCCTGAGCCAGTGTTCCTGGGAGATGAGAAAGTCTTTATCTTACGGAGGAATAAATATCAGTTTCTGTCTTAGTAGATCTATAGCAGAGAACAGTGTCTTGATATATTGTTGACAGTACTCTATGTATCAGCTGCCATCTTTATTCATGCAAGGGGGAAGGAAGTTGTCTAATACTTTTACTAGTTAAGCCTAGAAGAACACTGTGACAAAAATAGAACATCACTATTTTAGAAAGCAAGTGCAAAGCAAAAGGAGTCATTCAAACAGTATCTAAACAGTGTGAAGATGTGCTCTTAGTTGTGAAAGCAGCAGTCTCTTGTTTAGTGATTATTGTAATTCTCAGACCTGCGCTTTCTTCAGGGATGGTGTTATTTAAAGGTTACTTATTCTTTTTAGTTAAAAAGTGTTAAATATTTGCAGCATCATTAAACTGTTTCTACAGGAAGTTTTTTATAGGATCACTCTATCACAATGATCCATTTTTATTAAATATTATTGCTACCTTTTACTTTAGAGGCTGATGGTGCTGAAATAGCGCTACTTTTGATCCTCCAAAGTACTTGGTTATGATGCCTTGCACACATTGCTTGCTTATTCAATAACTGGAGTTGGTAGAAATTGGAGGGTGATCCTTTTGTTTTGCTAGGACAATGTGTCCTTCACACACATTCCAGATTCTATATTGGAACTGGCAATTAATTTTCTAGTTGGAATCATGTTGTAAATAATCTTGGTTCCCGGAATGGTCCACCAAATTAACCCATAATATGGCTTAGCTGATGGAGAGACACAAATGTTAGAATCTGAAGATGCTCTCAAAAACTCACTCAGAGCTAAATTTCATACAGCTAACAAGTTAAACTGATAAGTTGGAAACTACCTATTCACTTCCATATTACAAATTCAAATAGCTATCATATTTGTTACATTTTGAGTATATGAACCTCCTCCCTTTGTAGGAACTTTAAGCTTAAATCTGAACCCAATACAAATATAGCAACTGGTGGAAGTCGATCTAAATTTAATTTTTTCTTTTTGTTTCCCAAGGTTGTGCTAACTTTTAAAAATTAACACTGTGGTTTTATGTTTTTTCTTTCAATTTAATTTAATTTTTAAGTTACCTTTTAAATTTTAAATGTACGTTTTAAATTACCATTTACAGTCATCTTGTTTGATTAAATTACACTGTTTTTTTTCTTTGTTTTAGAGAAAGTTACTTAAAAACTTAGCAAGTCAGTACATAGTGGTGGTAATAAAGGCATAAGTCTAAGAATTTATTGTGCTACATTCTGCAAAAAGTAAATACAATTGATTATAAAATAATATTGAGGTATAAAGACTATAATATACTATTTCCCATTTGACATTTCTAGCTTTACAGTCTTTAAATAACTTTTGAAAATGACATTGTATCCTATGTGATTACTGATCCATTTGTTGAAATGGTTAAACATGAAACTATGTTTAAATTTTTCTTACATAATAGAGTATACATTTACTTGTATAGGTGCTTAGGTTGAAGAAGTATTTATTTTTGAAGTAGTTTACTACTTAAGATGTATCCTTTAGCTTAGTGTGTGTAAATTATAAATATACTCTGAAGAACTAAGATTTTGGTCTGTTTTGAATGGTGGATAAGTTTGTTTTTGTGATTTAAAATCTGTGACAGGGACATTTGGACTGCATATACCCTGCTTGTTCCTTTTCAGTTGAATTGAGGAAATAGAAACCTTCTCAGTACTGCAAGCTAAGAATTGCCGTACACATTGCCGCCTTCTTGGACTCTGTGACTTGTACCTCATCACACCACAGAGCTGTATCTTTAGGAGGCGTGCTGTGTGGCATGTGGGCCTAATTATTGTCACCATGACTATTTCATTTGATGGAAAATGTGTAGTAAATCAAGAATATTAAGTCTGTTTGTTAATATTGAAGTCCTTAGCAGCCAGCTGTGCTGAAACTGTTGCTTATATTTATAGAAGCATTACATGCTAATACATTCTGTCATGGAATGGTCTTATTGTCCATTTTCTGAGCTTGTTACATAGTAAATGGAAGAGTTATTTTGTCTTTAGCTTCTCTAAAATTAAAGTTGAGCATGTGCCTTTATGTATTCTTTTATAAATAGAGCATTTGAGAAAATACTCATTATTCATTTGTATGTCTTTTACTGGATTTTAGTTTTTTTAGGTTTTCCTTCTCTCTCAAATGCAACAAAGCATCAAGTTATTACATATTAGCTTCAATCAGCCGGAGTTTCATTTTTTAAAATCAGCAGCATTTTGGTGCTCTAGTTAAAAATACATGGTTTTGTATTCTGCATTTTTGTGTGACTGCTCTTCTTTCCTTCAGCCTAAATCTAAAGCCACACACAGGTTCTTTTTGTGATAATCAGATTTCTGTAGGTGGTTGGATCATAGAAATCTTATGTTAAAACATACCTTATTTTCCCCTCACATCTCTACTTCTTGTTGAACTCACTGTTGAAAAGAGGCATTTCGTTTGAATGAAACAATAACAACAGAGCTCTCTGGGAAAAAAAGCATTCAGAGACCCACAATAACAGAATTTCGTGTTTGCTAGATTTAACCTCAGTATGAAAGTGGAATTTGGGAAAGGATGCTCCACACAGTGTGTGACTCAGAGATGCATATTGGTGATCAGCTCCAGACCCAGTTGTATTTCTCTGAATTTCCAGTGTGCCTGCCTTCACGTTGAACTAAAATTTAAATGGGTCCCTCTCCAACTGTCTTTTCTTACCCTAGCTGTGTGACAATGGTGGTATGATGACATAGACTCAATCTCCTTTTTACTATAATTGAGTGTTCATCTTTTTGTTAGGTGCTATATTTATTAAGTACTTAACATGCATTATTTTGTTTGCTTCCTACAGTCCTATGAAGTAGGTGTTATTATGGTTGCCATTCTACTCTGAGGAAACTGAGGCTGCAAGAGGCTAATGTAGCTACTGGGGATGAGCCACCAACCTGGGTTCAGATACCAAAGCCCGAGGCTTTAACTGCTAAATTGCCCTAGCTGCAGGTACAAATCTTTCCAGTTGTAAAACTGCTTTAGAGATGTGTATTGCATCATATCTCTAGGAACTGGCTCCAGGGTGTGCTAAAAGTATACAGAATTAAGTTACTCCCTCCATCATTTAAAGTCACTTATTTTATGTGTGTTGTGCTTGGTGGAGATAACGAAAGCTACTCCAACCTTCCACTTAATAACTAGAGAGCCCATCCTTAAGGGACACTTGTGGCTTAAATAAACCTCTCTAAGTCTTTCAGCATCCCCAGTCTGGCTGGTGCCAAGTAGTGCCTTGTAATTAAGTTGTGGGGATTATTTTGGTCTCCCTGTTTCCAAGAACGTGGGTAGGAAGTGGTGTCTGAATGTGTGGAAGCCCTGAGAAGGGACTGTGGTCACATACTGGGGCTTTGAAATTCCTGGGGAAGTTGAGGATGGTGGTTATTAAATCACCCTGGTGCTTAGCTATGGGGATTACTGCAGTGGAGGACTTGGAGCTGTAATAAAAACTAGGAAGAAGGGATAGGAATAGGTGAGCTCTGAGAGGTGTTGAAAAGCTACCTTGGGGAGGATCAGTGAATGGGAGCCTGGATGCTGAACAGTCACATCTCAGGAGGTTTGCAAGAGGGAGCAGGATGACTTGCTGTTGGGTAGGTGGGCTTTGTTTCTGTTTTTGAAGGAAATACCTTGGTATAGGACTATATGTGGGTGTAAATCAAGATGGGACAAAGTTATCTCCCAACTGATTCAAAGAGCCTGGAATGGGGTGTTGACAGAGAAGGACTCATTCTCGAAGGAAAGACCATTGAGTACCTTCACATTATTTACCTATAAATTACCTAATTGTTGGGTAATATCTACCCTTGATATTTCTGTCGACTATAATAAAACAATATGTGTTTACTACTACAATTGCAGTAGGCATTTGGACATATGCTTTGGTTGGAAAGGTAGTATTAGGGTCTTGGGAGGAGAAATTCCTCAGGCAGAAAAGCATTTCAGAACATGAGCTTTGGAGTCAGACCCAAGTAGGCTCCTACTAGTTTTGCTATTTTTAGGCAAGTTAGATAAGTTACTTAACGTCTATAAGTCTACATTTTCCTTTCTAAAATGGTGGACAATAATAATACTTTCCACAAAGTGTTTTTGGAGGGATCAGATGAGACAGTGCCTTCAAAGCAGCTGGTACCTTGCCTGGCCCACAATAAATGGTCAGTGAATGTCAGCAGCTGTTGTCTCCTCCACATCCTCCCTATCCTCTGAGTATGTGGAAATTAAACCTGGCCCATAAGCCTTTCTTGGGGGCTGCCTTTCCAATGTATTTCTGAGCCTTTGGGTATCTTTTTCAGAAGCCTGTTGACTGGGACAAGCAGATCAGATGGCTTGGCCTGGAAACTCATTCCTGTTTCCTCTACCAATATTTTTCATCCTTTTTCCAGATGTACTGAGTGTAGGAAGTAGACACACTAGAAATAATATCTCCTGACAAGGGATGAATTTTCTCTTCACAGTATATGTGAGTTTGTGTTCTCTTGTTCACAATAGGATGGTTGGCCTTCCCTTCCTTGATAGTCTTCTTTTAATTTTTGCAAAATAAGGATATATTGTACATTTTTATAATGTTGTTCTCTCCTCCTTTTCTTTTAAATCTCTTTATAAGTTGTTTCTTTCTTTCCTACAGAGATGTTATGAAGACCCTGTATTCTCATACACAGAGGAGTTATCAGATCACTGTTGGCGTGGTAACAGAAAAGTTATCACGTGTGCTCAGAATCTGTACTCTGAAAGGCCCAGTTGCTGAAAATGTGATTGTCTTGTATTTTTTCCCCTAGTGCTGGCTTATATCAGCCTACAGGCTCTTTGCTTGAGCATTGAGACAGTGATATATTCAAGTGGGATGCTCGGAAACCACAATGACAAGGGATGCCAGTGACATCCTCTTCTAGAGCTGGGGAATGGTCTTGCAGCTGCACCATCTTTTACTCTGTAGACATTAATGAATCATAATCCCTGTTGAGTGGCATGGAAAATTTATGTGGAGAGTTTCTATGATCCATATGCCAAAAAGAGATGTGTTAGCAAATTACTTCTTAAAACTATATTTTTTAAAAAATTCAAATAATCAGGAATAGAGCAAGACAAAGCAAAAGAGCGTAGTCGAGAACATAGACCCTGCAGCCAAACTGCCTAAATTGAACCAAGCTCTGCAACTTTGTGGTTATATGATCTTGAACTAGCCATTCAATTTTTTGTGTGCCTCAGTTTCCTGATCTGTCTCTCATGGGGACATTAGCTCATTAGGCTTATTTGGAAGATTACCTGAGTTAACACTTACAAAGCATTTAGAATGATGAATGGCACTATGTAAGTGTTTGTTAAATAAGAAAATACTGAAAATTGATAATATTGGGGAGTTTGCTGAGCTAACTGGTTGGCATGTTTCTGCATGAAATTAAAATACAGTTAAGCAGTGGTTAAAGAAATTATCTGGTGGATTCCATGAATGCATAAGATCTAGGTACTAATATTTTGCAACTTTATATAACATTCTGTTTATCAAATATCTCCAATGTAAACATAATATTTTTCATACTGATAATAAGTTGAAGTCACTTAAGATTTTTATTCAATTCTAAGTCTGAAGCATTCTTTCTCTCTCCACAGACCTCAATTCTAAAAATTGTGAGCATCTTAAAATCAATGGATATATTTATTAATAATATCATGTTCCCCCCAAAAGCTTTTATTAATATTTAATCAGTGTTGCATTTTTTAAAAAAACAATGTTGTCTTTGAACAGGAAACATAGTAATTCATTGGTCCACAAAAATGTGCTTATATATCTTCAGTGTAAGGAGTACAAAATCAGTGTCTGGGAATGAGGTGATGCTATGCCTATTCATTGTAGGAAAGCAGGATGCTCAGTTGCCAGAGACTTCACCTGAGTTCCAGAGAATTGAATTTTAGAGCTATAGGCATTTCATTATATCCATAAAACATTGAAGTTAATGCTTCCATTTTGTTTAGTCGTTTTTGTACTCTGTTATCAATGAATTGGATTTGGCATCAGATTTGGATTGACAGTGAACTTTGAGGTAATTCCTTAGGAAACCTGAATCATTTTTGGATCTGGGAAGAATCCAACTCTGTGGCAGGGATTCTTAACCACGAAGCCCATAGTAGAATTCTAGGGTCTCTGAACTTGGATGGGGGTAAAAAAAAACAAAACCAAAAAACCTTCATTTTTACTAATCGCTAACTGAAAATTAGTATTTCCTTTAATTATCAACATAGACAACAAATTGTGGTGGTATTTAGCATTTGAAATCATAGTACTTGTGAAATATGCTACTAGTCCTATTATTCAGTGTGTTAATAAAGAAACACAAATACAACCATATCAGAAATTCCTTTCATAATAGTTTGATAAATCTGTTTCAACTTAATTGGTTTTCTTTGTAATCTTGTGATTTTTATGCTTTCAAAACATTCTGAGAAGAGGTTCTCCATAGGCTTCATAGATTCCCAAAAAGGGTTCTTTACTAGTCCTGGCTCCTAGGCATTCTTTTCACTTCTCCACTAGGTTCTGCCCCTCTGCCTGCACCCTGGAGAGCTGAGATGTGGCTTTGAAAGGTCCAGCATCAATTGTTGGAATCTGTTCTATATTCTTGATTCCAGCAATGAAAGCTCTTTGGTGGTTTTTTTGTCTATGGTTTACATGTCTTAAAGGAGGAGACTTTCTTTAGCTTTTCTATCTCTCCAGGACCATACTGTCTACACAGACTTTCAGGGAAAGATGTTGATTCAGTGATGGTTAACTAGAAAGCTGGCTGCTGCAAAAGCAAGACACAGAAAGCAGAGAACATCAAGCCACGGGTGTGTGGAGGAGAGGAAGAGAGAGCGTGCATGTGCAGAGGGATAATGTGAGGCCCGAGGGGAGAACTACAGAGGCTGTGAAATGAGATGGGGAAATAGTGAGTCAGGTGGAATAATAAGGAGATGGAGAAGTAATTAAATTGAGGCTTTCAAGCCTACTCCTGATGGAGGTTTCTCTTTATCAAAATCTACCTTTGCTCCTGGGAATTGTCCCTGTGTAGTTAAGGATGGATTCTTCACACGTGTCTTCAATTACTTGAATTCATTATGGAGGTTTTGTGACTCGGCTTACCTCCCAGATAGGGATGTTGCCAGATATTTTGATGTAGTATTATAACAAGATTTTATACTGAACAGAGGAAAGTAGGCAAACTGTTCACTTGTAGGAAATACCTTTGAGGGTATTTCAAGGTATTGGGCAAAGGGTAAGAAAACATTTCAAAAGAAAATATTTTTAGGTAAACTGATTACTGTAAGAATGTTGATTATTTGTTAAGCCAAGATGGAAATGTTACAGGACAGAACTTAAAGTGGATCTAGGACAAAACTTAAGATGCCAGGTTTGCACTGATATAAATGTTTATGCTTAAAATTTAATTCTGAGAGATTAAGAAAATTATTTATTCTGGTACTAGTAGAACCCAGCTTTGGATCTCCTTGAAAACCCCCCAAACATTTTTTACTTACCATTTGTGAAAGATAGTTTTAACGAATAGCTGGACTTATATGGATTATAGTCTCTAAAAAATCAATAATTTACTCTTTACATGTGTTGTTTCTAATGACAACACTGAATTCCAATTGAAGATAATCTACGCAAGGTTCAAAACAGCATAAAACGTTATTATACCGGAACTGTATTGCCTTTAAACATTTTAATATCAGGATGTAATACAACAAAGTGTTGCCTAGTGTATATTACTAGGAATCCTGATTTAATATAATATCATAATTACATGTCATTTATAGGTAGATGGGTTTATAAGGTGCTTTGGGGCTTTTAAGAAAGTCTCTTCTCTTTTCTTAAATGTTTAAAACAACATTTTTGTTTGCATTACTGTTTTCCCTATCATATCATTTCTTTAGAGAAAATAGAATTAAATTTTAGATATTGTTAAACTTATCTAAATTATTACAAATTCTTAACCTCAAATTAATGAAGAAATTAGATAGGATTAAGGGATATCCAAGCCTTCCAGAACTCAGGTTGTCAAGTGTTATTCCTGCACCAAAGTTCTTTCAGTTATACTTACTGGGGCTCTGAAATTCCTGCCTTTTATTTGACACTCCTGAAATCAGAGTGACCAGGAAGGAGGGGATCAAACTTTGCCAGCTTATTAAGGAAAGCCTTGGTAAAACTCTTCTAGGATGACCATGCTGTGGGGACTTCTGTAGCCTTGGGTTGGAGACTTTGAAACTCCCCCCCATGCCAAACTTAGAGAAAGGCTGATTTAACAAAGTCTTTCTGGTGAGGCATTTAAGATCCAGCCACTTTCCAAAGCTGGTCCCTCTGTAAAGTCACCTTGGCTTCCTGCTACAAAAACTGACCCTTGTTGCAAGTGTTTGATGACTACTGCCATGTTATGATTTAGATGTCAGCACCTTGCCTTTGTTGTACGGACTTCTGGCTTAGGGAGGCATTTTATCCTGTTAGAATATTACTTCTTCCAGTCTACTTCTCTCACTTCTTGTCAATATCACAAACAAACATTCAAGCACATTCTAAAGTATACAGCTTAACAGAAGTTAAATGACATTGAGTAATAGTTTGTCCTAAATAAATTTTTGCATACTTGCTCTCACACTTTCCCCACCCACCCACTGCCCCCATTTTTTTTTTCTTCTAGGTAACTAAGGTCTGTTTCTTGAATGCTGAAACCTGGACTTTAGAGGAGAAATCAGATGAAAAACATTCCCATGCAAATCATGTTTCCAAAATCATCCCTAGAGTGTATGTATATCTAGTGGAATGCAAGGCTTAATGGTGAGAGGATGAAATTTGGTGAGCCTGAAGGGAATATAAAAGTCCTGCTTAATGATCCTGTTAGGTTTTCATACTGTTATTACACAAGGAATGGTATGTCCGTCTGGAATTTCTCATCCTCTGACTAGCCAGCTTCAGCACCATAAACTGGGAAAATTTCTGTTGTATCTCTGAACATATAACATTGCAGCATTGTGAGCCCTGAGGCCCTTTTCCTGAACAACATATGCTTGTGTGTGGCTCAGTTTTATGTGGGCCTAACCAATGTTAGGTCTAGTATATGGGAGTTCATTCGTATGTGTATGTTCATATGCTGTTTAAGAGAGATTTTAGGATCTGGAGTAATGAGACATGACCAGTTAAAGCAAAGCATTGCTTAGGGATATGGTTCAGTGTTCTCAGCCTAAGTCTGAACACTTATGCTTATAAAATATACTCATTCCAGATCTCCAGGCAAATTATCTTTGATTCACACTTGCCTTTCCTTTCTGTGGAGCTCATCTGATGCCTGCTACCTCTTCTCTCTGGCATGTGGTGCTTTTGTACTAATACCTCCCTAAGGTGTCCAGCCCCTGCCTTGGAACCACCGTAGACTTTCTTCCTTTTCACAACACAGATATTGTTTCATCACACAGGGAGCTGCTGTTATAGAAGCACCAGAAAATGTCGCAGTTTATAGCTTGTAAGTGGAGCACTTTAAAAATTTTTAACAAGCAAGAGGTGTTTCATAACCCAGTAGGAAATAAATCTCTAGTGATGATATCCAAGCATACTCTTGGGATGGGATCTCTCTTATCACACCTCTCTGATTGCTTTGTGCCGGTAATCCTGGTAGGTTCCTTAATGTTCTCAAGCATCCCAAGGTGAGCGAGCATAGCACAGTGTGCTTTAGAGGTATGGCATTTTGGTCTAGAGTGTGTTTATGGGATACCTCTGATGGAAAGGCAGTTGGTTGCAAAATGATCACTGTATTTTCTCAGCTGTGTCAGAAATCTGGGTACATGAGTATTCGATTATTAGTTTTGGCATTGAGGTGCTGACCTGCAAAGCTTTGATGCTACTGCTCTGGCTCCTTGCTGACCTGGCATCCTGGAAAGACCTTGGTCCTCCTAGACCTGACTCAGGCTGCAGCTGTGAGCTGGGTGCCTGGTGCCATCTGCCTGGGCAAATGTGGGAAATGCCAAATGGCCTGGCAGTTTTTAGTGTGGGCTTTGGATCCTTGCTCAGCCATATGGTACTAAAATATCAAACTACTCCTGAATGTAGACCACGATCGAGGAGGCTACATAGAGACAGCACACTTCAGACAGAGGATCTGCTGAGTCCATTTATTCGCCACCCACATGCTTATCACTTTGTTACTTTACCTAGCATTTACTGAGTAGTGTTTAGTTGATAGTGGACTACTTGTATTATAGTATTGAGGTACCAAAAAAAAAAAAAGAAGAAAAGA
>VBSM01003176.1:29242768-29267086 GCA_008086735.1 Cheirogaleus medius
AAAAAAAAATTAAAATAATTTAAAATAAAAATGAATTTGCTT
Organism: Cheirogaleus medius; assembly: GCA_008086735.1. NCBI lineage: Eukaryota > Metazoa > Chordata > Mammalia > Primates > Cheirogaleidae > Cheirogaleus > Cheirogaleus medius. Next base: position 29,242,811 of record VBSM01003176.1, read on the forward strand.
TATGGAATAAAGTTTAATAAACAAATTAGACTATAATTGGTTATTGGAATAAATTTAACATGCCTTATGCAATATTTCCATTCAGAAAGTAATTTTTTCTCAAATACCTCCAATGTGTATGTGGTACTGTGTAAGGGAAATATAAAGAGATAGATAGGTAGATAGATAGATGTTCTAGTTTTGGTAAAAGCATAAAGATGACTAAAAAGGTAAAACTTAAATATATTAATAAAAAGCTATTTACTCCCATCTGTGGTTTTTATTTTTTTTAAGAGATAGGTTCTTGCTCTGTCTCCCAGGCTGGAGTGCAGTGGCGTGATCATAGCTCACTGAAAACTCAAATGCCTGGACTCAAGTGATTCTTCCACTGCAGCCTCCCTGGTAGCTGGGACTATAGCTGTGTGCCACCATGCCCTGCTAATTTTTAATTTTTTTTTTTCATAGAGATGGGGTCTCACTATGTTGCCCAGGCTGGTATTAAACTCATGGCCTCAACTGAAGCTCCTCCCAAAGTGTTGGGATTACAGGTTGAATTTTAGGTCATTTAAAGATAGCAAAAGTCTATTTTTAAATGACCTAAAATTCAATTCATCTTTGTCAATAAGCTTGACTCATATTTACTTGAAAAATACATTGCCTTTCAATTTAGTAATGTAAAAGGATTAATTTAAAGAGCCCCAATCAGAATAATTATGTCTTAGTTAAGGCAGAATTGAACTGACCAAAGATTTAGAAATAGTAAATTATGCAGAAAGGACTTTGTTGATTAAATAAAGATTGTGCTTTTATTGATTTGTTTGTATTAATTTATTTGTTTTAAGGCTGAAATAAAGTTTACAGCAATCAAGGGTGAATACTGATTAGGAAAATTACTGAAGTAAATGTGTTTTAATCATGACATATTTCTACTCTGAGAAATGGAGTATATCTCATTAATGCATAACATTTCTTATTAAATAGATTAACTCACATGAGCCTCTTTGAAACTCACCTTGATATATTTATCTGTAGTCTACTTTCTTTTTTTTCTTTTCTTAGAAATTTTATTATAATTTTTTAAGTTATTTAAAAATATTAGTAAAATCACTCAAACACTTTATGCAGTTTATTCAGTCAACCTGTCATATCGAAATCTGATATCTGTGGAACAGATTACTTTAAGAGATGTAGGGTCTTGATGGTTTTGGATAATGGTTAACCCCTCTGTCAAGCTATTGGTGTCACCGCTGTTTTCCATGCCTCAGCAAGAAGAATGTTGTGATTGTAGTAAAGGCTCAACCCAGTTTATTAATCTTCTTTATCTTGAGTCTAAATTACAAAGACTCTGGAACTTAGTTTAATTACAGTTGAAATGATTCTGAAGCATTGTAATGGAGTTGAGAATTAAAAGTAATATGAACAATGCATTTACATTTTTCAGAATGTCAAGTTGACATCACCCTGGCATCCTACCATGCCACAAGTTTCACCAAATAATAGTTAACCTGACAACATGATACACTCCAATATTTTCTTTTCCATTCTGTTTTGTTGCATTCCACTCCATTCCATTCCATTAAAAAAATGATTTTACGAACCATTTCAAGAATCATTAATGAGACAGAACTCACAGTGTGAGAAGTACCGGTCTGCTTCATCACCACCTGCCTTTATACAGTGCTCTTCCAAAGAAGCAATCCCTGTCCTTCATAAGCATACATCCAAGGAGCCTTTTTATATCATATTCTTTTTCATTCAGACAAAGAAATGTAAAACAACAGTGCCTAAATGTAAGATTAAACAGGAAGCATGGTTTATATATTTGAAGAGGTTTAAGAAGGCTCATGACAAGAACATTTGTGGAGTGGGAAGGTAAATTCTGTCTTGATGTGTCCTGCACTCTATTTTGGCTTCTGTCTGGCTAGAAAGAACTATACCTGGGAATGCTTCTGCATTTGAGGGACTCAGTGACTCCCACAGGCACTCACATGGCACCATCACTGTAGCCCATCACCTTTCCTCAAAACACCAGAGAGAAGGGGTATGACCTGGGTCCCTATTCTGGGATTAGGTTGAAATGAAGACCTAGAAGTCTCAGAGGGAGTTCAATAGTATAGAAGTAGATAATTCTTCTGGAATTTAGAGGTAGGTGGTAATCCTGGAATTTGAGATTCTAAATTCTAAGGAACCTGAATACTAAATCTCTTGATTGTTCTCTTTCACTTCCATCCATTGTCAGTCGAAATTCAGGAGTGAAACTTCGAACTCCTGACAAAAAGTCAGGACTGGTTTATGGGGGCCTCCTTGCTTAATGAATCCTACAGATAAGGTTTGTTTGTCAAGCTGTAGGCCAAGTGCCCAAAGTGAAGTATAAACTAGGAGTGAATTTCCCTAAAGCCAGAGAATATTCTGTTCATCATTTAATAACCTTTCTCCATGTGTCCCATGCTCCTTCCTACTTTGTAACCAAGAATATTGAATGTAGGTGAAATAGCAAGACTGAAGGCCTTTTTTTCCCTCCTTCCTTAAAGCGCTTGTCCAACTACCTTGCTGTACGTATGCATGCCCGTGCTCTATAGTTTCCTCCTTTAAGGTCCTTTCAGGGCAGCGATGCCATCAATCTTTGTGTTGTTTCTAGATACCATCGCTGTGTGAATGTTTGTTGATTCTATTTTTAACATTGCTTCCTTTATGTGAGCTGCCACAAGGCTGGGATGACCAAATGTCCTGTTTTTCTCCTGGGTTTTTCCTGGTTAAGTTCCATACTTTTGTTTGTGATACCTAGATATCCTTTTGGGATGGCAATCTGTGCATCCTTAACTGTGATGAACCTAAATTCAAGCAGAACTATGCCTTTGAAACTGTGTGACTTAAACCTATTCAGGAATCCCTATTGTTAAGACTAAGCAACCACAGAGAAAATGACCTCCGGCTCCAAAGTAGGGGGCCGGTTTACATGGATTTAAGAGATTCTGTCACAGTGAGAGGTAACCTTTGTGGCAGTCCACTGTTTTCCTAATGGTCTAAGGACCTGCCAACCTCTTGTCGCCCAGCTCCTTTCATCGTAGCCCTCATTGCAGATATTAATAAATCTTCCTGAAGTGAGATTTTGAAGGGTTTTAAGGCTCACAGTGATAATGATCATATGAAGGGTCCCCTTTTGTTTCTGACTTAGTCTTCTGCCTCCAGAGCTTGCATGTTCTCCCCCTGGGACACTGGTCTCTTTCCAGGGATAGAATTTAAAAGCGTCTCCTCTTCCCCACTATACCAGATCAGTTTGAAACCATGAAGATTGTTGCAACCCTACTTTGTGCTTTTCCCTTCCCCCTTCCTTGTGTCACGGGTTCATGCTTGTCTCTTCTATTGTATCTTTAAGGGCAGGGACTGTGCTATAGGAATTTTTTTCTCCTCCTCATTAGCTGGCATGGTTCTTGGCTCATTATAGGCACTTGATAAATGTAGTTACAAAAAATAAGTAAATAAATAATGTATGTACCACATTTTAGCGATTTCTTGCATTATACCATGCATGCATACATTCATTCTATCATTCATTCATTTAGGCTAAAAATATTTATTGGGCAGTCTTGTATCCTCCTGAGGATACCAGGAGGAATGAGACATGAGCACCCTCAAGGAGCCCAGGGTTTATTATACGTGAAGGTTGCTGGTTTCTTGCTAGTTTTATAAAGCCATGGGCAATTAAGTTCCTCATATGGATGAGTGATCCACCATGATGTTTATTGAGTTGTGGTCCCGGTATCCTGCCTGAACTGCTTGCCTCCTTTTGCCCTCTCCAGGTAGACAGGGACCACGTGGCCACATATGCTTGGTGCTCTAGTCATTGTAGAATGATTTATCAGTCATGGGCCACGGCACTTCTAAAACAATTTCAAGTGCTGAAAGGAGAGCTGATTTCATTTAGCACGCAGCATGTATCTCATGCTTTGAGTTTCAGATTATTTCAAAGAGCAGAAGACCCCTCAAAAACTACAAGAAGCAGAATCACATTTGTTAGTTTTAAGACGTATTTATGGCATATGGTAGGCCATTTCCTTGATATCATGTATGTTTTCACTTTTATCAGCCTGTGTATTTCCAAGCTAACTTGACATTGAGAGAAATGGCTCTATTTATTTTCTAAAATACTGGAAGTCAAATGGATTTATTTTTGGTAACTTTTACTGATGTAATGACTTGACATAAAATAAAGACTCTGTTCCAGAGATTGTGAATTACTGCCTATGTGAATTCAACTTTGCAATGCCATTAATATTTTACTGTCCCAGTGAACAAGGCTGTTAAATGTAAATCAAGAATTATTGGTTCCTTTTGGTAGGACGCCTCTGTATTTTTACTCAATCTCTGTACATTTTATTTTTTCCCACCTTTAATAACTTAAAATGTGACTTAAGTTTATTTTGAGAGTACAGAACAGCTTTGAGCAAGAAAGTACATACTCAGAGCATATCTGTTTCCATTCAAGCTGCTCTTGAGATTCCTTTAGCATTTGTGTATTATTTAGGTGAGTGATTTTGATATCCTTCATCAATGCTTAATTTTACTTCCCTAGAGAATCTCTTGCTTTGCTTAGGCAGAAAACACACACACAAAGCATCAGGTTGTCGTACTTATGGGAGAATTGTTAGAACCATGATATCTTATTTGCATTAACTAGCAAAAGACATTTATGTGAGAAAGAGAACTATAATGTAGATATCTTTTTTTTTTTTTTTTTTAGAGACGGGGTCTCGCTCTTGGTCAGGCTGGTTTCGAACTCCTGACCTTGAGCTATCCACCCGCCTCGGCCTCCCAGAGTGCTAGGATTACAGGCGTGAGCCACCGCGCCCGGCCCATAATGTAGATATCTTAAAGACGTGCTAAGAGACTCCTGTCATTGGTGGTGCATGGAGGGTGTCTATGCAAGAGCTTTAAGACTTACGGCCCGTTGGATGGCACCATGGACCTTTCTGGTGCCCCTCATTTCCCAGCCTCATCTCTGTTCCTCCCCACAGGTATGTTGCACTGTCACACAGCCCCCGCCCCCATCCTGTCACACTCTAACCCTGGGATGGTGTCCCAGGCATGTGGCTTCCTGGACTGCTCTTTCCTTCCAGCTCTGCCAGGTCACTTCTTACTCAACCTTCAAACTCTGGCTCAAATTTCCCTTCGTGGGGAAAGCCTCCCCTGACCTTTTCAGGCAGAGTTAAGTGCTTCCATGGCCTTGTGCATCTGCATAAGGGTTCCCAAAGACCTGACACTGGGGAAACGGCTTTACTGAAAGCCCAAAATTATAGATATGTTAATGCACTTGCTTTTTTATTTTCTTCCATTATAAAAGGCATGACAGAGGCTTGGATTGTGCGTTAGGTGACATGGTTCTGGTTTTCAGTCTGCTGCTACTTTGAGTAACCTGGGGGAAATCAGAACCTCATAAAAGGAGGAGCATTGTCCTCCTTTGTTGTTTATAGGTTTCTACGTATGGATGAGCTAAAAAGCTGATTGGGATCTTTTGGTTTTTGTTTTATGTACCTTTGAAATAATTATAATTATAGACTCACAGGAGGTTACTTGCACATGAAGAGTTCTGTATACCCTTTGCTTAAGCTGCCCTAATGGTGGCATCTTATATAGTTATAATATCAAAACCAGTTCATTGATAGTGATACATTGCTGTTAAACTAGACTATTTGCCTTCAATTTTAATCAGTTTGTATGTACACTAGTGTTTGTTGTGTGTACAGTTCTATGCAATTTAGTCCCATGTATAGTATGTGTAACCACCGCAATAATCAGGCTACAGAATTGTTTTCTTCACTACAAAAGACCCTCCCTTATGCTACCCCTTCATAGGTGCATCCATACCTCTATTGGTCCCTGGCCCCAGATAGATACTTGTCAATTCTCCATGTCTATAATTTTGTCATTTCAAGAATGTTATATAAATGGAATCAAACTATATATATAAAACCTTTTGAGATTGGCTTTTTTCAGTAAGCATAATGCTTTGGGATCCATTCAAGTTGTTATAAATAGTTTATTGTTTTTTATTGCCAAGTGGTATTTCATAGTACGATTGCACCAGAGTTTGTTTAACCATTCATCCACTGAAGGACATTTGGGTTGTTTACTGTTTGGGACTATAACAAAGAAAGCTGCTAAAAACATCCAGATACAGATTTTTGTGTGCACATAAGTTTTTACTTCTCTGGAATAAATGCTTAAGAGAATAGCTATTAGGTCATATGATAAGTGCATGTTTAGTTTTATAAGAAACTGCCAAACTGCTTTCAAGAGTGACCATTTATTTTACATTTTTACCAGCAATGTATGACAGGGATCAGTTTTTAAGGGGATAGTAACTTAATGCTGAGAATGTCATGTGGTTACAGGATTCAGAACCTTCTAGGATTGCAGAAGGGCAGTACTGGAATCTTCCCTTGCCAAGAGATATTAAGAGACTGTCTAAATTACATGTTTATGGTGCTGTTTGTCCAGCTGAATGTTGTTTTACATCAATAAGGCATACGCTTAGGCTTTCTTTACCAAGACACATGCACACATACTTATGGGTGATGTAATATTGGTTTATTTTGTTGTTTTTCAATGTTTTCATTAGCAGACATTTAGTGTGAGACTGCTATATCAGACACAGGGGGCAACATGATCTAATGTGGGGAATTAGAAGTGAGGGCAATAATGTTTAATTCCCAACTCTTGCCCATCTTAGCTGTGGTATGTAAGCTTCAGCTTAATCTCTAATGTGGAGGTGATAGCACCTAATTCTCTGGACTGTTGTAAGGTCTAAGTAGTATAATAGCGTGGTTCTTGGATTGTGGTAGGTACTCAGATCTTCTCTCCTTGAAGATCTCGTTATTATGCCTTCTTGATGAATTTTTAGGTCAATTCAAAATGGCTTATATTTTTATTAGTTTTGCAAAAGAGAGAAAATTCCATTGATAATTCTTTAATAATAAGAATACTGTTGATGAAACTACCATTTATTGAGAACATGTTGAGTGCAATGCCATGCTTAATAAGTATGAATTACTTATCTCATCTAAGCTTCACAGCAGATTTCTGACTAGGTACTCTTATATCCATTTTTCAGATAAGGAAAACCAAGACTTAGAGAGTTAGTTAACTTGACAGTCCCATATCTTGAGAAGCTGCAGTTCTAACCTAGACCATCTGTCTGTAGTTTCCAAGTTTTAATCAAGAACCTATACCTATTCCTCAGTGTTGATTGCTTTTTTAAAGGCAATTCTCTGTATAGTGTAAATTATAATTGAAGTGATATTTGCTAAGCACCACCAGATACACTTGCTGCTTTCACTGGGAGCCAGCCTAGTAAGAACTACAATCGAGCTTTGTCTAGAGGTCAAGAGAAGCAGCCACACAAACAAAGCGACCTTGCCTTTCAGAAAGAAAGACTCTGACTAACTTTGGTGTTTTTTAAATAGCTGGTTTGGATTGTTGAGAGGCAAGACGATTACTCTAAATGACATGATAGAGAAGGGTTTGGATCATCCTGATGAGGAGCAAAAAAAGCATTATCTCTAAAAACATATGATTTTCCCCACACACTGTAATTTAATTCATAAAGGCATTATAGAAAGTAGTTGATAATACAATTACCTGACAGCGATCTGACCCATTCCTTCCTTCTTTCATTTATAATTTCAAATTTGGTGAAGCTGTGGAATTTTGGGCTTTTGTTTGACGTCGAGGCCTCAGATAACTCAGTGCTTTAGGGCCGCGCTTGATACTTTCTCGTTCATGAAGCTTTCTGATGAAAAAATCTATTTGATAGATAAGAAACTAAACTCATGTTTGGTATGAGCATCTCATCTAAGTTTGTCATTTATTTTGATCCCTTCTCAAAATACTAATACTAAACACAGCTGATGTTTTAAAAGCTTAAGCAAGGTTATAGTTAGGAAAGTGGTGGGAAAAAACCCCAATTATACATGAAAAGTATCAGTAAATGTAATTGCTTTAATAAATGTGGGTTTGTTCTTTCAATTAAAAACAAGTAATTAACTAAGTGGTTTTTTAAAAACATTATTTAATGAGTACCTACTATGGCCCAGGCACTGTGCTGGACAATTGATAATACATGATTTCATTTTACCCTTAAAACAGCCTTATGAAGTAGTTGATGATATCATCCCCATTTTATAAGTGAGGAAATTAGATTTTGTATCACCTGGCCAGTGAGTGGCTAGGCCTGTCTTCACTTATTACTCTTTAGTTTCTAGGCCATGTTCTTCCGTCTGTTGCACTGGAGGAAGGAGAAATAGAATTAGGATTTGCTCCTTGGCTGGGTGGAGTGTCCTTTAGTGTGGCTTTAGAGGTCATGAGTGGAATACTCTAGTTAATTCATTTCTTATTTAAATGTAAGTGACAAAGGTGTGTCCATGTTAGCCATTTCTCACTTACATTTTACACATAAGAATAAGTTACAGAGAATATTGGTTTATGATGTCACTTAAAATGTTTTCTCCAAGATCCAGAAAACTAATACCCTGTTCTCATGATAGATTTCTGATTACAGTTAGTACCAGGGCAGAGTAGTAGGCAGGCCATTTACCTGTAGTTTGTCATTCTATTACATCTAGTTAGTTTCCTTCTGTCTAGATAGATTCCTTCTGTTAGGATTTAGGACATATTCCGTAGCTTTTAAGGGAGGCTTTCCTTGCTTATTATTGCTGATTTTGGGAAGAATGGAAATGAATTTGCCTGTCCTGAGTTCTATCAGGAGGACATGGTAGAAGATAGTTCAAAACTATACTAGATGCAGAATATAAAATTTCCAATGGGTATTCCACAGGTAGGTAGTGGAAAATTTATTGAGTAAATGGTTGATACGTTGGATAGAACCATTTAGAAAATTATTTCTTTTATGCAAGGGGTAAGAGATTTCCTGACTTGATGGCTACAGTTTTTCAGATACTGTTCTTTGCTTGAATTATAGAAAAGACTGATGGAAACTGGGATTAGTTAACTAGACCTTTATTTTGACTTTACATCAAAGGTTTGTTCACAGTCCATTTTATAAACGACCACCTTTTTATAAAGGTAACCCTCCCTTTCATGTTATTCTTTTTTTTCCCTTATTTCCACATATGAGAAGATTGGAAGTGATCTTGTTCTTGACTTCATAATTAGAGAAATACAGGCTTTAGTATATATTCAATAACTTAAAGATAGCTAAATAAAAGCAATATTTCAAGTTCCAAAATACTAAAATAAATAAAAGCAGACAAAAACCTAGTCTTTATATTGAATTGGAAGATAAAGTACATAGCACAGAAACGAACAAAAAAAGGATGGAATAAGAATGACAAAAATGACTGCAAACATAACTGTTACCTCAATAAATGCACTTGGGCTAAACACTAGTGGGTTAAAACTCAGATTGAACTTTTAAAAAATTCAGCTTAATAATGTTTATAAAAGATAGTCTTCATAAAAGACCCCCCTTTAAAGTAATCCAATTCATAGAAACAGAAAGTAGAATGGTGGTAACTAGAGGCTGGGAGGAGGAGAGAAAGACGAGTATAGAGTTTTAGTTTTGCAAGATCAAAATGTTCTGGAAAATGTAATGTACTTTCCTAAACTGTACAATTAAAAATGGTTAAGATGGTAAATTGCATGTTAAGCATTTACTGTAATTAAAAACAACAACCATAATGACCTACCAAAATTAAAAATAAAAAGGGTAAGATTTGTTAGCAAGTGAGAGAATCAAGTAAGATAATGTTAATATTAGACAAAGCAGAATTCAAGGGAAAAATTAAACGTGGAAAATATAATTTAATATTTTTGCAGCATTTTTTAATAGTCAGGAGTAAATGTAAATCAAATACTAATATAAGTGGTTAGAGAAATTGATCTAAGTATAGTAGTGTTTTAGAGCTTTTATACTTTATATTCACATAGAAGGGAACATCATCTTATGTTAAGTAAGAGACCAAATCTAATTTTGCTCCAGGAAGATCCTCAGTGACTTTGATGGGAGCAGTTTCAATGCATAGGTACAGTAAAAAACATGTGTCTCACTTAGAGAAATGAAAAAGAAACCACAGAGGGGCCCCACAGACCCTGAATATCTGTATGTTGGTCTTTGAATTTTCCTGCTTAGAATTATTTTCTCTGCTGATGTGTGCAAATACAATCTAGTTTTTAAAAGATAAAACACATTCAATGTGTTTCTATTCTTTCTCACATTAGAGTGGGGTGAAGAGTTCCTGGACAAGGATGATGGAAGAATAGAGGTAGGAAGCCTAAGGAAAGATTTCTGAAAGTACAAGGGAATTGAACTGAATGCCAAGGGGTCATTAACTGCAAGAACATAGTGGACACAATAGAGAAGAACTTTTGCCCTTGTCTGAAGCTGTGCTAAACATTTTGTCTAAGGAGATGAACCTTCTTAAGAAGGAATCATGCTCAACAGAACACATAAGGAAATTTACAGAATCTTATAACAGGATAGAACCCTGCTACTGTTCCCAGCAGGAAGAAGACTGCTTGGAGATCAGAGATTCTTTATCTAGATATACAGAAGATATCACATATGATGGAGAAATGCTATTTGAGTCAGGAAAGGGGCATGAGATCTGAAGTCAGACTGACCTAGATTCAGATCCTAGCTCTTCTATTTTCTACATATGTGATGTTGGAGAGTTATTTAATCTTACAGTTTTATTATAAAAAAAAATATCCAGCACTGTGTCTGGCGTATAGTAGTACTTAATAAACGAGAGCTGCTAGTTAATAAATGTCTCCTTTATGCTAAGGTGACTGAGATGATGGGGTGACTTCCCTTGATGCCGGGCTACTAGGCTGAATTCTAGAGAGTGAAAAAGTATAAAGGTACTTCCCAGTCTCCCTATAGTCAACTGGCTGGTATGATCTAACATTAACAACTACATATTTCTGGGCTTTGAATGTCTAAATGTCTCTACAAATGTTGAAATACTATAAAATTAGCAAAGAAATTTTGAAGAAGCCATCATGATTATAAAATTAGGCTTCTGAGATCTTATCATTTGGCAGATGTGTTGCATTTGAGCATCTGCAATTTCATATAGTATAATATAATTATATTATCTGCTCTTGGTGTCAACCTAAACTCATACCTGATGTGCATTATCAATATAAATGTGTATTTGCAGTATAAAACCTGACTTGAATGATTTTTGAGCTGTCTACATCATGAGGGTGAATAATTACAAGTTGACTTTATATCAAGGCAGGTTTATATAATTTAGATGTGTCTACTAAATTTGTCCTCCTCTAGATGTGTCTGTTTAGTTCTAGTATGACTAGCAGGAACATAGGGATTTTAGTGTCTGCTTTTGAGTATATAAATATTAAAAAGTATTGTTTTTCTCTTTTGTCTAGATTACTAATCTGGACAGGCTGCAAATCTCACAAAAGATTTGTGAAATTTGGGACTAGGTTTCCTTTTCATGGCATTACAACATAATTTAAAAATAGTCCTTCTAAACAGTTTTATACAAAATTTCAACAAAGGGCATGTCATCCACTGGACATAAAAACAATTCTGCAATTAAATGTTTTTATTGTGCAGAACTTCAGATGTTATTTGTTTAGTAATGGTGATATTTGTGCATAGGCTTTGAAGCAAGGGGACCAATGAGGAATTCACTGTAATAATCTAGATAAAGCTCATAAAAAGAGCAACCTGACCATTTATTGAGCACTGATTATATGCCAGGCACTGTGTTATGTGCCTTCATCTACAGTAATCCTTACAGCAGCTCTTTGAGATGGGTACTATTTTTAGTCCAATTTTATAGAGAAGAGCACTGAAACTCAAGAGGATGAATGACTTCCTCAAGGCCACCGAGGGGTGGAGCTGGGATGGGGACCAGGTTATCTAACTTCAGAGCTCACACTTCATCACCACCCAGTACTGCTTTCTCACGAGAGGACTGTGTTTCTAAAGTTTGTTTAGGATGCAGTTGCTTGGTTTTGGCCCACATGCTGCTGTAGAACCTCTATTTGAATAAGTATTAGGTTCTCTTGGGCCTGTCTTAATGTGTCTGAGGTGTCTGAATACCAATAGCACTGTACATTCTAAAACCATTCTTATATCATTAGTATTGGATTTTGATTTGGAGGGCCAGGAACTAATCTCCCCTCGGTGTTGTCCTATCTTTGGACATTTCTGTTCTTTCCTGTACCTCTCCACCTGCTGCCTGGACTGGTGGTGGTTTACTGCTGTGGAGGGTGGGGACTGAGCTCTGGCTTGGGTGGGGTGGGTGGAGGCTTCTAGCAAAGCCTCTGGGATTCTGCAGTTTATCCAATTCCCTATCTTCCTCTGCATTTTTTTTTCCTCCTTCTCCTTTTTCTGCTCTGTTTTCTACTTCTTGTCTTGGAGCATGATTCCTTTTGGATGTCTCCGCTTCTGCTGTGGATGGAATGACATAACTACTTGGCTATTGTCAAAGGATGTAAGGGTGTTTTTACTGCCAATGATGGTTGGAATCGGGGAGCTAAAATGACTAACTCTGGTCCCATCCCTATCTCTTTTTTTCACATGCACAATTTCATTAGGAAAAGATAAAGATAAGGGCTATTTGAGGGCAACTGAATATTCAGATTTCTAGGGAAAGACACATCTACATTTAAGGGAAAATGAAGATTTTTTGTGAGCCTTCTTGGGTGGTCACTGAAGAAACTGGGCTACAACTCTGTGCACAACAGATGTAGTTTGGGAGCATAGCAGGGCTGAGCTGGAGGGCTGACAGTTTCTCGTACTTTCTTCTCTCCTGGCCATTGCCTTTTTTTTTTTTTTGCCAAACAGACTTGTTTGATTCTTGGATTGAGGACAGGCTCTGAACTGAGAGTTGTAGGGATTAGAAGAGAAGATGGTCTTAATATCTTGGTCTGTATTACCGTTGGGGGGGGTGGCGTATGGGGGATTCAAATTCAGGAGAGAAGTTCTAGGGGCCACTAGAGGAAGGCTTTTTTGGGCAATGATTTCAATATATATAATGTAGAGCCATTGAGTATTTGTTAGTCTATTTTTATATAAAGTGTGGATTTTATTTTGGTGGTGTGTTTGGGTAGATTGAGGGGCCAAAATATTTCCTTTCTTTCCAAATTAATCTGAAATCTCACTTCCTTACTCTCATCATCATTTTGCCTGTCTCTCGTTGAATAATTTTCATTTGAAGCAGTCCAATTAAGTCTTATGTGTGACAATAAATTACTCAATGATTCCTATAAATTCTCTAAAATATAAGAAGAAGAAAATTGAATATAGCCTAAGTAAGCTCGAGGGATTTTTAGAGACATGATTCCCTCTATCTTTTTTCTGTGATTCTGTTGTTACTCTTTTATGAATAAGAGATCTGCAATCAGATCAGAGATTTTTGTGGAAAATGAGGATGGTTCAATGACACAATGAGTTTCCTTACACAATAGCTCTGTATTTGGTGTAGAAAATCTTACGTGGACTTTTCTGACTATGGAGGAGGAGGCCATTCTTACTTATAGTGATATGAAAAGAGAAGTTTTAAAGGGAGTTGAGTGGAGAGAGGCTTTTAGAAAGTGCAGGGATGTCTTTGTTTGGATGTCCAGGATTGACTCAATATAAAGGAAGAGGCAGATCATGAAGCCTTGTGTTGGACCTAAGTTTCTATTTTGAAATAAAAGCCATAAGTCAGTTCTATCATAACACAACTTCTGCTTTCCTAAAAAAAATCACCATGTTGTACAGAATTGCACAATGAAAACCACAGTCCTCATTGGGGCAAGTGGGCTCAACATTCAAAAACCTTATCAGGCTGTAATCCTAGCACTTTAGGAGGCTGAAGCAGGAGGATTGCTTGAGCCCCGGAGTTTGAGGTTGCCGTGAGCTCTGATGACACCACTGCACTCCAGCTTGGGTGGCAGAGTGAGACCCTGTCATCAAAAACAAAAACAAAAACAAAAACCTTATCAGCAACACATTAAAAAGAAAGAAAGAAACAAAAGGTAGGAACCTAATAAAAATGATAGTATGTTTGTGCATATGTTAAATGATTAAGAAAAATACATCAATACTACAATAAGTATTGCATTTAACTTAAAAAGAACCTGATGTTTGCTTGTGAAGGTGGGCTGCAGAGAGCTACAGCTTCTTATTGCAAAGCCTGTAGGAGGAAAGCTGTGGGACTCCCAGGAAGGCTGTTAACACCACGTTTCAATGGGTGTGGCTTACAACACAGCCAGTCAACTGAGATAGTTGGTCAGTGTTTTAAAGTGTGTACACGTGTATGTTTTGTGTATTCCTGCATGCCTTGGATCAGCCGGGTGTGTTCACCTCGTGTTTCTTTCAGAGGAAATGTGCTAAACACACATGAAATTCATGCTGTGCTCAAATGATTCCCTTTTATAATCAATCTCATTGGAATGAGTTCATGTTTTCAAAACCAGCATTTATAGAAAATTGCCTGTCAATAAATTATTTTGATTTTGTTCTATTTGACATTTCAAAAATATAAGTGCAAGTCCTTTAATTGATCTAAAGAACAGACTCTTTGTTGCCTTAGTTGTAAATATGCTATGGACAGGGTTGTGGCCAGGGCTCATCCTTACTGCAGGTACAAATGTGATATTTGCAGTCACTTGCTAATAATAGCTTTTCTCTTCTGGTTTTCCCACTTGTGACACATTTTCCTTATGGCAGGAGGTGGGGCAGGTAAGTGCTTTTCTTTGATGGTTGATTACAATGTGAGCATTTTAAGTAAAACTAAGTACGTATTCAAATGTCCATCAAGGGGTGAATGAATAGACAAAATGTTTCCATACAGAATATTATTTAGCCATGAAAAGAAATGAAGCACCGATACATGCTGCGACTTGGAAGAACCTTGAAAACATTACACAAAGTGAAATAAGCCAGACACAAAAGGTCAGATATTATTTGATTTCGTATATATGAAATATCCAGAATAGGTAAATCTGTAAGACAGGAAGCAGATTAATAGTTGCCAGGAGGTGTGGTGGTGGATATGAGAAGTGACTGCTGATGGGTTTGGGTTTCCATTTGGGGTGATGCAAAAGTTCTGAAGCTAGATAGCAGTGATGGCTGGACAACATTGTTAATGTACTTAATGCCGCTCAATTGTACACTTTTAAATGGTTGAAATGGTAAATTATATGTGATGTATATTTTATCACAATTGAAAAATAAAAAGCAGATGTTGAATCTGTGTCCTGGGCAGGGCTCTGTGTGCTCGGCACTGCAAGGCATGCAGTGAGGAGTGGGGGCAAGCGCTGCTGTCTCCAAGGAGTCTGCAGCTTAATGATGAGATAAACAGAACAATAGCTAAACCACAAGGCAGAAATGGAATGTACCACAGAGGAGGTGAGAACAATAGGCTGCAGGTGTCTGAAGAAGGAGTACATCTGGTTTTCTGGAGAAATCAAAAAGGCTTTCCTTCAAGAAGTCACACATAAGATCGACTCTTTGGGTCTCAACGGAGTGTCACCTAGGGAGCTCTGAAAAATACCTATTCCTGGGCCAGGCCCTATTCGATTTAAATACAAATCTCTGGAGGGAGGAGCTTAGGAAATTTTTTTTTTTTTTTTTTAAGATCTCCAGGTCATTCTCATTTGCAGCCAGGGGAGAACCACAGGTTTAAGCAATAATGAGATATTGATTTGTGTGCTCTGGGCAGAGAGAATTGTAGGGGCAAATGCCCAGCTGGGAGAACCCAAGTTGTGCTTGACTAGACAGTGGGGAAGCCAGAGATGGGAGTGCAGGTGAAGGCAGGTGGTCAATTTCATGAGGCAACTTTAATGTCAGTGTAGGAATCTGCAGTTAAGAATAATTTTGTTTTCAGTGGGGAAGACTGGAAGGATTTTGATGGTGGGGCCGGGTCTGAAATCTGCTCTTGTGCTTTTAGATAGGTGAATCTGGGAGCCTTTTCAGGAAAAGAAATTGTTTGCAGTGTAGATAGACTGGAGGCAGGGAGGCCTGTTAGGAATGGTTTTCCATGGTCTAGGATAGATGCTATCAAAGTGGAGGCGAAGAGTCCCGGAGATCCTTTTGGAGGGCCTCTAAGGACAAAACTGTTTTCATGATAATTTTGGCATATTGTTTGCCTTTTTCTCTGGTTGTAACATTTGTGTTGATGGTGCAGAAGCAATGCTGGGAAAACTTTGGGTGCCTTAGTGTAAATTAAGGCTGTGGCACCAAACTGTAGTTGTTGTATTTTTCACCTCCATGTACTTTCAGGAAAAAAAAACACTTGTTTCACCTAAGAACGTCCGTGAGGAAATGGTAAAATCTCAATCCCTTGGGTTCACAGCTTTTTAATATTCTGTGTGACAAAATGGAAAGTGCACATAAAGCACTTCTGTGTACTAAATAATGTTTGTTGTCTTGAGGAAAAACACTTTCAAAAGTGTTTGAGTGAAAACAAGTGAACTAGCCCCTTTTTTTATGGAACACCATTTTACTTGGAAGACTGACTGACATACGATAGTTATTCAGACTTGGGTATTTGGCAGACATTTTCTTAGAAATGAATGAGCCTGTCACTCCAAGGTGTATAATTGACAACATTTATTGCCCATGATAAAATCTGAACTTTTAGGCAAAATGCACAGTTGGGAAAATTTGTATCTGCCACTGTGACCATAACAGCATACAAATTCTTAAGACTTTTCTGATGAGATTTTGGGATACTTTTATAGTTCATGAACATTTGGATGATCTATGTTACCAAGTGAACCAACATGCCAATATTAGTTTTTGGGGGTGACTATTTCAGAAGGGCTTTACTGGGATGGGGGAGCCCAGAGGTGCAGGATGGCTCCCTGGTTCATGTCTCCATTCAGGGAGCACAGTGAAGTAGCTTGAGTTTTCAGGATTTGTCCCCTGCATGGGGATGGTTGGATGAAAAGCCAAAAAATAGGTTTTCTAAACCTGGTGAACTTAGAATATTTTTCAAGAAAAAAGGAAGTCAAGTGAGGAGCTGATTGTGGGGCTAGGGGTAAAGGAAAATGATGTTTGCCTTTTGGCTGAGACCTGATAGGAATTTTTAAAACTCCTTTGTAAAATCTTTTGCAAAGGAACTAAACATATAAAAACGTGTCTATTTAGGGGAGACTTCTATTGAGTAAGATACAGAGAAACGAATTTTCCAAGATGATTTTTTTTTCTTTTTGTTACCTATCTTAATCAAAATTTTATTTTTTTCCCTTTTCTTATCTTTTATGGTGCTAAAAAACAGCCCTTTCTGGTCTACTGATCTTACTGTCAGAACCCCTGATCTTGTGCATAGCCTTCTCCAGCTCATCCCAGCTGTTTTTCCAGGGTCCCAGTTGTATTGTTCCTACTCACTAGAGATTTTCTTTCTTGGTCTTAGATACTTGTCTCTGTATTTGAGAACTCAGGAACAGATCTCTTTGGCTTTTAAACTGCTAGAACTTGGCCAACACCCTGCTTTGCCTCAGGAATTTCCTAATAATGGCTCCTTTCACCATAGCCTCTGACCTAATTTGTTGTTTTTTATTTGCATGCTCGTTTTATTGAATATGCAGTAGTATAATTTTTCCCCCCTATTAGTAATCCACCCCTGCCTTCTAAAGATCCTAGTTGGAGAAAATTCATGGTTTGCAGAGTATAAAGTCAGCTCTCTTGCTGTGATATCCCATCATGTCCTTAAAGTCGGTGCTAGGTGCCAGGTGAGGGGTACAACACTTGGTGAAGAAACTGGTTTAGAACAAAATTTTTCTGCTTGGGAAATTGAAGGAGATTGAGAGGTTCCTGAAATGTCCCTGAGAGAGAGAGACAAGAGCCAGTGAAATTCAGAGGCCTCTCCTGGGAAGGTGAGGAGAGGGTAGGCTGGTGTCTGGAGAATGAAAAGGAAGATTTCAAAGGAGAGCGATGTCTGCAGGGCTTGGTGCAGTTCTGTGGGTGCAAGCACACTGGCCCTTGTTCCCCTGAAGTCTTCAGTAAAATCTACCTTGCTCCTTCCCAGCATACTGTGAGCAGAATCTTTGGGATGGATGTGGAAAAGTCTTTGTCCAAGCTGGAGCCGAGTAGAATCATGGAGGTCCTTGGAAATGGCCTGCATAGACATTATATAGACTATTCAACCTTTTTTTTACATGAATGAAGAAGCCTGTACTTATTTAAAACATTCAAGGATTCCAGGTTAGGCAGGCAGGTCATACTCTATCCAGAACAGGGACCACACCCCTGGCCATAAATGTGAGGAACCACACCCTATTCAGGTCAGGGCACTATCCTGTGAGTTCCGAAAGCACAAGCAAAGGATGGCAACTGAAGGTCATGGAGTGATGCATTTTCTGCATTAAAGCCCATAAACTTTAAAAGTATTCAAGGAAAAATTGTAAAAGATGGTTAAATATGAAAAATATTAATAGAAATTACTGACTGGAATTAAAATGAAAATAACAAGATGATTGTGAAATATATGTTTAGAAAGTCTTGTAATCTCCAAAGTAATGTCTTTTTGAATGCTAATGAGTTGACAGATGGCTGGCAGCCCCTAGGTAGTTTCAGGATGAGGGCTGGTCACCAAAAGACCCAAGAGAGAATATTGGAACTTTCAGCTCCACCACCTAAATTTCAGGGAGGGGAAGGGGGGGGGGGACTGAAAGTTAAGCCAATCACCAAAAGTCAATGATGTAGTCAATTATGCCTATGTAATGAAGTCCCCATAAAAGGGCCAAAAGACAGAGTTCGCGAAGTTCAGAGACCTTCGGGATGGCTGACTGTGCCAAAGTTCCTGGAGGGTGGAGGGCATAGAAGCTCCTTTCCCCATACCTCACCCTACACAACTCTTCATCTGCATCCTTTGTAATATCTTTTATAATAAAACAGTATATGTAAGTAGGTGTTTCTCTGAGTTCTGTGAGCCATTCTAGCAAATTAATCGAGCCCAAATTGGGGGTCATGGGAAGCCCAACTTGAAGCCAGAGGCTTGGACGTTCGACTGGTGGGCAGGAGAAGGTAGTCTAGTGGAACTGAGCCCTCAACCTGTGGGACCTGACACTGTTTCCAGGTAGATAGCATCAACATTGAATTGAATGAGAGGACACCCAGCTGGTGCCCACTGCTCAGTGTGTGGAGGAAAATCACCACATATTTGGTCACAGAAGTCTTCTATGTTAATGGTTGTTGTTACCGAGTGTGATACAAGAGCATAGGGAAATCACAGTTTGAGTTTTTCCAAACAATAACAAATGGCTTGTGAAAATGCCTAAAATAGGTATAAGTTCAATATATGGTAAATGATGTCAATGTAAACTGGTGATTTTCAGCCAATTTGTGAAATTAAAATATCTGATGTAGACACTAGTGAGAACAGAACTCCCACCTATATCCTAAGGTGAAGCAAGCAGACAGAATCTGAACGAAGGTGCCTCCTTATCTCTTCCACACATAAGGTGGGCCATACCCCAGGCAGAGTCCTCCCATCCACTGCTCACACCTCAAGGCATCCCTGCCCAGACAGGGGCCCTTGAGATGGCTCCATTTTTCCCCATTGTCCTTGCCACCCCTCCTTGGTGCCATCTGGTCTACTTGAATGTTGGCAAGACCAGCTACTGAGCTTGTGGCAGGACCAAATGCCCAGATGTGGCGAGGTGAAAGGGCCGATGTCATCCTTCGATGACATCACCTGCTGTGGGTGCTTTTCAGAAATGACCACACCCATTTTCTGATGTAGGTCACCTGCACACTTTGCACTCTGCCCCAGGATGGCCATCAAACGTGGGGTGGACTAAGGGAGGCCGAGTAGTTGGGATGTGAGTGGGCACGGGGACCTCCTTGCTGAGGTGCAGGTATGATCTGAGTGGGGAAGATGCAGGCAGAGAGTGGGGGTTGACACATGTCACAGTGGGGCTGTGAGTTGCCCTTGTGGAACAGGTTCCTCCTGCAGCATGTGAGCCTCCTCTGCAGCTGACCACCAGTCTGACTTTCCTGAGCAGTGGATACTGGGTCTGTGCTGGGATGTCTGAAAGAGGGTCCCCGTAGCAGTCCATGTGGGCTGGGGAGCACCTGATCTGAAAGGCTGCAGTCGGGAAGTCATTCCAAGCAGAGATGAGGTCTCCCCTAAAAACAGGGCCACCATCTTCTTGGCTCAGAAGTTCCTGGATGACGTGACCCCCACTGTGCATGACGCTTGCCGGATTTAGCCTTTGTCCTGCCTCAGTCCACTAACAGATGTGACCTGAAGATCATGTTCGGCATGTGGCTCCTCCCTGGACAGGCTCAGTGTCTGGCACTGACACGGGATAATAACACTTAAATGTGTTTTCTCCTATTTAGTTTTTTGGCAAATCTAGCCATGTCATTGAAGACTGAGGCTCTAAGATGGATGGGCAAGTAGTAGACCTATAAATATATCACCCTGGCCCCAATCCACAGAGTAATGACTGTGAAGCGCTGTATACATGCCATGGCACATCTCTGCATGAGATACTCATTTCCTTGGACTTTTATTTTAATCATAATTGAATTCTCCAAGTCTTAACCAGTGTTTGAAGAACAGATATTTTTGGTATTTAAATTTTTTACCTTTATTGGAAAGTTCTCTGTTAACATAGTACAATTTAACAAAAGAAAACAATGTCAGGAGACTTGGAGGCTCCCCGTCATATTTGGCAGACCTTTGACTCTTCTGGGAGGGCATCCACAAATGACTTTGCTTTTGGATACAATGCTCTGTTCAAAGATGAATTTACTGCAGCTTAACCAAAGGGGGGGGGAAGTCCTATATATAGAAATGCACCCTGGTTACTCACAAATATGTAGCATTTGCCCAATAACCACCCTGCCTCCAAACTTTCTTAAAACCTGAGGACCTTCCTTTTCTGCTGAGGCACAAAATCCCCTAAAAATCAATACCTTCTTATTTTTAGTTCAATAGGTTTACCTTGAGAGAGCAGGTGGCCCAGGAGTTTCTATCAGGAAAGCTAAGTTACCTTTATGTGAGAGGTAGATTGCCTGACTTTTCATAGTATTTTCTTCAAAAGAACAGTCTTGCTTTTTATACCTTAAGCTTCTTGTATTTTTTTTTCCTTCTCTGTGACTTATTTGGGGCCTGTAGAGGAATGGGGTTGGCCAGTGTGGTGCGTCTTCTGGGATCCTAACTGGAGAGAAGCAGCCTGGTTAGCAGAGGCCTTGAACTTGTCCTAGATAGACTTGGGGAAGGATCCTCTGGATTTTGCTCCAGGAACTACGGCAGGAAGAGGGCAGTGGGAGCCACTACTGTAGTGCTCATGGCACCCAGCCTGCCGCTCCTGCTGCACCACGGAAAGCCCAGCCTCTGGGCCGTGCCACAGGGGTGGCACTGTGTGGCCAGGGTGTTTTAGTCTCCTTCCCCTAAGGGAAGGGAACTTCTCCTATTTAGAGAACTCCTTCCAGAGAGGCAAAAGCACTTTCCTCTTCCATCCATCTTTTGAAGAAGGGTTAGCAGAGAGGCATTTTTTTCTCTTCTTTTTTCCATGGCTGCTTCCCTTCTCCCCCAGTAAGTAAAACTGGGCCAGATAAAGGGATTGGTCACCTTTATACCCCTGGTTCCTAGCAGCGTGCAGAAATAAGGGGTCTGGCTAAAATCCCCTACATTCTACTAAAATTACACCCTAAGAAGCCAAGATCACAACATCTATTTTCAGTGTCCATTTTCATCGTTTCTTTAGCAATTGTTGGGTTTCCACTGGCACTGAAGTGCAATCACATGGGTATTTTGACATTTGTCTTCGATAAATAGAAAGGATGTAATTAAAGGTCAGATCCTGAAATGAGTTTTTAGTTTGTTTTGGTATCTGTGGAAACTTATTGTGTTTGGTCAATGTTCTTTTAATGATCCAAGTTTTAAATACCTTTTTAATTATCTAAGTTTCACTGGTGTCTGCAGATTAAGGGGGTATAAATAAATGTCTTTTTGCCAAGAGGGTGATCTAACAGTATCCTCAATGGTCTAATAATAAATGGTGTAATTACTGGTGTAAAATATTACACTGTCTTATTTATTAATTGAGGTAGAAATTTTAATTCAGAGGGAGAATGTCTCCTTGCCTTATCCTGTAAATAAAGGCAGAGCAGGCTAAAATGAGGAATTTATTTAGATCACTTTTTATTCAGTTCCTAGAAGGATATGCATCACTCCAGTGTTGTATGTGACACCTAACAGATTATGTAAAGAGTATAAATTTAGAATTCTGGTTACTATCTTTTTTTAGAGAGTGGGATTTATTTTTGCAAGCTCTTCAGAATCCAGGGTAGCTTGCAGTGAAATAATATCTTTCAACATATATCTAAGAATGTAATCTCAGAAATGTTTGTATTATAATAATCTTAGAATATTATAATACATTTATACTTAGAACTTTTGTGTGAAAAAATTTGAGTAACTTTATGGCCCTATGTAAGACACTTCTCTGTATTCTGAACTAGGTATTGTTGTTGCACCGGAAGTCTGGGTAATGGATAATTTCTCTTTTATGTGCATTCCCGCTACTACCAAATTCAGGATAAATACCTCAGTGCTGACATTCAAAGCCCTTGTCTGTGTAGCTTTAATAGGGCATCTCTTCTTTGGTCACAGGAAATCAAAACATCATCAAACTGGGCAACTGACTGCTTCCCAAATTCTTTACTCCTTGCTACCCTGGGATCTTGGTTCATTCTTGGAATGATTTTTTTCCTGCTCTTCATTTTTCAGAATTCCACCCATCTTACACTTCATTCATGTGGTCTCTCCTGATTCTGCCAATTAAATAAAAGATCACTTTCCTCTTCTGGTATGTATCATTAGTTCCCCTATAGAGTTGCTGTGTTAGTCTGCTAGGGTTGCCATAACAAAATGCCACAGCCTGGGTGGCTTAAACAACAGAAATCTATTTTCTCATAGTTTTTGGAGGCTGGAATTTCAAGATCAAGGTGTCAACAGGTTTGGTTTCTTCTGAGACCTCTCACTTTGATTTGCAGACAGCTGTCCTCTCTCTGTGTCCTCACATGGCCTTTATTCTGTGTGCATGCCTCCCTGGTGTCTCTTCCTCTTAGAAGGACACCAGTCAGATTGGATTAGGGCATGCCATACATATGACCTCATTTACCCTTAATTACCTCTTTAAAGATTCTGTCTCCAAATACAGTCATATGCTAAGGTCCTGGAGGTTAGGACTTCAACATAGGAGTTTTAGGGGATCACAATTCAGTCCATAATGGTGGCTATTTGTGTACATTATAGGTCTTCTCCTCTTTCCTTCCCTTCATTAGATTGTGAGATATTTGAAGACAAGGCCTTATATAATATAAATGGGCTTATTAGATCTTAGTATAAAACCCCTACATAATAAATAGTCACTAAATATCTGAAGTTAATTTTAATTAAATCAACCCTTCAAAAATTTAGTGCAGTGGTTAGACTTTTATGGAAATGATCTATGGCCAAACACGGTACTTAAAGTTACTTTATGGATTTGGCCAAATGCTGCCAAGTAATTTATAAAACAAAACATTGCCAGGATAAGAAGTTACTCTTCTTTCTTTTCCCTTCAGACTTAAGTAATACTCCTTGTTCTTTTGCATACATATCTTTTCTCATTCTTATAAACTCAAGGTGAAAAAAAAGTCAAGGCAAAACTTAACAACTCTACATTCTAACAGGAATCTTCACTGCCTTGGGCAGTCATTCTCTGCATTCAGTTGGCAAGTGTTAAATAAAGCTTGGGTGTAACAAGCCAATTAATTCATTCAGCTCTCTGGGGGAGTGACATCAAAGGCTTCATCAGGAAACCATGCTACTCAGAATTGCGTGTTCCTTGGGAATATTTATGAAGTTAACATTGGCTAGGTTAGGAAAGTGGTAACTCCCATTTTGAAAAGTTATGAGGTTCAAAGCATTTCTGCCATCCACCATGGTGCAGCTTTCTCATGCTCTATCAAATACATATCTCAATGTCAGAGCAGAATCTTTGATGCATGCTAAAGAGAATGCCTTGTTTAGCTTATAACCTCCTTTGTGCCCCACCTCTGTGTGTGTGCTCATGCCTGTACTAGCTCTCTGGGAGGCTGAAGCGGGAGGATTGTTTGAGCTCAGGAGTTGGAGACCAGCCTGAGCAACAGTGAGACCCCATCTCTACTAAAAAGATAGAAAGAAATTAGCTGGACAACTAATATATATATATATATGTATATATATATATATGTATATATATATATATGTATATATATATAGAAAATTAGCCGAGCATGGTGGCACATGCCTGTAGTCCCAGCTACTTGGGAGG
>VBSM01003176.1:29267186-29332475 GCA_008086735.1 Cheirogaleus medius
GCCTCCCAGAGTGCTAGGATTACAGGCGTGAGCCACCGCGCCCGGCCTAAACTCAACCTTTCTGACAAACAGCTCTTCTAAAGTTGCATAAGGAACTGCCAGACAGAATCTGTTGTGGCGTCCATCGTTCCTTACATGCCTCCCCATCCCTGCATATAAGAATAAAGCCTCTTAGAGGAAATTTCTTTTAAACTTTGGTGGCTTTAGGCCCTTGTTTGAAGGAAGCTTAGAACCAAATTTGAAACTTTGGCATGGTTATTCAACATTGTAGCTCATATAGTTACAATGTTTGCATTTTGATTTTGTTCTCCTGATGATATAAAAACATTTTAAAATTTTAAAATAATTACAGACTATTAAGAAGTTGTAAAATTGTACAGAGAGCTCCCATTAACCAGGTTCCCTCATGTTGGCCACTGTTTTTTTTAAATGTACTTTTTATTTTAAATGAATTTCCGATTTTCACATCAACTTTTAAAATTATTTCCCTAAATGTATTCCTATGTTCTTTATTGTAATGTTCCATAATTTATTTACAGAAATTGAAAATAAATAAAAGCTGATAAATAGGAGAAAATAACTTAGGATTCTGTCATCCGTGAGTTAACCTAAATATGTTTCAGCTTACCTTGCAAGGTGATGGTGACTAGAAATTTTTCTACTTGGATGTGAGAGCAGAATAACATGCACAATGTGGTCTTTGACATGTCTTTGATAATGGGCAGTATTTTCCTGGTTTTTATTATCCTAGCAGCCTATGAAACTAATAGTCTTATGGATAACATAAAATGATGCATTAATCCGTTTCTTGAGTCATAAAATTAATAATTATTCTTGGTCCTACCATTCATTCCTCAACATTACTGATCTCACCCTTGTTTGAACTCATTTACTGCTGATTACTGATATCATATCATTTAGCATTGGGTTAATTATATCCTACCTTATATTTTTCCACCTATTTTTTAGCCTATTCTTCCATCTAGATTATACGCATTTTGAAATTTCTGCCTTATACTTTTTGTATTCTTTCTATATTCCTTGGCACAAATTTAAAATACAGTAGGTCACTTAGATATTTTTCTGCTAAAAAGAAGTATTTTATATGTGTCCATTCTAATTGTGCTGTCCAATACAGGATATGAAGCAGGGTGGAAAGCAGGTTCCTTCTGACAACTGATTCTCAGGACTTGGTAGCAGCCAAGGTTAATTTTGAGTTTTGGCGCTACCCTTGCAATCAGAGAGCCAAGTTTCGCAAGCCATGGCCTGCAATTATGCTTAAAGAGGCTGTAAAGGTTCCCAGTTGGGAGGTTCCTTCTCCCCCTACCCCCCACCTTTGAGTTGAGGGCCCTACTGTAATGATTAGTTTGCTAATGGAGAGAGCATGGCTAGTTAATGAGGCATTCTATTTCAGTGGTGTACTTAAAAGTAATTCAGTAATAATTGCCACGTGTTATGATTCATATTCCAGAACACACAGTAGCAATAACACATCTGTTGTGAAAGTACCATTATAAGACAGAGAAAGTATTAACCTACCTAACCCCTGTTCACTAATGACCGCCATTCTAGGAAAAAATTCAGCGTGAATTTCTCTGCAGAAAGAGATCTTTCTGTGTGGCTGGGCAAACACTGGCCCTTAGTAGGGAGAAGATGGTTGAGAATGAGATGTGGGAGCTTGGATTTACTGTCCCTGTTAGAATGAAGCTTTGGCTGGTAGGTGGTCCCCCAGAAGCTGGCCCTGTGTCTTGTCCTGCAAGGACAGGCAGGACTGGGTCCCAGGTCTTAGAGAAGGGGAAAGATTCTTGAGGATTGCGCTTAAAGCAAATTCATTGGTTTGTAATTTTTAAATTTTATATAAATCATCTTTCACCAGTCTACTCTATCCCAAGACTGAAGCTTTGGTTTTAAGGGCCAGGATCAAATGTACTGCAGCTCTGATTCCTCTAGTAAATAAGGTCTCTTGCATGGCCCAGGAGACCACACTTTGTGGTTCCCCACTGGCTCTCAGGAACCTGAGGCTGGGAGTAGAAAGGAAAGGAGGAGGTGCTCTGGATTTGTGGTTATAATTTCTGTGGGATCAAGTTCCCATTCATTTTTTAGTACCTCTGCATCTACAGTCTTGTTAGAAAAAATCTACCTTGGTCTTATTTTCCATTTGCTCTCTGACTTGGGGATTTTGACCTAGGAATTAAAAAAAAACCCAAAAAACTATAACAACTAATCATATGCTATTTTCTTATAATTTAAGAGGAAAATGGATATATAGTAATTCACAAATATAAAAAATGAAACAGTTTCATGTAACTTCAGGTAATTTGTAGATATTTTAAGTGAATTATATGTAGTAAACAGGTAAACTCAGACATGTACACAAGTCAACATAACCAGGGACATCTGTGGGTTTGTTTCCCTTCAGTAAGAAAACTTTAAAAAAATTTTTTAAACTTCTTATTTTATTAATAACTTGGAAAGTTTTATCAGTGCAAACAGAATGTTTAAAGGGCTAATCTAGTGTGTAAATGTTAATTTTTGACACGTAAAGTATTTATAATGTTTAAAGGCACCTTTTAAAGTGTTTGGCATATATTAATTCAATTATTCCTCATGACACTCAATAAGGTAAGTACCTGTCATAGTCTGATAGAAATACCACAAACTGGGTGGCTTAAACCAGCAGTTCCCAACCTTTTCAGCACCAGGAACTGGTTTCATGGAAGACAATTTTTTTGTGGGCTGGGGTTGGTGGAGGTGGAGGGTGCAGAACTCAGGAGGTGTGATGCACGGCTGGTTCCTAACAGGCCACGACTGGTACCAGGCTGCGGCCCAGGGGTGAGAGACTGCAGACTTAAACAACAAATATTTATCTCACAGTTCTAGGGGCTGGGAAGTCGAAGATTAAGGTGCCAGCAGATTCAGTGTCTGATGAGGGACTGTTTCCTGGTTCATAGATGGCACCTTCTAGCAGTGTCCTCACATAGTGGAAGGGGTGAGGGAGCTCTCTGGGGTCCCTTTTATAACAGCACTAATCCTATTCATGAGGCTCTACTCTCATGGCCTAATCACCTCCCAAAGGCCCTCATAATACTATCACACTGGGGATTAGGATTTTACCATATGAATTTTGAGGGGACACAAATGTTCAATCATCACAGAATCTCTCCCAAGGCCACACAACTAGAAAATGGCAGGGCTGGGATTTGAACCCTGGCAAGTTGGCTTTAGAGTCTTTCCTCTTAATGACTGTTCTACACGTACTTTCAGCATTCACAGTATTCCTAATGTTCTCTGTCTTGCCCAGTTATCAGTTTCTCAGTCACTTGCTCTTTAATCTTACATTTACTGAAACCTGCTGTTAATTAAGTGTTGTGTTTGGGTGTGTTTCCTGTCCTTAGAAGCCTCAGCCTGGCAGTGGGAGAAGGTACATAAACAATCACAGAGTGAGGCGCATGCTGCAGGGGTGTATACCAAGAGCTGTGCAGAGGTTGGGCGGGGAGAGACCCATTCTGCTGGGGAAAGCGGACATGTGAATCTTGGGAAAAGCCTCAGAGCCTCAGCATTTAAAGGATGGGTGGAGTTACCCTCCATTTAAAGGCTGGGTAAAAAAAGACCATGAGAAAAGTTGGTCAGCAGGTACAAAAAGCAGAAGGTTCGAGAATAAACTTTGGATCTGTTTGAGGACAAAAGGAAAAATGAGTGTATTTGCCAGTGTGAGACAGGTTAAACAATCAGGGTTGGCAAGTGAGGTAATGGAGTTTAAAAATACCAAGGGGGAGGGTTTGGTGGGATTTCATTGTGTGAAACATCATAACAACAATAAATATCAAATTCAACAGAGAGAATTGCTTTGGGATGTTGGCACTGGGTCATGACTTTTCTAGGTCTGATTGGTAGCTTTTGTAATAAGCTCTTTTATTGGTACCATTTGTCTTTTGACATAAAAGTACTTGATGCTAAGCAACCGTGTGTACAAATCAAGCCTTTCTTCTTTATGGCATGTATTTCATTGCTCTGGGGACCAGAGCTATGGCTCAGGCAGAGTGACCATCGTCTTGATTCGAAAGACATTTCCAGTAATATAGATGAGTTTCTTAACTAGCTTGTGAAATATATAGTAAATCAGCATGACCTTACACTGGGATAATGGAGCAGAATTTATACCGAGGATCTATCTGCCTGTGATAAAATGGCTTGTTAATTCTGCATAGATGACATATTTTGTGTGGGTTGTTGACTATGATAATTCTCATATGTAGAAGTGGTGCCCAAAGTGGAAATCTTCTCACTGTATGTGTCCCCCTGCACCCCATCCTTCCCTGACACACTCCCCGATTCAGTTTGAAGGAGACTCTCACAATAGATAAGTGGCTATTCCCTAGAAACTTCTCAGTGTTGACTATACACTTGGTTGAGTCTGAATACAAAGCTCAGAGTTTGGAATGTAAACCATTCTTTAAGGGTGGAATTTATTTTAAATGCTTCCCTTAGTGGATAATGATGATGATGGTGTGTATGTGTATACGCATAGATATATTTATATCTGTATCTATTTCCATACATAGAGCTTTAGAGAGAGAGATATAGCTTTCACTGTCCACAATTTCTGACCTCATCTTTGCCTTTGGTAAACATATAAATATCTAGCATGTGCTGGGCCTGTGCATATGTTAGTAAATATGATATGGTTCTTGAATACTCTGAGCTCTGCATCTAATGGGGGAGATAGAAGTAAACAGCACCTCTAATCCACTTTGATATGTGCAGTTCTGGATGTGGCGTGGGAGCCAGCAGAAGTACATGGCCATCTCTGTTTTGTGGAAGGACTTTCCCATACAGGTAGGGTGTAAGGGTGGGGCCCTTGGGCTGAATCTTAAGAAAGGAGCAGTTCTCTAGGCAGGCTCGGTAGGGAGGATGGGGGTCTTTTCAGGCTTAGGTAAAAAACTGGAGCCTCCATGCCCACTTGCCTCTGCTGGATACTGACTTGGCTTTTGGTAGCTGTTTTGTCTTCTTCCCAAAGGGAATGGATAGGCTGGTAAACTGTATTAATTCAGCATCCAAAAGCATCTCTATTCCTCAGTGAATCTCATGGGAATGCCTCAGATCTCAAATAATATTAATCTCAACTAATTTATCTTTGGGTAGAATTATGTGTAGTTATTCCTTGGAGTTATCTGATTTCAATGATGGCTTTTATAGTTTCTAATACCTGAGTTGCAACTATATCAAAATGTTATATGAAATGCTTCATGCATAATATAATACTCCTTATGCACAGTTGGAAGGAGATATGATAGTTGGCATATGTAGATTTGAAACACAGCTCACTTTTATTGCCAGAATTTATATTTGTTAAAATATTTCATGGAGTCTAGAAATGAAGATACGATTGTAAAATTATAATAACCTAGAACACTAAGAGGATAAAATACTGTTTGTGAGTTCTTGTTTTACAAATATTTATCAGTGTTTAATTTGTGCCATAAATAACACAAAAACACAACCTGTTCATTACTTTGATTTTTAATTTATTGTAGCCTACCTACAGGTATGTCATTAGTAATGTGTTATAATGAGTTACAACTCCTTCAAGTACCACCAAATATATTTATAAATATGAGGGAGGGAGTAGTCTTGTCTTCTATTATGTCTATCTAGCTAGCTATCTAATTGCATCTATTATTTTTCATTCCTTATAAGCACGTATTACAGGGTTTCTGGACCAATTTCATACGTGGTTGACTTAAAGGCAAGATTTTCTGAATGATGTAGGTATAAGATCTGTGAACCTAAAAGAAAACAATGTTTATTCATGAATTCAGTCAGTCAACTTAGCAATTTTAATTAATGCCTACTGTGTGCTATGGTAGTTGCTGCGTGGTCACCAGAACTGTTAACCTTCCCTCTGACTTCATGAGACTTACGGTGTGAAGTACTGTGGAGAGGCATCGAATGAATAAATGGATGAGTAAATACATAATTATCAATTGTGTTAAAGAACACAATAAACTATTTTTTTCTGTTAAAGAGAATAAGGAGCTACTATTAAAGAGAGGCGTGTGTGTGGTGGGTGACACTGTGGGTGTGGTTATCAGGGCTGGCACCTGCCGAGACTGTAGTTCTGTAGACTGTTATTGACTCACCTTTCTGGGATGTAAATGGGGGTAGTAAGTTTTTAGAATTTAAATTTTTTCTGTATTTTTTCTTTTTAAGTGTTGTAAAAGTGTTTCTTAGATTGTTTAAAATTCAGTGTATCTTAATTTGGGTCTAGCGTTTATTTTAAATTGTGCTCGCAAGATATATATATATATACACACACATATATATAAATGAAAATAAAACTTCACTGCTAAAGGAAGTCATATATATACATTTAATTATAATATATATATAATTTATAAAAATCTATACAATTTCCTTTAGCAATGGGTAGTTTCTTTTTAGAGAAATTGAGCAGAGGACAATGTATTATCTTGGTATTTCTTTAGTGCTTATGACTTTTCATTTCAGTGTTTACTCACATTTATGCTGTTTCTAATAATTGTGCACATGGAAACACTTGAGACACAGGGCAGAAGAGAAGGAAAGTGTTCCCTGAAAGAGTGTGCTATTCGTATGTACCATCTTAAAGCCCTTGTTGTGTAACTTTTTGAAAAGTCTGTTCATACATACACCTGTGTGGTCATTACAGCAATACTGATCAGAATAGCAACAGCATACATGACTAAGCACATTGCCATAAAAATATTGGTCAAAACATGATGTTTAATCTACAAAAGGCCAATATCAGAGGTCAATGGAACAATCTGAATCTTTCTCATCCTTCTCCTAGAGCTTTTTAAACTTTTCAGTATGTTCAGACCTTCCCTGGGATCTAGAACCAATCTTTTTCTTAGCCATGAAAGTGTAAGAATCCTTAATTTGATGGCTTGAGGCTTAGTACCAGTACTCTTCTTCTGGTTGGGAACTCGGGTTCTATTGACTTAGCTTCTTCTCTTTTCCTATGGACTGAGAATTGGCTCTCCTGTGGTCACCAGGTCCTGTGTTCCATTCCTGTGCCCTGTCTTGGTGTTCTTCATCTGATATGCATGCCATGTATTCTGAATTAGGGCCCTGCCACTAGAACTGAAATTCTGCTCCTGAGCCCTGCTGCTCAGCCTCTTTCATGCAGACTACCTACCTCTCCACCACCTTTCTGTTCCTCCTTTCCTTGATGCTGGGTCGTGTAGTTCATTGCTAGAATGTCCAGTTGCCCTTCTCTGTACTAGCTTGGCATGTGACAGTCCTTATTTTCTCACTGAGACCTTTACTAAGCAGCTATATTTTGGTCTTTGGGTCTGGACTGCAGACCAAGTCTCACTCATTCTGGAGTACCTCATTGATATTTAACACTGTCCTGGCTACTGGGTAGAATTCAAAGGCATTAGAATTCTTCTTGGCTGAGTAAACATTTATTGAGTACCAGCTGCGAATAAGGCAGTACTTTGTGTTGTGACAAAGAGATGTGTTGATCCTGACTTCTAGAGCTACATTTAAGAGAACAAAATAAAATTAGTATGTGTTACATGATGAGTTAAAGAATGGCCTAAAAATATTCTTCCCTCCCTCCTTCCCTCCCTCTCTCTCTCTCTCTTTTTCTCTCTCTCTCTCTCTCTCTCTCTCACACAATTTTATGTAATTGAAGAACTTGCCTCAAAGAGACTTACTAAACCTATATTTTTCACTACTGAGCATACCTAAATTCATGGATTAGAAAAAACTTTAAACCATTTGTTGATGGAGTTATTACTGCAACAATTAGGAGGAAGAAGACTTCTGTGAATTGTTTGCTGAATTCTCTATCCTTAGGATGCATAGAGCCAAGTAACTTCAAGAACTTGTGTCCTGTTCACCATTTCTCTTTTGACTTTAAAGCAATTCTAAACGAAATATTTCTTATAGCAATTGAAATCCCTTACCCTCCCCAACTTCTTCCCTTTTGAGCTTTTTATTTTCCTTTAAGTAACTGCGTGTCTTTATCTGCTGCTCAGTGGTTCAACATTAAATCTTCTCAACTCAATTTCATTGCCTTTCTTTGACTCCACCTTGTTCATGTTCCACATAATGTAAAGAAGCTACTAATGTCAGCCCTGTACCATTAGGGGACTAACCAATGGTAAATAAAGTAGAAGAATTTTTTTTTCAGGATTGCAAGTTATTCTTTTGCTCTATAAAAGTTCACAATAAAAGTCCCTACTATGGCAACTGAAATATCCTGTTAAGTTTTGGTCAGTTTTTAGTTTCAGAACTTTCTTTGTTGCTGGTTCTGTCATTTTTCTATCATGATAAAAGTTTTTATTCCTAGGCATGCATCCTATTTTAAGAGCCAGTTGTCATGTTTTTGACTTTCAAGTTAGCTACAACCAACCTGGTATAATTTAAGTGTCCTTATCCAATTTATAGTACTGATAACAACTAGAGATTCCCCAGGTATAAACTCAAGATCTTTGGAAGATGTTTTGACCTAAGACGATCTCCATTTGATAAAACTATAAATTGGGAAGGAATGGACTTGCGGAAATGCAGTTCTATTTCTCAAAGTCCCCTTTCATCTATATAGCTTGTCACTGTGTCACAAAAGAAAATTCACTGAAGCTTATCCCCGAGTACTGACCTGGTATCACTGCAATTTTGTTTTCCTCATGATGATTCCTGATCTATGGCAGACCAGTAGTATTGAAGTAAGAAGTATTTTATTTTAGTGAAATTATACATTTGTTTTTGAGAGAAAGATACCATGATGTGCTTTTGAAAAAGCCTGCTGATATATATTTTAATACAAATATTTGCCAATCAGCTACTGTTATTTTAGTACATTTTTCTACTTACCATAGCTAAGTCAAATGATCTTACAATATCTAGGCTTAGTATGTTTTTCTAAGATGAGAACTACATTTTCTGTTTTTAAATTTCAAAAATAATCATTTTAGACAGTTTTGTTTTTGTTTGTTTTCTATTTTTCCTTATGTGTCAGAGAGCCATTAATTTTTTATAAGGATCTAAAGTCATGGTGAATCAATTTTTTAATCTCAAAATTCCAATAGATTTTTTTAAAGGTTAGCTTTATAAAGCTAACTTTATATTAGGTGGGTATAGGATGTTCTGTTTCTTAAAAAATAGAATCAGAATTGCTAGATTTTTTTTTTGCACTAGTTTTTGAGGTGATATATTATAGTAATAAGAGTTTCCTCACAGATAGGTAGTTTTGCTTATACAGCATTTCTCATTTAAAAGAAACACTATCTTTGCTGACTACCAGCTCTGCTTCAGGAATGTTTTAAAACAGGGAAAATAAACTTGCTGCTTAGAATTGTTGGTCCACATGAAGCAACCAGTGGGGTGTTCATCACTGGACTCTAATGTGGTAAGATGAACATAATCATTTTCCCCTCTTTAAACGTGTGATGACTTTAATCTGCAATGTTACGTATGTTAGGTAGATTATGTTAATAAAGAGTGTATTAATAATGATTTGCAGATGAATTTACATGATACTTTAGAACAGTTAATTGCCCAGAGAGAATTAATTACAGTGTTAACAGGAACAGAGATTTATGGGAAATGGTGGTGGTGGGGGGCATTGAGAAAGCACATGTGATAGCAGCTACTTAATGCTTATTTGTGATCACGTGATCATGAAGCAAGCTGGGTAATATTGTGCCCACTTGTATCCTTTTAAGCAACAGTGTGACTGTCTGCCTATTTAAGGATGCAGCAACACACCTTAAGCAAGTTTGGGTTGCTTTCTTTTCTGGTTTCTGATATAATTATCTCTGCATGCCTCCAAATCTTCCATAATCATGCCTATATGTGAGAGACAAAAAAGGTAAATCTTTTGTTGATAAACTGAAGTTTGATTCTTCATGACACCTTCAGTTGCCAGGTGGGTAGAGATTTCAGTATTCTGTTCCCACTGCTCCCAGGTGCCCACTGAGAGAGCAAAACCTCTCTGACATCCTGAGGTGTGTGGGGGTGTAATTTACTGGTGCCCGGAGCCTGCTGTCTGTGCTGTTCGTTCCATCTTCGTCAGGAAGGAGGACAGTGCAATTTCAGAACTGGAATGGTGATTATGGCTTTCTGATCTACTGCTGCCTGTCGGGCATGCTAAAAAAGAGAAGGAAGAGAGGTTTAATGCAAATCACAGTCTCTTTGAGACAGGGTCATCTGTAGCTGTTTCACACTGTAATAGCCTTTGGAGAAACTGTTTTTCACTTGAGTTCTTTTAGGTGTTTCTTTGAAGAGACTCGATGCTTCAGGCCCAAAGTCCTCACGTGGGTCCAAGGACAAGCAGGAGCCTAGATTCTTTCTGTTCAGGTACAGAGAGCTTGTCACTTGGTTAGCTAGAGTTCTCTAATACTTGACATCAAAAGTGTGCACTCATCAGCTCTGCAGGGAGCTGTTTTGTGGGCATATATATAATTGAATTCTAATGTCTTCATCTATTAGGAAATACTGGTAAAAATACCTCACAGGGTTGTTAAGGAGATTAAAAAATAAAATTATAACACTCCTATAATAGTGCTTAGTACTTGGTGGGAACTTGATAAATGTCCATTTACTAATATTTCCTGGCAGATAACAGAGCCGTGTGGCAAACATACTTTGTGGTGGATGAAGAGGCAGGATGTGAATATTTGCAGTTTGGTAGTCAGGCAAAGAATAGTTCGTGGCAATCCATTGCATCTTCATTTATTAAACAGAGTTATTATACAACCAGCCTTGGTAAAGGTGTGGGATATTGAGAACAGGGCTGAAAGTGATCTTGGCTCTATTAACACTGACACACAAAAGCCTCTGTTAGTTTGCTTGTGAAGTACTCACCCACATGTGTTTGGTTATCTGGTGAGATAGTGAGAGCATCACTTGTAGTACAGGAAGTGGTGTGGCTAACATCAAATGGAATAAAGAGAAGTCTGATTAGGTTGTTTTCTGATACTCAGAAACAGATAGCAAGCTTATGAAATAAACTTTATGCATTTGATGCTTTTCCATTATTGATGCCTTCAGAAGGTACAGGAAACATTCTGGATGCAAGTTATGGAATGCCATTCATTTCCAATCTCAGGAGCACACTTACTGAACTGGGGGCTTCAATGGGTAGAGCTGCCTTCTCTGTGTGAAGAAAAGTCTGAGAAATGTCCTTGTGAATCGCTTCTGCTCTTTTCAGGGCTGTGGATTTGCTGGGTGTCTTGCATTCTTTTCAGATTGAACCTTGCATGCTGTTTGTGCATTGAGGTACAGTGTTGAGTCTGTGGGAAGTTGCAACTATTGATCAGTGTGATTCAGTCTCTCTTGGTAATGCCCAGGCAGTGAGAGTACCTATTTTAGAAAGTAGCCTTGAATAGTCTAAAAGCCTGTTTTTAGTTCAAGAACATAGGTGTATTGTACCTCTTTCTAGAATTCAGACAAGCCTTAGGCATACATGTAGGGTGGGGCTGCCAGTCTCCTAGAGTGCAGAAGGCCTGTGAATGCTCAGACATCTCTGCACCTATCTGCCGGACCCACCTCCAGTCGAAGCTAATCCTTTCTGGACCTGGTGTTCAAATATGAAAAATATCCTTTATTTCTACTTTACTTCTTCAATGTGAGCAGCAAGATGGGGCCCCAGTGCAAAATCCCTGGTGGGTCTTTTCCTCATTGTATAACAAAGAAGAGATTCCTTCCTTTATCTTGGAGAGCTCTAGTTAAGTCGTGCCTCTCAAGTCCAATATCTTTGCCACCGCTGGTTATTAGTAAGCAGACCTTTGTGAATGTGAGCTGGAGGGAGTTGGGGGAGCCCTGGCTAGGAGTATGGAGACTGAGGTTCTTGTACTCTCCCTGTCACCCACAGCTTTTTTGGCCAAATAACATTATTACTCTTGGCTGCAATTGCTGTATCTGTAAAATGAGGAGTTATATAATAAAAGATCTTCAGTTCTGAAATTCTGTCTCAATTGTCATAATTCACATATCCATTCAATGCATATTTATTGTGATTCTTAGCTCCAGGCACTATGTTTATAGCTTACCCAGAATATAGTTTATGGAATCAAAATATATTGTTTGTTTTTCTCCATGAAAAATAATCTGTCCAACCTTTCAGAATGAGCTTATATATTTAACTTTCCTTTCAAAACCTAACCAATTTGTCCTTAAAGCAATTTAAACAACTGTCCTCAACTTTAAAGATATCATGGTCTTTTATTTTTCTAGATTATAAGATATGGTTACTTATACAGATAACTAGATTATTTCAGAAATAGACAAGAATGGTTTGTCTACACAGGTATTTTTGGGGTATTAAAGGTGGATTGACTTTTTCTATTTAGCTATCATATAGTTTTTACCTTATGAAAATAAGTTTATATCACAGTTATCAGACCAAAATAATTTATAATTCCATATTATATAGAATGTCTAAAACACATAATTCCTGTCCCAAAAAAATCTCAAAATATAATTAGGATCAATTAAGCTGGCAGAGTTTAGATTTTTATGTTTTAGTGTTTTATCTTTTTATACCATCTAATAATGCCATGTAGTTTTCCTTTATGGCACTTATCATCCATGGTAACGATGCATTTATTTGTGTGATGGATTCATGCTGTATCCGCCTTGAGACTAGAAGCCAAAATATAGGTTTCAGGGCTAATCCTTGAAGGATCAAATCAGAATCTCCAAGAGAAGGGTGTTAAGAATCTTGCTTGGTTTTTCAATTGACTCCATATATCCTGATTTAGAAATCTTTGGTAGCAAAAACCGATGCCAGTTTTCAAGATTTAAATTAGTGCAGTGTCTTTTTTAACACTGAGCCATAATTTAGTCTTTGATTCATATATCCCTTGGAAGGACTGATAGGTATAAGTTAAAGCCATTGCTTGTAAGCTTTATATACTTGAAAGGCCATTCAGGAAAAAACTGTAACTAAAATATTTATAAAAATTGCAAAACTGGTGGGTGGCAGAGCTGGGCTAGTCTCAGGCAGTCCAGCTCCAGAACGTCTGACGTTAACCAGCAGACTATTCTGCCTCGGTTAACACGATCTGATGAGATAGGAAACTTGCCAGAGGACTCAAAGCTAGTAAGTGACTCAGTGCTTATTTATTTTGGAGACAGGGTCTCGCTTTGTTGCCTGGACATGAAGCCAGTGGCATGATCTTAGTTCACTGCCACCTCAAACTCCTGGGCTCA
The DNA here is from genome assembly GCA_008086735.1 of Cheirogaleus medius. Taxonomy (NCBI): domain Eukaryota; kingdom Metazoa; phylum Chordata; class Mammalia; order Primates; family Cheirogaleidae; genus Cheirogaleus; species Cheirogaleus medius. Next base: position 29,280,393 of record VBSM01003176.1, read on the forward strand.
AGCGATCCTCCTGCCTCAGCCTCCCAAGCAGCTGGGGACTACAGGTGCAGCCACCACGCCCAGAAATTTTTTTATGAATATTTTTTTGTAGAGGTGGGGTCTTGTTATGTTGCTCAAGCTGGTTGCGAACTCCTGACCCCAGGCAGTCCTCCCACCTCGGCCTTCCAAAGTGCTAGGATTACAGGCATGAGCCATCACACCCGGCCTAAGCACATATTTAAACCTGTGCTCTTTCACATAGTATTGATAGAAAAAATGAGAGCAAATACTGGGTGCTTTAGTTATGATATTGTCATTATTGAATGTGAAGACTATCATAGATGTATAGGAATTTTCAGTTAGGAGTTTGGGTATTTCTATGTGTATGTGTATATGTGTGCAAATAAACATTTTTGACCTTTTATACTTGGAGGGCATGTTCCAAAGCTGCAGTAGGTTTTGCTTTGCCATTATTGAATCTAAAGACTCTTAATGTATGTATAGGGATTTTCAGTGGGTTTGGGTATTCTTATGTCTACTTGTATGCAGATAAGCATTTCCCTATATGTCTTTTGACAGAGAGTAAATCTAAATCTAAAGATAATTTTCAAATTTAACTAGGGCATCCTTATGTTTATACTGAGTCCATCAAAACGGGGGAATGTATTGCCTGTAAATGGAAGAAGAAATACCCTGTGTTAGGTACCTGAGTCTCAGAAGGGATTGTCAAGAAAGCACACAATAATTAATATGTAAGTCTGTCTTGACTGAATTAATTAGAAGCTACAGATACAAGGTGTTGAAAAGAGAGATGGGTACCTGGAGATGGATATCATCTAAACTGGCATCTTGGAAAGTTAAAAAATGATGGCTGGGTGTGGTGGCTCATGCCTATAATCCTAGCACTTTGGAAGATCAAGGTGGGAGGATCACTTGAGACCAGGAGTTTGAGACCAGCCTGAGCAACATAACCCAAGATCCCATCTCTACAAAAAATACAAAAATCAGCCAAGTGTGGTGCTGTCTACCTGCAGTCCCAGCTACTGAGGAGGCTGAGGCAAGAGGATCCCTTGAGTCCAGGATCAGAGGTTGCAGTGCATTATGATGCCACTGTGCTCTAGCCCAGGCAACAAAGTGAGACCCTGTCACCAAAAAAAAAAAAAAAAAAAAGAAAAGAAAAGAAAAGAAAAGAATAAAGAAATACTTTACCACAGCCCTGATGAGGTGAGCTTCCCTGTCTGTACCACAAAACATAGAATGGAGAACCTGAGGGTTTCCTTTCTTTATTTTTCTGACTTCTCCTCCTCCTTGCCCAGGATGCAACATGCAGTGTTATACATTAAAATCAATCTTTTTCTGATTTTTTTTTTTGAGGGGGTGGGGTGGTGGTAGAATGTTCCAGTTCCCGAGTGCTTTCACTTTCCTATCCCTGGTGCTACTGACCATGTAAATTGTGACAAAATCCCCTTCTAATCTTGGTTACTATTCAATTCCCCTGCATGTGCCTCAGAGTTAACATTTGGTGGGCTTGGGCAGGATGGCGTTGGCTCAGTGTAAACCCTATCAGGGTTGGTTAGTGTGACTTTGGAGTTGGATTTTATTGACATTTTACATGCCAAATTTGATTTGGGAAATTGCTTCTGTTACCACATCTCTACTTCTGAACATAATGGGAAGCTAACATTTGCTAGATTTTTAGCAACCACTGTTTTAACAAGAGGAATCTGTGTCGTACTCACTGATGTACCCTACAGCCTTAGGTTTTGATGGTAAGGAGATGGTAGATACTCAAGTATTTGTTAACATATGAATTGTGGTGCTCTCCGTTACGGTTTTTAAAAAATGTTCTGTTTCATTGACTCTCATAGGAAACAAAACTTCTCCCAAACTTAGTTATTTAATACAAAAACTATAATTCTAAAAAATAAGAGAGAGAGGCAGAGAGACACAGATGTTAACTGACACCCTATTAATGGTCCCCATGTGTAAAAGAGCATTATCTACGGGGGGTTAGCTTTTCTGGATTTCCCTTTCTGACTTATCGTGGAAATTTGTACACAAACATATGCAAAAGTGTATACGAAAGCAGTATAGTATATCCATGTATTTTCTGAATTTCAAGAATTATCCACATTTTGCCAGTCTTATTTATCCAACCCCATCTGTGTCTTACCCTTTTTCTTTCTCTGAAGAACTCTTAGGCAAATCCCAGATAGTATATCCTTTTACCTCAAAATACTACAGTATGCATTTCTGAGGATTATTTTTTTTAACTGAATTATTATCCTGTCATCACATCTAACATAAGGATTAGTCATTTCAAGAAGTAATATCATATAAACAGCCAGTCCATATTAAAATGTTTCTGGTGGTTTCAAGGGTGTGCTTTTACAGTTGGTCCCTCCCCCTCAATTCAGGAGCTAAACAAAGTGCAGATTTTGCATTGGTTATTTGGTCTCTGAAGTCTTTTGTTCTATTACTGCCCTTCCCTTCCCTGCTCCTCTGGCGCCTCCCCTTCTACCCATTGACTTATTGATGAAATGTGCTCATTTGTAAGTTTGAGTGGGCCATATTGTGGATTTGGCTGGTTGCCTTCTCATGATGTATCCTTTAACTTGTTCCTCTATACCTGTATTTCTCATAAATTATATATTAGTTCTAGTGATTTGATTAAATTTCAGCTTGTTTATTTATTTACTTCTTTTGGCAAAAATATCTCATAGGTGGTGCTGTGTTCTTTTACCTCCTTTCAGTGAGGACTTGATGTCTGGCTGTCCCTCTTTCTGTCCCTCTAGTTTAGGAGGTTCAAATGTTGTCAACCTGACCCCATTTTAAAGTCCCCAATCAATCTTTCATCTGATGGAGTTAACATGCATTACTGATCACTGTCCAGATCCATTATTTCTCTTAGGAATTAGAAAATCACAATTTTCTAATTGTAATTTGGTCATTTCCTCAACATTTATTGGCTGGAATTCTTCTATAAAGAAGTACTTTTTATCTGCTCTTTGATTATTTTGAAATACGGTTTGTACAGGAAAGGTAAGATAAATAATTGATACTTTCTCTTTATTTATAAGTCTTTGGAGTAATAAATTTGTGTCCTAGCAACCTGCAGGAAGGAGTAATTAAAATTTTCCCATAACTATCATTATGAACTCATGAATTTTTGTATATTAGATATCTTTCCAATTGTACTCATTATTCTTTTTTGCTCCATTTGTCCCGTCTTGGGTCACTTTGACCCCTGTATCTTTTTGACACAGACTCATCAATTTTTGATCAGCTTTGGATTTTTAAATCTCTAGTCTAGTTTACTGATTTCTGAAGGGTATTTGAAATTACTGTCTGAGCATCCCAACCATTTGATTCAAGTAAGCATTTTGGGGCTGAGGGGAAGCAGTTAAGTTTTTTTCCAAATGTTACCATGTTAGATCTCTTCTTCATTTTGAGAAGAAAAGATTAGAAGATAGCTTCATGATAAGATCTATCTGGCAGTTTCTGATGTTAAAATGAATAGCCTAGAACTATTTTCTTATAGAATAGGATGTGGGTAAGTGCTACTCTCAAGTCAGAGAGTCCTGGCACCAAATCCCTGTTTGACCACTTTCAAGTTATACAGTTTGGCCAAGTAACTTTCACTCTTTGCATTTTAGTTTTTTCATTCTCTAAAGTGCAGATGGTTGGAATACTGACCTCTTAAGGTGATTGTATGGTTTACTTGAGGTGATAATGATAAAACACTGTAAAACACCAGCACAAAGCCTACCACACAGGAAATGCTTAGTAAATAGTGGCATAATAATGGTGCCAAGTAATGTCCCTATGATTTGGCATTAAATCTGAATGTCTGTTACTTCACTCTGTGCAAACACGCAGGGGGATTTTCTAAGAAAACAAGGATTTTCTTTCATTTTCATTATGCAGGTCTCGAAATTTCCTGTGCTGGTTTATTTGTGGGAACTGAAGTAAACATTTTCTCAGCCCACAGCCTCATGTGACGATCTCTTATTGCTAGTCAGCATTGTGAAACCTCGGATGAAAGTATATTAACTAAGGGTCTCCTACAACTGTTCAGCAAAGCTAAGCAGACTTTATTTAAAGAAAGTGCTCGTTCTCCTTTTCTAGACACACAGCTCATAAGAGCCATGGTTCACATTGTTGAGTAGTAGCTTTGGGATGTTTTCCATATAAATGAATTTTCCAGTCAGTTGAAATTTACTCTCTTCAAATGCTAAACTTTAAAATGTTTTATTAGCTCCTGGTAGAAATTTTAGCAAAACTGTAACTATTTTCAACAGAAGCAATTTAAATATCTCTTTACATTTTCTTCATGACCTCATCAGTCAGCTATTACTGTGTAACAATGAGTTTCACAACTCAGGCGTTGAAAATAATTTTCATTCATCCCTATTCTCCAGGATACAGATTGGCTGGGCGTGTTCGAGGCCAGGCATGACTGCATGACTGTGCTTCATGTTGCAGGCCTGTCTGGGTTTGGAGTCCTCACTGTGGATTGGGCTTAGGTCTGTTCCACAAATGTTTATTCTGGGGCCCAATCTTAAGGGACAGCAAACCAGGAAAGCTTTCCTTACGTCAGTGGGAGAGGTACAAGAAGGCCAGCCCAAATGTGCAAGCATGCTTCATGTATCAACTTGAAGCCCATCTGATTCCATTCCATTGGTAAAGTAAGTCAATTACTGAGCCTAACATTACGCAAGGAAGTATGCTTCTTTCATGAGTAATTTCATTTGCTATACTGACCAGGGTCATTGCTATGATCATATAACAAGGTTCTATCTTATGTACAGTTGTTATCGTGCCTTTTATATCTCTACCACCAATCCTATTTTTCACCTTACTTATTCTGTACCACAGATAACCATGTCTTTTCAGAATTGTGTTTAGGTAAGGATAAATATGCTCTACATGAGAATTTAAGGCCTTCTTCTGGGAAGTGAAGCATTTTTTTTTTCGTAGCTCTTTTGGATGCTTCGTACCTGTTCCCTTTAATTTTCTCTACTCATTTTGTTCCAAAAGGAATCAGCGATATTGCCAGAAATTTGACTTCTGGGAGTAAGGGGTTAAACTCAATATGCAAAGGTAAACTTCTAGAAAACAGATGTTAATTCATTTTGTTGGAGTAATGGATTCATATATTATACTAGTAATTCTGGATTTCAGATTCTGATCTTATATCTATAATCAACTCACAGAACAACCAGGGGGAAATTACCTAATGTCTGTGTATTTAAATGTAAAACAAATGAAGGTGATAGATGTGAGAGCCTGAGGCAATTGTGGTGGTATTCACATATCAAATGAAATTATTTTAAACTATGTTTAGATCATAATAATACAAACATCTGATTTCTCATTTGTAATCATTCTGCCTAAGCTGCCTTGAAATTTACTCTACCTTAGTGCAATTGATGGAGAAAAAGATTATTAATAATAGTAGTGTTATGAGCCCACTAAAAAAATACATTATAAAAATTGGAACATTTATTTGGAGTTATAATTAATGCTAATTATAATTAGTGCTCATTTCAAGTATGCTTAATCTATCTGTTCACAAAGCAGACCCAGTAGAGTTTAAATTGACCATCTCCATAATCAATTAAAAGTAATAAAGTGTTTTTTATTTAAATATATTCTATAATAAATGATATTTTCTTAATGCAAAATTTCTTTCTAACTAGATCACATGGGTAGGATTTTATCATGTTTACAAAATTACATATTTTTCACTTGCATGAAAAACACTACCCATCTCAACGAGTTGCTTCTGATATGAAATGTCTCAGCAAGTGCTGTGGTGATTATTAGTATTCTTCTCTCCCTTCTCTTTTTTCATGTGGTAAACTATTATATAAGCCTTAAGTACAGTAAATGCAATTTAATCTGAGAAGGAGAGTGAGGTTGGTATAATCCATAAATGCCTCCCTATCTCCATTAGTCAGAGGTTTAATTTAGCAATACAGTCTCTGTAGGCTTTTCCAGTTTCTCACAGGAAGAAAAAATACTTTTGTAATGAACAACAATGAGGATTTTTGATTTGATGGGAAATCTCAGCCTGCCTTGGGGTTTCCAAACCTATTATTTCCTGGTAGAGGGAAAAAGGTAGATTTTTGTGCCACGGAAACTCCCACCCCTATTTCTAGCCATTTTTCCTTTTCCCCTGGCATTCCTATGGAATTAATAACTTGCTACCTGGCTTGTTATAGAATGTTCAAACCCACAGATGGGGGTGTAGCGGTAGCTGTTTTTTCCTACTACAATGTATGAGAATTTCAGGGTAAAATATTATGTATTTGAGATCTCATTAAGCCTGGTCCTATTAGTGCAGATTTCCTTTCACCCCAGTCATGACACAAGTTTTGAAAGGAAGTTTTTCATGTTTTCATATTTCATTACTACTATTCCCTTGATTACTACCCTTCCTACTGTTGCTTACTACATGCCAGGCTCTACGTGTGTGATCTCAAGTAATTCCCACGACTCTCTCTGGTAGGTGCTCTTACAACGACATTCCCAGGAGGATTCTCAGGCCTGGAGAGCATCAGTACGTTGCCCAATTTTTCACATCACTGGTAAGAGGCGGAGGAAGTTCAGTTACCGTCTTTCTTTTTCTTCCCTTAAAGAGAAAGGCCAAAATAAAAAAGAGAGAGAGAGAGAGAGAGAAAGAGAAAGGCCATGAATTAAGTATTTTATATAATCAACATTTATTAAACATCGGTTGTGTGTTAAATATTACGTTAGGCACTCGAACTACAAAGATTTGTTTATTTCTCTTACTGTCTACAAAACATTTGAGGTAGCTGATAATATACATAAAAATAAGAAAATCGCAAAGGCCTTCAAAGGCATAATGACTTTCCTCAAGGGGGCTTTTCAGAGAAGTCCGATGCAAGGGCAGTTTGTCCTTGTTCTTGATGTGTCTGCCTGGTCTTTTCTGTGGGACATAGCGAATGCTGCCATCCACACTTGCTGGTCAGACTTCCCTAGGGGACTCTGGCTCACTCCGAGCCCTGCACACAAGCTGCCCTGATTCATGACCATGATATCCAGCATCTCCTACAGATTTGATGGTGTCTGGAATGTCTTCACACGGATCGTCTTGTTTCCTTGTGAGATACTGTCTCACAGCCCCAGAAGGAGCTGTTGTGTGGGAACCAAGCCATGTAACTCAGCTTGCCCACATTCTGAGCATATCCTCCAAACCTCACTACTTCCTCGAATTGTCCACAGGACTTGCCTTCCTCTCCGACTTGGGGCTCCTTCTTCCTGTTTCAGTTCTTCTTTCATGGGCTTTTTGCCCCGCAACCCCCCTTCTTGTCTCAGCGTTTTCGTTAACTGGCTTTACCCTTCTTGTCTCCCCAGATGCCAGCCTCCCAGCCAGGGCCTGTGGGCTCCTTGGCCGACCCTCTGGAGTGCATGTGCCTCAGCGGTCATTCGTGTTCTTTGAAAATTTCTTTTATATTGTTGAGCAGCTTACAGAATTACTTAAATCTGTTCTCATTCCTCACACTCCACTAGTCACGCCACACAAGTTTTTAGTGGCATACATATAAATATTATTGAAACATCACAATATCTTACTGTCTCCACCCAGTTGCTTGTTCGCAGCATCCAGGTGATGGCTGTCTTTGTAGAGCCCCAGGAAAATGACGTAACATGTCTTCTTTCACAATGGCCAACTCACATATTTGGATATGTCAGTTGTGTAAACATTCACTGAACAGAGGAACTGTGTTGTTTGTGCCTAACGGAGGTGAAAACAAAAGTCTACCATAAGGTCTGTCTTCCTTCAGCCAAATGGGAAGTGGTGTTCCTCCGTATCGCCGCAAGTACACAGCTGATCATAACCTCTTCTTGAGCAACTTGAGCCGGCACAGGAACTCTTAGACATGACTAAATGATGTGTCAGGGAAGAAAAATTTCTGAAATGTTGTTCAAACAAAAAGTGGCAGATATGTAACATTTCTCTATCGATGCAAGAAAACATCCTAAATGAAAAAGGAAGCTCAAAAAATTTGTTTATATAAAAACATTTTTGGCTACTTTCAGTTTTGTTAACATTTACCCTTTAATATAGGGTTGTTAGAGTCGGAGAATAAAAATACAGGATACCCAGTTAAATTCTTTTTTATGAGACAGAGTCTCACTTTTTGCCTGGGCTAGAGTGCCATGGCATCAGCTTAGCTCACAGCAAGCTCAAACTCCCGGGCTCAAGCAATCCTCTTGCCTCAGCCTCCTGAGTAGCTGGGACTACAGGCATGCGCCACTATGCCCGGCTCATTTTTTCTGTATATATTTTAGTTGGCCAATTAATTTCTTTCTATTTTTAGTAGAGATGGGGTCTTGCTCTTGCTCAGGCTGGTTTCGAACTCCTGACCTTAAGCGATCCTCCTACCTCGGCCTCCCAGAGTGCTAGGATTACAGGCGTGAGCCACCACACACGGCCCCAGTTAAATTTTAATTTCAGGTAAACAGCAATTAAGTTATTAGGATAAGTATGTCCCTTGCAATATTTGTGACATACTAAAAAGTTATTTGTTGTTTATCTGAAATTCATATTTAGCTGGGCATCCTATATTTTATCTGGAAACCCTACTTTTAAGAAAACCTAATAATTGACACCTCCCTAATAGGTAAATTAGAATATTGATTCATTTTGAAATAAAAATAATGTTTAAAAAAATTGCTCTCTATAGTTTCTCTGATAGAAATTAATTCAAATAACCAAGGAAGCATAGGAATTTAAAAACTGACCTATCAGAAATCACTACAGCTATATTAGGTTAGAAATGAAGATAAGGAATCTCTGAAATAGGAAAGTCAGATTTATAACTAATGTTTGGCCAAAATCTGTTTTCCTTTAACTTCTACCTATTGCTCCTAAGTCTGCCCTCTGGAGGTTAATGAAAATACTGATGATGTTATTAATGACAGCTGGCACTTGCTGAGATCAATTATGTACATTGTTCTTCTGGTTGTAATTTATTTAATCTTAATAGCCATACGAGGTAGGTATTTTTAGAATTTATGTTTTACAAATTAAGAATCTAAAAGCACACAGAAGTTGATTAGTTTAAACAAAGACACATCTTTCTGTCAACTCTTGAAGTACTTGATCTTTTTTAGTTTTTTTTTTTCTTTCTTTCTTTCTTTCTTTCTTTTTTTTTTTTTTTGAGGCAAGTCTCACTCTGTCACCCTGGCTAGAGTGCAGTGGCATCAGCCTAGCTCACAGCACAAACTCCTGGGCTCAAGCGAACCTCCTGCCTCAGCCTCCCAAGTAGCTGGGACTACAGGCATGTGCCACCAATGCCCGGCTAATTTTTTTTAGTTGTCCAGCTAATTTCTATTTTTAGTAGAGACGGGGTCTCGTTCTTGTTCAGCTGGTCTCGAATTCCTGAGCTCAAGATATTCTCTTGGTCGGCCTCCCAGAGTGCTAGGATTACAGGCATGAGCCACCGCGCCTGTCCTCTTTTTTACTTCCCAGTTCCTTCTATTTCTTACAGAGCAAGGTCTCTATACCTTTTTCTATTGTCATTCAACTCTAGGCTTGCTGTAGTTTGTCAGTGCCCTGGAGTATGTTATGGCTAAAATTTAAAAGTATACTTCACAGGTAATATGATTTATAATATAAGCAGGATACAGCAGGATTTTTAACAGCCTTGGTCCTAGATATCGTATTTCCAATAATGGCCCAAGGATTACATTAGTTTTGTTTTGTTTTATTTTGTGGGTGGAGAATGTACTTTTACATAACACAGTTGACTCAGGTTGGACTTTCTGTCAGGTAAAACTTCTAGGTTCTTATCTACACAAAAGGCAAGTAAGCAAAGTCTCCCTCGGTTTGTACATGTGCAGTTTGTGTTTTTAAATGGATGTGCAGGAATTCACTTGTATTTGTATAATTTTTTAGAGATTGTTTTGTTTTACCGTGTTCTTCCTGCCTGCAATCATATTATATGCTTCTTTATAATGTATCAGAATGGTAGTAATAATATGTGTTTGGAACAGTGACCCAGATTCAGCAGAAGGGTATATATGTAGGTCCATGAGCTCCTTCCTGTTTCTTATCCCTGGATACTCCCTCTGTGTCTGCTTTCTTCCCAGTTGGCGTCAGTAGACATCCAATAGGGAAATATCAGTATGTATATACTGTTTGACCATCTTGTCTTTGGGGAGGAAAGTTGGAGCTATGTTACAACATTTTTCTCCCTTAAACCTGATAAACTCTTAAATCACTTTCCTTTGATAACCCACAGTGATCCTGCCTAGTTGGATTAATCCCTAAATTATCATCTCTTTATAGGCCCTGCTTAGAGCTGTAGCTTTGGTAAGGTTTCTCCCCAAATAATAAGACTGTTACTTCTAAGACCTTGTTCTTAGTAATCAAAGTAGGAGAGAGTTAATAATAGGAAAAAGTATTTAAATGGGGAATTGTAGGCTATTTGTATTTCATGTAAGAAAATACGACAGCTCTGATGATCTTGAATATAGTTGGGGGCAAAATGTTGTGAGATGAAGACCTTTTTTTGTGTCTGTTTTTAAAGAAAGCTCAGATGTAGATCTAAACTAATCAAGCATTTTCTAACATCTCTTAAAAATATGAGAGATAAAATCATATTTATATACCTACTAGTTCTAAAATTTTGAGGAAAATTTGATAAATTTATGTTTCTTCAGATGATTCCTGTATCAATATATCCTTTAGTCGAGAACAGTTTCCTATACTTTTCATCATTATCCATAAATTAGTGTAATACCTATACAGATGTGTTCAATAAATACAATAGAATTTGACTCCCTTAGGCTTACATTTTTAATAAATATCAACCATGAAGTGATCAATGCTTATTGTTATTCTCTTTCTGTGACTGCTGTGACATTCTGTAGCTACCTTTTACACACTAAATTTACTGTTTATAATTTTTATTTCCCAAAGGTATTAAAATTAATAACACTTTATAGAAATTGGAAAGCATTATGAGGGAAATTGTAAGTACTCTATTATTCAAGGCTTCCCAGTATCAACATCCAACCTAGAATGTTGCCATGATACTGTAGATAAATAACTGGCACATTAAAAAATACACACATACATACATAAATAAATTATAGGTGCTCTTTCAAGGTAACACACCATGGTTTAAAACATGATTTTATAATGCATGGTGCAACAACTCATTTTGGAATGCTTATGAATGATTTATTAGTCAAAGCCTTTTTCTAAATACATATTCCATCACTCTTAAGCTCACAGTAGAGCCAATTCATAATTTTCTCTGTTTTATAAATAATATATCTTTAAAAGACATTAGCTTGTATAAATATTTAAAATATTTTTGTAGTATAAGAAGTATAAAATGAAAAATGTTCTAATTTGGTTTCCTTTTATATGATTTGTCTTTCACATAGTAGTAGATGTAAATACTATTCTATTTTTGTCCTTAATGCTCAGAAGGAGCCCAGATATGTTACATTTTTTGCTAGTATGATATTTAGCTAACTTTTATAGCATTTTTCTTTTTTAGATAACTTAATTTGCTATGTAATCATTCATATGGGGATGGGGGAAAGATTTATTCCAAAGGTTACTTATATCAGAAAAGTAATTGCTTTAGGGTTTCAAACTGGCAGACATCAGCCTTATTTGTTGGATATCAGTTGGCATTCGCTTGCTCTTTCCCTGTCCCATTGACTTTTCTCTACCTCTTCCCCATTTTGGCTTCACATTGAATAAAATCAAACATGTCTATCTACTCTGCTTACCATGTACACCTTGCCATTTATGTTTAACAGATCTCTTGGAGGGAAGAATCTCCAATCTATATTATCCTTGTTTTGAACTATTGAAAATAATACTTGTACTTGTCAACCTTTATGAAATAATATATTCAGTCATCTCTTGATTAAATGTAGTGTTCTTTCCTGAAAAATAAAACCCTGTGCAATGTTTACTTATTTCCTATATTATATTCAGAAAATAACATTTATGACAAATTGGCAAATTGAGTGGTTCTAAGCCTAATTTAAATTTTAAATGAAAAATGATTTTTTTTAAAAAAAACTCTTATTTTGTTTCATGTTTTGTTCACCCTGAACATACTTTATGTAGAATTTAGGACTCATTTGTAACCATAAAGGAATAATAATAAAAATTCCCAATAAGCTGAGTGTTTGGGGAAATGTGAATTAAACGAGCCACCTGGAGAATGTCCAAATATTGCAAAACATATTTTGAAAATATCAAGTGGGCCTTAGGGTGGAATTCCATAAATAATCAAAAAAGCCAGATGTCTTTGATCATGAAATAATCTGTGGAAGTATGCCAAGGTGTCCTAAGCTTTCCTCATCTGTTTTTTAAGTAACTCATTTAATGTGAAAATTGAGTTCCAAAGAATTTAACCATTTTTGTCAAATCCAGTCTGTCTTTATTAACTCTGATTTTCCAGACCCTAAATGAATGAAAAATCTATTTCAAATATTTTAAAGACCCCAAATTCTCTTCCTTACTCAACTCAAATAAGCAAATATTTATTGTGTGTCTACTATAAACAAGGTGTTATACTTGTTTCCAAAACTAAATGCAGTAAATAAGTCATGGCGTTCACCCTCTAATTACTGAGAGCTGTTTTAACAAAATAGTTCCATGTAGTATTTATTATAGAGTCCTCTAAGTGGATAGCTGAAAATATTTTTAGCATAGGAAGCCAACAAATATTTTAGGAGTTTTACTCACTGTAACAGATTCTAGGAGAATATATTAATAGAAAAAGTGTCAAATATAGTACTTCCACTTGTCAAAGAAATTTTTTATGATCTAGCTTAAGAGAGATGATAAAATATCAGCTAGTGCAAGGACATGAGTAAATGATAATTGTATTAAAATTTTAAGTGCTGCAAAAGTCTACAGAAAATGGAGATGAGAAATCAGTAGTCACTGCATTATTTTGGCACTTCTTGGGGCTGTAAGAGCTTATTCCCATTATACTACTTCTCTAGGGATTTTTTTTTTTTAATAAGGACAAAGTTTAGCCCCATATATGTTTACACTGTTTAAAGTTTCATGGTGAGCGTATGTCTGGGGGAGGATGGTTGTATCAGATGACAGTACTTTTTAATGAAAATCTTTGCTTCAGAAATTAATGTTGTCATATCATTTGTTAGAGTAGGCTGAAATTTCATTGTTTACTGCCAATGAGTATGTCCCCAAATTTGGAAACTAGCTATATTTAATTATATAGTATTTTGTGAGTTGTATATAAATTTCCTGCATATTACATAGATCTTCAGGGGAAAGACTTTATCTTAGTATTAAGCTTTCTATTAATAACTGATCTGCACATCCTCCCTCTGCACTATGATTCCCCTACAAATTGTTCTCTTCACTATCATCAATGCTGTGCCATCCAAAACAGGGAATTGCATGTGAGTCTCTCAATAGTTCTCTGTTGTGTACAGAAAACTTTTCTTAGCATCAGCAAAAAGTCCCTCCTCAGGCCTTGCCTCCCCTTCCCTGTAAAAATTCTTTTCATAAGCAGGCTCTGCATTTCCAATATGTTGGCATTTTCTACTGGACAAATTCCTTCTTGCTTTGTAAATTTCTGGCTCAACTATTTAGCTCCTCAGTATCTTTCCCTGACCCCATTGTTATCTGTGTTCCCGGATTTATTCTAGCACATCATAGATAGTATATCAGACAGAGTCCAATTAGGGCCAGAAACTTCACCAGTTATTTAAACAGAGATACATTAATATAAATAATTGCTAACTAGGTAGAAAGATGATGCCTAGGAAACTGACAAGGCACAGAGAGAACCCTAAAGGATCAAGGATGTTGCAACTGCAGGGAAGAGAATGGGTCATTAAAACTTAGAAACTTAGAGGAGGAGCCCTATGGAACTGAAACAGACCTCTGAGGAGGAGATACTTCTCCACTGGTGCTGCTGTAGCTGATTTCAGAAAATGGTCCCTATGGACCTAGGATCCAGGTCTTTAAGGAGGGGTGGCCAGCCAGCTGGGTGGAGGCTTGGGGCATAATGAGGCTGGTTTTGCCAACTGGATTCAAATGCTGCTAGAGAGAACTGCCACTGCCCAGGTGAAGAAGCATTGCCTAGGTAACACAGGAACCACAGAGAAACAGGAGGCAAAATGGGAACATTCATAGACAGGAAGGAGTGTGTGCTTTTCCCTCCTGAGTCTTGCAGTCTCTCACTAGGATCCCTAAGGCATATCCAGGAGCCAGCAGTTGGCAAAGCAGAAATGGAGTTTGCAGATTTCCAGCCCAGCAATGCAGAACTTGGTGAATTTGGAGCTAATAGTCAATGGCATAAATAACTGACACGGAAGGATAAATAAATATCTTCTTCCTATTTCGCTATGAGCTCCATGATAGAGGAGTTGTATCTTATTTATTTGCCATCTCGAAATATCTAAAATGTAAATCTTTCTGTAAGTCATTTGACAGTAAAACCAAATCTAACCTGTCAATGTGTTATTTATGCATGTTGCTGCAAAAATATTAACCCTGCCTTGATACTGATCCACATCTCCTGGGAAGGTTAGTAATACATGATATTTAACCCAAATAACTTCTTAAAACCTAGAAAAATTTTTTACTTTTTATGTGAAAGTCATTTATGTGAAAATAGCACAAAAGGCCTATCTTACATTGTAGCTAAAAGGCAAGCTAGAACCTATTTTGGATACAATCTTTTATTTTTAGTTGACACATAATAACTGTACATATTTATGGGGTAGAGTGATATTTGGATACATATATACAATGTACACTGATCAAAGGGTAATTAGCATATTCATCACCTCAAACATTTATCATTTCTTTGTGTTGTGAGCATTCCAAATCCTCTCTTCTAGCTTTCTGAAAATATATGATAAATTATAGTTAACCATATTCACCTTACAGTGCTACAGAACACCAGAACTCATTCCTTCTATCTACCTGTAATTTTGTGTCTGTTAACCAGCCTCTCTCAATACTCGCCTCTCCCCTACCCTTCCCAGCCTCTAATACCCATAATTCTACTCTCTACTTCCATGAGTTCATAAATTTTTTTAGCTCTCATGTATGAGTGAGAACATGCAGTGTTTATCTTTCTGTGCCTGAGATATTTTGCTTAACATAATGTCCTCCAGGCTTATCCATGCTGTTGTGAATGACAGGATTTTGTTCTTTTTATGACTGGATAGTATTTGATTATATTTATACACACACACACACACACATTTTTTTTTATCCATTCATCTGTTGATGGACATTTAGGTCGATTCCATGCCTTAGCTATTGTGAATAGTGCTGCAATAAATATGGGGGTGCTGGTGTCCCTTTGATATTCTGATTTCCTTTCATTTGGATAAATACCCAGTGGTGGGATTGCTGGATCATATGGTAATTCTATTTTTAGTTTTTGAGAAACCTCCATACTGTTTTCCATAATGGCTATACTAATTTATGTTCCCACCAACAGCATATAGGAGTTCGCTCTTCCCTGCAGCCTCGAAACCTAGAGAAATTCAGAATTATACAAAATATCTAACCCCAAGGTTATCAGATAAGGGATTACAGATCACAAGGGCCTAGCATAATGTCTAGTATAGTTCTTTAGTGAAGATTCCATGAGTTGGAAATACATTGTTGACTAACTTGCTATTGTCATGTTATTTTGCAAGTTGACAGTCTAGTTATGGATACATTTTTTGACACGTGAGAATTTTCAATGAAGTGATGACAAGTCCATGGGCTCTTTGTAGTTACTGAGTACATGGAAATATCATGGTTTATTAGAGCTTCAGCAAAGGAAATGGAAGCTCTTTTGTTAGAGCCTCTGAGAAAGAAAACAAGATGTTTTGAATTCCCAGTAGCTGTGGTGTTAGAGCCAGTTATGATTCAGGACTTAATTTTCACATTGGTTTGCAGTAAAACGAGTTCAGCAAGGTGATGGGTTATGTATTTTACTTCAATCTATAACAGTGGAGAAATTCCACTAAAATTATATATACATAGAGGAGTAATCTGGGGTTTCATCAGTCTAATCTTTTTAACTAGAAATATGATATAAGTCTCTGCCCTTCCTTTGACAAGGTTCAGATGGTAACTTCCTAATAGCTTTATTTCTGTCAGTATTACATATTGCGCTTGGTACATTTTTCTAAAGCTACTATACTTCTAGTTTTTCTCTGCTAAGGCAAGGACATGCAAGTAAGAAGATAAGAATTTGGCAGGTAATTTTGAATAAAAATAAATTGAAAGTATAGAAAATATTTAAGAGGATTATACTTGCATTCCTTTGAGAAGATTGAAGACTACTCTGAGTATGTAGTACTTTTACAATTTTTGTGACATTCCTATTGAAATAGAATCATTCCATTTAGAGAAATAATAGAACTTTATAACTTTTACTTTTTTATGTTTTTGCATTCAGGTGGTGGAATGATAAAGTTTTATAATTGAAATCAGTTAGAGTCCATTAAATTTCAAACTATTAACCTTAATAATGATGCTAAGGAATTGTTTTTGTTTCTTTTTATCAACATTAATTGAGTCTTGACATGTTTAGTACACTCTGCCTGGTGCTTTGGAAGATGCAAGAGGGAGAAGTCCCTGACCTGAAAGTGCTTAAACCTGCTAGTAAGGAGGAGGATAAAAATGAAGGAGTACTTGAATAATTTGTAAGAATAGTAGGAAAAAAACTGTGTTAGAGTCATCATTCATTGCCAGCATCAGTATCAACAAAAGTGCCAGGTATCTTAGGAGAAGAGCTCCACTGTGGGCTATAGTCAAGGTAAAATCATAACCAATGCTATTATTTAAAAAACAAAATGGTTTTGTAGAACAAATTGTTTTTTCCTTTTGTCATGTAAGCCAGAGGTTGAAAGACAGCTACTTTACTTTGAGCATTTGCATGTAGGCTTTTTTTCCCCCTGCTTTTAAGGTAGGAAGAGGTTGTAGCTGGATGGTCCATAGCTCTTTGGACTCTTCACTGGGCACCAGTTACTGTTTACCTCATCCCCTTCCACTGAGCCATCTGTGTGACACCTGCTGATTCTTCTATTGTCACCTGAACAAACTCATAAAGCTCCAGGGAAGAGTAGGGGGTTTGGACAGGTGGGGCTAATATGCCTAAGACTTTCCCTTTCCTCCTAGGTTTAGGAGATTTTTTTTTATGTTTACTTTCTATAAACCATGTCTCATGGCCTTGATTTATTTTTATTTTTAATTTTATAATTATTAATTTTAGTTGATTTTAATAAAACTCTGCTACTAAAACTACCCATGGTGTCAAATATGGTTTTTAAATCTCTGTCTCTGGGCAGACCTGTTTTTCTGGGCTTCAGGCATCCATATATTCAACTACTGCTTGAATACTATCAACTTATTCCACTGGTTCTAAAATTCAGCATGACTAAAACTTAACTCCTTGTCTTTTCCCCCATAAGTACATCAGTTCCCCATAGTCACTCTCAGTTAATGACATCATCATTCATGTGCTTGCTTGAGCCCAAAATGGTGAAATCATGCCATCCCTTCCTTCTTCCTTTCGCCCTGTATTTAAAGGGTTCCCATCTACTTCTAAGTCCACTTATTAAATATCTTTTTCATTAGTCTTCTCTTTAATCTTTTTGTCATTATGTTAGTTTGGCTTAAAGATTTCCTGCCTGCTACTGTAGCTGCTTCCTATCTAATGTTGCTGTCTTTTCAGCTCATCTCATCTATCTTCTACATTGCCATTCATTTATTTTATTTTATTTTTAAAAAATATTTATTTATCTATCTATTTATTTATTTATTTATTTAGAGACAGAGTCCCATTCTGTTGCCCGGGTTAGAGTGCCATGGCGTCCACCTAGCTCACAGCAACCTCAAACTCCTGGCCTCAGGCGATCCTCCTGCCTCAGCCTCTCTAGTAGCTGGGACTATAGGCATGTGCCACCATGCCCAGCTAATTTTTTCTATTTTTAATAGAGACGGGGTCTCACTCTTGCTCAGGGTGGTCCGAACTCCTGAGCTCAAGGGATACTCCCACCTCGGCCTCCCAGAGTGCTGGGATTATAGGCATGAGCCACCTCGCCAGGCCCCACACTGCCATTCAAATGAATTGGTTAAGTTGTGCTTCTTGACCATTTCAAATTCTTCAGTGGAGCTATCACCTTCCAGCTAAGATGAAAACTCCTGTGGAAAAAATGTTTAACTTTCCTTTTCACCCTTATGTTCCCCCATTCCTCAATTTTTATGCAGTGTAACTATTTTCCCATGGCTAAACAAACCTTGCCATGTTTTATTTCCATTCTTTGCTGTTCCCTCTTCCTTGCCTGTTTGACAGTCTTCTTTTTCAGCAGGCATTTTTCTATTTTCTACCACCAAATTGGGTGCTCTTAATCTGTGTTCGATATGAGCCCACACATGCTTCTGTCATTGCACGTCCACCACCACTACCACTGATTAGAACAGCAGCAGCAAGGGCAGACAACTTTTGAAAAGAAAACTCTTTTGTGTAAGATACTTTGTGCTATATGGGTGTTATCTCATTCAGTCCTCACAAGATCCTATGAGACAGGCAGGTACTGTCCCCATCTTGCAGATAAGCAAACCGAGAATTGGAAAGGTTAAGCCAATTTTCCCTAAGTCTTCAGCAAGAAGTAGATTGAGATTCAAATAAGTTACTGTTACTCTAGACCCCTTCCTTTAACAATAACACCGTGCTGCTTACCTCATTAGGCTGAGAGCCCCTGGAAGACAAGAGTTGTTCTTTCATTAATAGTTGGTTGAATGAGTGCTTGAATGAGAAGATGAGCGAAGGTGTGAATGTTATAAATGTATTGAGCCTACATAGCCAAGATAACTCATTCTTCTCAGGAAAAAAGTATTGAACCGTCATCTACCTAATGACAAAAGTTTGCTTGGTATATTCATTGTCTTTCAGTACTAATGTCAGGCGACAGATAATCATCTGGACGCTCAGAATAGCCAGTCTATTATTCAAGATATTCAAGAGTGCATTTTAAATGTCAGGCACATTCACTGCTCTGAGGGAGGCACATGTTGTGGAGGAGTGAAGAATTAGAGAAGCTGGGAAGTCTTCCTAATGATATCATTAATATTTCTCTTTTTTGTTGTTTTTAAATGTTTTAGCTGGGTACTTTCATGTTAACTCATTAAAAAAGTGGTTCCCTTGTGAATCACTTGTGGACAATCAAAGGAGACAGAGATCCAGCTTATATCCGAGGGCACTCTGAATCCACAAGAATGATGTTGGGATCATTATTTCAGTCAGAATGTGACCACCCACTAAGTAAGGGGCACTGCAAGAGAGTGCTCAGGGATGCAGGGATGAGTGAGATACCATCTCTCTCTCGAGAAAGGTGAGTCTCCCTCTAGCTGATGGGGAGACCAGACAAGGCATGTTGCACTTCAGGTTGCCTTATAGGCAGCACATTGCCTAGGGCAGAAGTAATAATTATAATAATTTGTGTGCATTTTCAATGTGTCATGAGATGTGCAAAGCACTCTGTGTGGATTCTTTTGTTTAATTTTCACAATATACTTAGGAAGTAGATATTATCTCTATCTTAAAGATGAAGAAACAGGCTTAGAGAGTTTAAATAACTTGCCGGCATTCACATACTTAGAAGGAATGGAGCTGGAATTCACACCCATACCCAGTGTGCTCCTAATCACTGTCAAAGTCACTACATGGTGCTTTAACATTGGTTTATCTTTTCAAGGAACCAACAAGGGATGCAGGCACCCTCACCATTTTACCATTTTACCAACGTCATTCTCCTATTGTACTAGGTTGTGAACACAACATTTCAGTCCTCTTTGCACAACTCCCCAGCAGCAAGTAAACAACCACGAACAGCAGATTATGTAGGAACAAAGAGATCTGGAGCTCAGTACATTTTTCTTCAATTTATTTTTCCTTTTCCTTACTGTGTGGGACATGCATAATTTTCTTGGTTCTGTATATAATTACATACCTGCTTTGAGATGAACATGCTGAATACAGTGATTAATGAATGGGCTGAAATCGGATGTAGTTGTGCTGCAGTCTAAGTCATTCAATATCTTTCACCAAAAATACTAAATAATTAAATTGCCAGTGGCAACAAACAGCCAGAGTTCACGCTGATAGGTGTCTGCTGTGGCTGTCCACGGCAGTAATGTGGAAAGCATTTAAGAGTTCCCTGGGGATTTCAAGTGGTACCTTTGAAGCATGTGTTGTATCTTTCCTGCTCTGGGGAGTTTTCCTGTTCCCCACAGGTACTGCAAGCAAGTCTAAGCCGTCAGTTCTAGAAGAGCTGGCAGGAAACTCATCCTTGCCCTTGCTGCTTGGAAGCAGGCAGCAGTCCCAGAACTTTACTGTGTCATTTACACTATTCTTTTTTTTCTCTTTAGCCCTCCGGTTATCACCCGGTGAGAATGTAAAAGACTTTATTTTCTGTCTCAGTATATGTTCCACCCCTTCCAGACTTAGCTGAAGTTGTACCTCTTCAGGGAACAGCTCCCTGGCTGACGTTGAAGAGTTTTGTTTGTTTGATATCATGGCAGTATCCAGTTCGAATCTAATCGTAGGAATCTTTTTTTTTTCTCCTAATTAAATGTGATTATCTTTCCTGATTATAAATGTAATAATGTTCATTGTATAACAGTTTTAAAAGAGATAAGAAAGAGATAGGAAATTAACAATGCACTCACCACCTGGAGATAACCAGTGTAGTATTTAGTCAGGGTCCTCCAGAGAGACAGAACCATTGGGATATATCTAGATATATAGATACAGACATATAAGAAGGGGTTTATGAGGTGGTGATGGAGACTGAGAAGTCTTAGGATATGCCATCTGCAAGCTGGGGAACTAGAGATGCTGGTAGTGTGGCTCAGTTTACGTCTAAAAGCCTCAGAACCAAGGAGACCAATGATGTAACTCTCAGTCTCAAGGCCAAAGGCCTGAGAATCTGGACCTGTGATGTCCAAGGGCAGGAGAAGAAAAGTGTCCCAGTTCCAGGAGAGAGAAAAAATGACATCACCTTTCCTCTGCCTTTTTGTTCTATCCTGGATGATGCCCACCCACGTTGGGTGAGGATGGATTTTCCTTACTCAGTCCACTGATTCAAATGCCAGGCTCTTCCTGAAAGAGGAGGACACACCAAGGACACTTGCAGACATACCCAGAAATAATGCTTTGGCAATTACATGGGTATCCGTTAATCCAGTCAAGTTGACACCTAAAATTAACCACGACAGCCAGAGTTAACATTTTGAAGCATTTGGTTTTAGTCACACTTGTGACAGTCAGTGTGTATTTATTGTGTTCCTGGACAGAAGCCCCATTCTGGACACTTGATGTTATATCTGGTGGTAATGCCATGGCTCTCCCTTACTTTTTGTGATCTTTTCTTGCCATTGTATCATATGGTGATTGATGCCAGTGACTCTTCCTTAGTAACTCTACCAACAGTGTTTTATTTTAGCATAGCTTGTATGGTAACTTGAGGGAAAGAAACTTTTATGACACATAGATATGAACTAGTGTTTAAATGGAACTTAAAAGTCATCTAGTCCAGTGGCTCCCAATCCGGCTGTGTGTAAGAACATCTGAGGCACTTGTTCATCTGCTACCATCCTAGGCTAATCGAATCAGAATCTCAGGTCTGGAGGCCTGGAATAACACACTCCCTAGGTGATTTCCACACACAGCAGAGCACCATTCAGTGTACTAGAAATCAGAGCCAGTGCACTGATTTATTCATCAATTATTTGTTGAGAGCTTACTGGGAGCCAGACACTCTGCCAGGCTTTGGGAATACAACAATTGATGACCAAGGTACATGTGGTGTCTTCCCCTCATGGAGTTTATGTTTTACTAGGTAAGATAGTGAAATACCAAGTAAACAAAAATAATAATTAAAATTGTGGTGAGCGGTTTGAGGGGACAGCACTGAGGGAGAATAACATTAGCTATGGTGGTCAGTGAAAGCCTCGCAGAGACACTCAGTGTCAGGACTTGCAGGCTGAGGAAGAACCAACCGAATGAAGAATGCAGAAAAGGGGTCAGGCTGAGGAGTGGCACACAAAGACACCCTGGTCTGAGAAAAGGCTTGGCATGTGTCAGGAATTGAGGTATAGTGTGTCTACAGTGTGGCTAGAGAGGGGAGAATGCATGGATGAGTTCAAAGTTGTTTTAATTAGTTACTCAACAACTGCTGCTGGTAACTGGCAGAATAAAGGCTAGAACCCATTTTGTAGAGCAAATTTCCAGTGAATGTCCCTTGCTGCTGTATTAGTCTGCTCTAGCTGCTGTGACAAAATACCACCTACTGTGTAGCTTAAACAACAGAAATTTATTTTCTAGTAGTTCTAGAAGCTAGAAGTCCAAGGTCAAGGTGTCAGCAAGTTTGCTTTCACCCAAGGCCTCTCTGATTGGCTCACAGATGGCTCCCTTCTCTCTGTGTCCTCCTCTGTCACGTGGTCCTCCCTCTGTGCTCGTGTGTCCCTGGTATTTCTTTGTGTGTGCAAATTTCCTCTTACAAGGATGGCAGTCAGGTTGGATGAGGGACAACTCTAATGGCCTCATGTTAACTTAATCACCTGTTTAAAAGTCCTGTCTCCAAATACAGTCACATTCTGAAGTACTAGGGGTTAGGACTTCAACATATGAATTTTTAGAGGGCACAATTTGGCCCATAACAGCTGCCTTCTTGTAGCTGGCAAAATCCCCCATTTGTCATAGGATCTAGTCTAACAAGACAAAGCCCCTGTTTTCTACTTGCTATTGGGACCAACAGGGAAATCTGTGCTACTTTTTTGGATTGAAATAACCCTAAACAAAACAGAGACCGGCTTAGTGTCTCTGCAAACACTAATACAGATGGGGGGGGTGGTAAGCAGCGTGGAACTGGCCTATGGAATTTTTGCTGCACTGGCTGAGAACTTCAGCAGTTTCAAAACCTGTCCTTTCCCAAGAGTCCTGTATCTGCCAGCGTTCTTTGATGCAGACAATAGAATCCACCCTAGCTGGTTTAAGTGGGATTTATTACGGGATATTAGCTGGTTTATAGACTCTTTGAAAGGATGCAGAAACATGCTCTAGGCTAAATTTCCATGAACATTTCCTAGAACCACCCCCACAGGATTCGTCTGACAGGAGAGCTGCTGCTGCTGCCAAGCCCCGATCCACGTTGCCTTTGCTGTGATCCACAGAGCTGCTGCCGCATCTGACTCCAGAATCCCACACCTCTGCCGTCACCTGTGCCAGCAAAATAGAGGACTTGGGCCCAGCTGGTTTTCTCACGTAGTTTAATTCCAAATCAAAACTGCATCTGATGGATAGAAACTGATCTCACAAGGCTGCAAGGAAGACCCTGGGAAGGAAGGATTTACAATAAGAAGAACTGTCAAAGATAGCCCTTTCCTCTTAAAAGAATAGAAAGAAAAAGATTTGTTATATCCACAAATGTTATGTGACACATGTTCTCTACCACCCCCTTTTCAAGATATGCTCACATTTTACATCTTGCAATCCTACCCTGGCAAAATTATAAAACATGAGCAGGGCCTGTATTCATTGTCTTTGACATCTTTGAGAGGGTACAAATAAGCACATAAAGTAGAAGATGAAGCATGGAAAAATCTCAAGAGTGCCATCAGTAAATGCCCTTCATTTTATGATTGTATAGATGGTCCCCTACTCACCATGGTTCAACTTATGATTTTTCAATTTTAGGACGGTGTGAAAGCAATACACATTTAGTCGAAATCATACTTATAATTCTGAATCTTGATCTTTTCCAGAGCTTGCAGTATGTGGCATGATACTCTCACATGAGATATTCAACACGTTATTATAAAATAGGCTTTGTGTTAGATGATTTTGCCCAACTGTTGGCGAATGTTCAGTGTTCTCAGCATGTTTAAGGTAGGCTAGGCTAAACTATGATGTCCTATAGGTTAGGTGTATTAAATGCATTTTTTACTTACAATATTTTTAACTTATGATGAGTTTATTGGGACATAACCCCATCACAAAATGAAGAGCATCTGTGCTATGTGAGATGAAAGGATGATAGAAGGCCACCAGTGAAAGGCTGGTGTGTAGCAAGTGCAGACTCAGTATTTTTGATCCTCCGGGCTTCCGTCTGTTGAACCATAGCTTTAATCTTCAGGACAATCTTTTACAGTTTGGTCAGAGTGGAAGGTATTGTAAATGTCTTTACCTAGTGTGGTTTTTTTTTAACCTGAGGAATTCTGTGTGTTTTTTTTTTTATGAGGACTCTACCTTAATTAGTTTTCTGCTTATAACTTCTCTATCTTTTTGGAGGGCAACTGTGTGCATTTACACAGCCACAGCTGAGTATTCACGTAATGTAAAGGCAGTGAAAGCTATTGTATTAATAGTGTCATGAAGGACACGGCAAAAATCATAGAATCTGTACTTCTATTTATGCA
Source organism: Cheirogaleus medius (assembly GCA_008086735.1). NCBI lineage: Eukaryota > Metazoa > Chordata > Mammalia > Primates > Cheirogaleidae > Cheirogaleus > Cheirogaleus medius. The sequence continues at coordinate 29,304,853 of VBSM01003176.1, forward strand.
TGCACTTGCAAATAGGATTGTTTAAAGTTGATCCTCAGCTATCACTCATCGTATCACTGTTTTTAGCACGGGAGATACAGTAGAGACAAAGATATATTAACACATCTTGGTCATTACTATATATTCATCAAGAAATACTATATAAAGCAGCAGCTAAATATACAAACATTGACAGCTGCCTTCACTTTGGAATATAAGATTTAAGAAGTTAGCATTTTTTTTTTTTTACTTGAAAACGAACTGTCCCTTTGAATTGTCTTATGGTTGTGTAGAGTGATTTTTCCCACCTCCATGACTTATATTCTCTCTTATATTCTTTGTTTTTGAAACCTATTTTGCTTTATACAAGGTGAATTTCATAGGGAAGAGGAATAGATACTGTGTTTTTCTTTCAACTGGTGTAGGTCTAAAATTTTTAAAGATATGAAATTGGTGGGAGGAAAACTGGTGGTCATAATTATCAGTGTTACTACTAGGGCACAATACATATTAGTGTTCTATACACAGTAAATATTTACTAGTTCACTGAATGAATGAATTAAAAAACGCACTTTGGAGTCAGACTTGGCTGTAAGTTCCTGCTGTGCTACTTAACTGTATTGTCATGGTCTGCCTAAGCCTCAGTTTCCATATCTATACACTATATGATTATACCAACTGCATAGATATCTGCTATGAGAAGTAAGTGAGATAATGTCTGTAAAAAAATGAGATAATATTGGTCTGGCTTCAGTTCAAGCACTTGGAAAACGTTTCCATCCCCACCACCACCACCATCATTTTATTCCCCTCCAAAGATTTCCAGTGAAAATTCCCACAACAAAGATACTGGGAACTCCTCCAGCGAAGGAACCTGTTGACATTCTAAAAATCATGTATGCCCCCCCTTTTTAATGTGGAACATTATTAACATCTTCCGAGAATATTTTTCTACAAAACAGAATTTGGCAAGTGCTGCTATGAATCAGTTGCATTTATAATTCTTTATAAAGGAAAAAATTGGAGTGGTTTTTTTGAAAAGCCTTTTTTTAAGTGGCCAGAGAGAGCTTATGGAGCATTTTCTGGATGTGCTGACCCTTGTTCTGGATTAGATGGAAGGGTAGGGGGACAGAAGGCAAGAGACAAGTGGGTAGCAGGCCTGGGGCTCAGCTCCCGTGAAGAAAAGGCTGGTTTGCTTCTTCCTCCTGGGCGTCTTTCTTGAGCTACCTCATGGACCAAAGCCTGGGACTCTGGGACAGTCTTTTCCAGTGTGGCTGTTCTTCCCTTATTGACTATGGATGTCTGTGTGCGTTAATTCCGAGATGGCCTGGTCGTGTGACCCAACTCTGCAGTCTTGAGGGCACTGGGCAGGCCAGCCGGGGCAGGATGCAGCTGTTCCCAAAGTGTGTCCAGCAGTCACTTCTCCATGTGGGGCTGTAGCCTCAGATTCATCCAAAGTGATAATTATTGGAGATGCTCATTTGCACATGTGTGGTCATTGTCACTTTGTGGGAAAGACATCTGCAGATGGGGAAAAGAGGAGTAGTTTTTAACTCTGTCTTTTCCCTTTTATATTGGTAGGTATGCATTTGTGTGAAATAAAAGAAGGTAAAAGTGAAAAAGTGGTAAAGTAGGACGTGAGAGAATAATAGTTGTGTCAAATACATCTCTTTTTTTTCTAATTTTTTTATTGCAGTAAAATATACATAACAAAATTTACTGCCTAAACCACTTTTAATTGTACATTTCATTGGTGTTAAATACATCCATAATGTTGTGCAGACATCACCACCATCCATCTTTAGAACTCTTCTCATCTTGCAGAACTGAAACTCTGTGCCCATTAATAACAACTCCCCATTCCTCCTCCCCTCAGTCCCTGGCAACCTTCGTTCTGCTTTCTGTCTCTATGATTTTATCTCCTCTTAAGTACTGCATGAAAGTGGAATTATAAGTATTTGTGTTCTTGTGACTGGCTTATTTCACTCACCAGAATGTTCTCAAGGTTAATCCATGTTGGAGCATATATCAGAATTTCCTTTTTAAGGCTGAATAATATTCCATCATGTGGATATACTATACTGTTGTGATCCATTCATCTGTCAGTGGATGCCTGGGTTGCTTCCATGTTTTATCTATTGGGACTAATGCTACTATGAACATGGGTGTACTAATATCTCTTTGAGACCCTATTTTCAATTCTTTTGGGTATATACCCAGAAATAGAATTGCTGGATCATGTGGTAATTCTATTTTTAATTTTTTGAGTAACTGCCATACTCTTTTCCACAGTGGTTTGTACCATTTTACATTCTCACCAACGATGCACAAGGGTTCCCATTTCTCCATATCCTCCCCAACATTTGTTATTTAAAAAATTTTTTTTATTGATAGTAGCTATCCTAATGGATGTGAGGTGGTGTCTTACTGTACTTCTGATTTGCATTTCTCTAAACTGAAGAACTCAAGCCATTCTTTTCTTGTCAGATTTTGCCTTTGACCTTTAAATGGTAAAAATCAAGCTGAAAGCACATCCATTCTTATTCTCTTCGAGGTGCTAGAAATGAAATCGGCTCTCCTAAGAGGCTGGCGCCCTTTGTGGAGTGTGCTTTCACTCTCAGACGGACTTGGGGTCAAGCTTGTGCAGGGTCTGAATACTAGCTACCACCTTGGATATGAGCTGAATTCTTTCCATTTTACCAAAGTTTTCCAGTTTTTCTCATAAAAATTACTGATGATTTTTTTTTTTTGGCTCTTAAATATATTGTCTTTCTTCTTGTTCTGAGTTGGTATAGACTTTGAGAGCAGTAGTTGTGAGTAGTTATATTTGTACAGTGAGAATGGTTAGTACATGTGATCTGAAAAGGAAGGTGTCTCAAAGTTTTTGACAAAGCTGTTGGAAAGCGTCTCTATAATTGCTTATCAGTCTCAACATTCCATGGCTTTATTTTTTCTTTGACATGTCATATCCTTGTTTATCTAAAATATTAAATCAGTTTTTATGTTAATTAAAACATTCTTGCATTGTCAACTATCCCTGTTAAATTTACTTTTTTGAGGAGACAATGTTGGAGTCAGGGCTACATATCTGGGATTCTCTTTGATTATAACATATCATGAGTTGGGGAAATAATTTTATATCACTTTTGCTATTAAAGAAAATGAAGAAAGATATAGGATGATTATTATCACACTTTGATTTGACAGGTGAAAGAGAGTAGGTAGTAGGTTTCTAAATTCTGCCATGATTTTATATTCATTGCATTTAAAAAATTCTGGAATGCCGCAGTGTAATTTTATGAATGTGAAATTGTTACATGTGCTTAAAAGCATTATTATGGCTTTATTTGCCTCTGACTGTCCTACGTGGTTGAAACAAGATTGTCTTTTTGATATTTCCAAAATTTATATTAGATCAGACTAGGAAGCCCCAGATGCCCTGAGAGTGGGGTTTCATCTTTCACTCAAATCACCTTCTCCTCCAGAGCTTTGACCTATAACGTGGCAAGAGTTTTTCTCTCCTCTCTGAACTTTAGCTCCCTGCCTTCACTGCCCAGTTCCCAGAAGACAAGTTTCCAGGATACTGTGATCCTCCAAAATGTGGGAAGAGGAAGAGGCTTTGATCTTTGTCAGTGTGTACACAGAACCCACTCCCAGATTTTTTTTTCCCCTTTTCTTCTCTCTCTCTTTCTTTTGTTTGGCTTACTTCACTGTCTTCTTGTTCATTATCTGTCCACAACCCTTATAAGACAGCAAACAAACCCATAATCAAAGCTCTTCCTTGATTGAAGCTCTGAGAATTGGCTACCTGAGGCCTTTGCTCAGGGGACTCAATATTTAATGTGTTCATGATTGGGTTAATAAAACAGGGAGCAGGTGACAAATTTGGTCTATGGAAGCCCCATTCCGGAGAGTAAGCATTTGAGAAGGCTGAAAAGACATACCAGAGATTCTCATCAAGCAGAGTGGTTTAGATGAAAGGTCACAGATTAAATTTAATGTGAATTATGCTAAGGTAATTTATATTAATAATTTAGGTATATTACACTTTATGTCATCACTTTATATTGTTATTGGAACCTTCTTGGAGTAGAAGAGGCAATGTTTGCTATTCCTTATAACAGAGGTTTTAATGATTTATTAAAAACAAATAATTACCTAGACTATGTACGTTATAAAAGTACATTTACCATAATAGGGATAAACACAGAGAAATAAAAAAGGGAGGAGTCTGGGGGAGAAGCCAAGTTAAGGTGCTTGTCACTGCTGCTGATATTCTCTCTTTCCAACGATCTATCCAAATAGTTTCCAAGCTTTTCTACTTTATATACTTTATGGTTTCTTCTATATTAGTGAAACAACACTGGTAAAAAATTTGAGCCCTATATACTCAATATTCCCTATATATATTTTTTGTTTACAATTTATATCCATGTGCTCTGTAGTCTTATCAAGCATAATACAAAGCACTTACAAAAACAGACATTTTAATAGGATGAGATAAAGCTAAAATAAATTCTTTAATTTTGTTATTGTATAAAACTCTTTTAATCATATGATATAATCATATTTTAAGTGAGAGCAGCGTGATTAAATATGCTTCATTATTGTTAACATTAGCTTTATTATTTGTGATATGGGATGTGCAGGTTGGTGTCCAAGTAGCTTATTATCTTTGGCCTTGCTGTTGTTATAATTTATATACAATAAATTGCAACCATTTTATTTATTTATTATTTTTTTTTTTTAAAGCCAGTCAAATTTAGCAGTGGGAGGTTGAATACCAACTTTAGTGACACTAATGTTAATAAGTTCTGATAACCCACTACCATCGGACCAGCCTGTTTTAAAGCATGTAATTTGATGAGTTTTAACCTAAATAGTTTATTTTTATATTTGATTTTAATACCTGATATCTAATACACAAGATATAAAGTTAGGACTCAATTGATTATTACCAATAATGGATATTTTATTAGTAGTTTTCTTGATTATTTCAACCTTGTATGTATGATTTATTTTTGTCACTTCTTTTTCAGATCTGATTAGATCTTCAGTTTTTACCTATAACATATGGCTGATTAAAGTAAAACCATAGAAGTGTCAATTTTACCATTTATTGTTTGTTTGCATGTGCTACCATTATTAGTGCTATTCTTAATCCATGTTTTATTTGCAGGGATCTTTTTAAGCCATTTGCCCATTTTGTAAATGAATTCAGTTAAACCCATCTAATCTTGTTTGTAAATCCACTTAACCAGGCCCAGGTGCACTGCAGTCTTGCATGATATGATGAAAGTGAAGAACTGAGTGTGAACACTTCCCCTGGGGTGGGATCCCCCCTCTTGTCTCTGAATGCCGCACAGCTCTGCCCTGTGATGTAGAGAATGCACCCGTGGGAGTGCATGTAATAAACATTAGGAGGGCTTAATTCATTTTTAATGTGTTTAATATATTCTTAACATTTTTAATATCTACTATATGATATATTTAATATCTCTTCAATTATAGATTTAATACAGTATATTTAACATATTTAAATATATACTTATTTATTTATACAGAGAAATTCCAATGTTTCTCTGTGCCTCAGTGGCTCATCTTGTGGACCTAACTCTGTCAACGGTTGTCAGTTTGTTGTTTAAAATAAAGCCCCATAACCCTTTTTTTCCAAATAACATCTTATAGAGAGGCCACTTATATAAAAATAAGCAGAGCTGCTCTTCTTGAAAGGGGGTTGAGGAGCTGAACTCTCACCTGATCTCATCTGCCTTTTTCCTCTCCCACCTGCCACCTCCTGCCTGTCCATCCAAAGCCTGCAGAGCACAGTTTGGTTTAAGACAGGAGAGAAAACTTTCCTCTGCTCTCCGTATTGGGTATCATTGTGCTTCTCCTTTGCTAGCGCTTTGTTTTTGTCTTATGGACACTGAGATTCTTGTCAGAGATCACATTTTCCTTTTACCTTTCTATAGGGAAAATTTAAAGCCGATTATCTGTTTCATTTTTTTGCCTTCCAGCAGATCCTCAAATACAGCATTGTTTCATTCTAATGTTAATGAGAAGAAAAAATTGATTCTGGACTAGGGCCACTAGCTGTGTGGAGTTTGCACGTTCTCCCTGTGTCTGTGTGGGTTTTCTCTGGGTACTCTGCTTTCTTCCCACGTCCCAAAGCTGTGCCTGTTAGGGGAGTTGGCGTGTCTACACGGTGCCAGTGTGAATGAGTGTGGGGGTGTGTGTCAGCGCACCCTGTGATGTGATAACTTCCCGTCCAGGACTGCCTCCCACCTTGTGCCCTGAGCTGCTGGGACAGGCCCCTGCCACCTGAGACCCAGAACTAGAAGAAGCGGGTAGATAATTATCTTGCTCACATTTATTTCAATGCTCACATTTATTTCAATTTATTTCAATATTAGAAGTGTTTTGCTCTTTATTTAGAAGTTTGATAATTTTTTTTTTTAGTACGTCCAGAAATAGGCCATAGGAAGGAATTTAACTCTTGTTTATATCAATTAACCTATGGGAAAATTGGTTTTCTTTAATGTCTTTTGCTTAAAGTGGCAGTTTCTAAGAACCTGTTGACCATTGAGAGGACTTACTATATGTAGAAATGCTTGGAGTAAATTTAGAATTCCAGGACTACTTCTAGCTTCATTTTATTTTCATACTTTCATCTTCCTTTCCTTCATATTTCTTTAACTTATATTTTATTTTTAAATTATATAAGTTAAATTTATTTTAATTTCTTATGTTAAATAATATCTTAAATTTGATCCTTTTTGGAATAAATCTGAGGGCTTTGAAAATATAGCCTATTTTAATGTTCATAAATCAACCTTATGATTTTTAGAAGAGAAGTTCTAAATATATGTAACATAAACTAATTCAAAATTTAGTGAGTGACTTTTGCTTACTTGAAGAATTTGAAGGTAGAGGTTAATAAATTCAACATTGATGAAAAATCTTTTTTTGTCTCTACAAGAACTGAAAAATACCTAGTTGTAGTTCATTATTTTGTAGACTTTTTTTGGTCAGTAATTCCTAGTTCAGAAGCTAGGTTAGAGAAGAGAACCATTGGGGCTAAGTTGGAAGCCAGTTGATATAGTCATGATTTTAGGGTTGTTTTTGACCACAAGGTCAGGATTTTAATGGTGGGATTACTTGGAGAATGAAAGTTTTTTCTCTGGAAATTGGGGTCAGTTGTGGTAGGAACACTTGGAAACTTAGAAAGGTATATAATGATAGGTTTCACCATTTTGAAATTGGAAAGCAGTATTAAATAACTTTTATCCAGAGAATATAAGGTTTTGCAGTCCCAAACCCAATGCTGAGCAAGTTACTATTTTATGACCCAGTTCTGGAGTGGGGGTACTCATCTTCTGTACTTCACGGTTCCAAATGCATTAATTTGCTATTTTGTCCTGCTTTCCTCAGAGGAGTGCTTCATAAAAAATGCCTAAGGGGAGTTGGAGATACTCGGAAGGTGGCCTCTTGGGCATTTGATTGTGTCTTCAGCGACTGTTGCCCCCTTTTCCTGGAACAGTCCCATCTTCATTTGGTGATTAGTACTTCTCCTATCTGTGTGCTGGGGTCAGGTCCCAGCCCAAAGGACTGGCTCATGGTGTGATGATGATGAGATTGCTGACAATGCCTTTCCCCTGTGCTTTCAGGTTCTGATAGACATAACTGGTTTTGTAAGATTTGGAAATCCCATGCATAACATTGGTGGGAAAGCAAGCAAAATTTAAAATAAACTATAGCAATAAGGCCTCAGATTTTATTTTATAAGTTGAATATTATCAAGTGTTTGTTTTGTAACACTCTGTAATTAAGCTGGACAATGCCTTGCTGGGGTTGTATGAGTTAGTGGCACTTTCCTTTATGAAAGGGGGCAGGGTTACTTCTTGGACTTTTGAGAAATAAGGATCAGAGTAGGGAGGAAATGAGTGGAATAATGAGTGGAATTTTTCTTACAGAAAAATCCTTTTAAAGATATGCATATGCACTAAGTTATACAAATGAGATGGGCAAAGGTGTGTGTTTACTTGTATTTAGCCTCATGACATGGTTTGCAGCAGTGGAGTTGATTGTGTGGCACCTTTCTTGTCATTCCTTTGAACTTCAAATCCTTGAACCTGATTTGAGTAGTTAGATATAAACAGCACCCCAGGGTCTTGCATGGGGCCAAATATTGTGCTGTAATTAGTAGGGTTTATAGCCTGCCATTGCCTTTCCTGAAAGATGGCTAGGCAGTAAGAATTAGTGCTTTTATTAGCTCCAGGCTTTAAACGGTTAAGAGAACTGAGTCACATTATATATGTGTTCTTTGAAATAGTCGTTGAAATGAATAAACCCTGGGTAGGGGAAAATGTACCATTTAACTGGCTTTTCACTTGGCTTTTTAACTTCTTTGACTTTGGTGAATTAGAAAGCAGAACTGGAAACCAGAATCACATGGGTATGTTTTGTCAATTGATTTCAAAACAGACTGACTTATTTTTCATATAAATTATGCAAATTTCCTTGGGCCTTAGTTTCTAAAGCTGTAAAATGAGGATGTTGAGAGGAAGAATTAAGAGTTTAATGATATTGGAGAGGAGTGTGAAATAAATGCAGGGACATATCAAAGGGGGGTGGTAGACGGGGGTGGATGTACAAGCCCAGCTGCTTTTATATGAGGAAACAGCATTATTGCGGGTGGGTGAGTGGGAAGCAGCAAAGCTTTTTGTATAATGGTTCAGGGCTGGGTCTAGGGCACTACAACAGAATGTAAAGACACAGATGGTAAATTGGTATGTTGGAAACAGGTCTGACCCAACATAGGCCTGGGGAGCCTTCACTAAAATAACATAACTTTAAAATGAACTTCAGAGAAATCCAGCACTGGGAATCTATAACACACTGTATGTCCAAAAAGGGGAAAAGAGGGAAATAGGAAAAGATGTTGAATGAAAAGTACAAAATTCTACCAAATGCAGCATTACTTATATTTATAGAGTTTTCTATAAGAGTATTGGGATTTCAATTTTAAAAGGTAGATTAAATATATATCTGTACAGTCAGCCTTCTATATCCATGAGTTCTGCATTTGTGAATTCAACCAACTATGGCTAAAATAAATTTTTTTTGAAACTGCATGTGTACTAAAATTATGCACTTTTTTTCTTGTCGTTAATCTCTAAACAATACAGTATAACAACTATTTATATAGCATTTATGTTGTATTAAGTATTATAAGTAATCTAGAGATGAATTAAAGTGCACGAGAGGATGTGCTAGGTGATATGCAAATGCTGTACTATTTTATATCAGGGACTTAAGCATCTGTGGATTTTAGTATCCACAGGAGGTCCTGGAACCAAGCCCCCATGGATACTGAGGGTTGATTGTATATAAATATGTATAGATATAAATCTATAAATATAGATAGATATCTGTCTAGTTATTTAACTAGACCTTTTCTAGGTTTTAATTAAAAGTAAGTCTTCTGAGAAATAAAGTGGAATAGTTTGGGGAAGATTTAAGAGTATTTTTTTTTTTTTTTGCCTTTTAACAAAATGCCTGAATATTTTTCATAGCAATATAAAATCATCTCATATGATAATATAGTATCATTTGAGCAGCTCCAAAGGTTCTTCATGCTCCCAAGTTTTTATTGAAAAAATATTTGCAGCCAAGAGCAAATTAAATTTTTTTATTATAATAAAATGTCATTCTTTTCTCTGATCTTTCTGACCTATTAATGGCTTTTCCAAAAATGATTACAATAATTTCGAGATATCTTATTTCAGAAATTAGCATCAAAAGGTGTTGAGCCCACATATTCTCTCCTAACCCCGTCACTCTTCCTGGCTTTTCTTCTCTCTAATAAAAGAAATCATTTAAAAAGAATCTGTAATTTAATGTCATTGATAATTCTCCACCTAAAAAATTTAATTAATGTGTATGCAGAAACTGTAAGGCCTATTGTAATCTGGTGCCACTACACCTACTACCCTCCATGCTATTAATAAATCCTGCTGCTAAAATGTCCTACCTTATCCTAAGAGTTTTTAACTTTTCACCCCAAAACCTTGATGAATTCCTAACTCATTCATGAACCCTTTCTTGACAACTCCCACCCACACTGATTTTGCCATTCCATAGGCCCTTACTTCCTAAATCTTAACAATAACACGTTATTTTTAAGTGTTTCACTCATTGTTCTAAGTGTAAGCATAGTACCATATAGTACAGTAATATGATTTAGTATTAATATATGTATGTGCCTAATACTGTCTTATTTTTTTCAACCGTGGGCAGTAGCCACATTTTGCTGTCAAAACTGTGTACTCAGTAGGCCGTATTGCCAGGTCACAAGGGATTTTCACAATTAATTGATTTATTTGTATAATGCCATAATCATAAATGATTAACTTTGAAATATTAAGCTGAACAAAAATAGTCCGTAAATGTTCTAGCTTAGAATTTGGATTTTGGTAATACTTTAGTATTGAAAACCTATGTAGACTTTTAAGTCAGTAAAAAATCAGAATTGAAATCAGCAATTTTCTTAATGTGAAAGTTAATGGTAAAAGAGTAATACACATTGGAAGCCAGAGCTTGCTCGACTCTTTCTCTCTCTCTTTTTAAAAAGACTCCCCAATAAATTCTAACATTTGCTTTTTGTTTAAAAAAGTATTATTGGGACTACTGTTAATAGTCATTCATATCAATGACTACCTTTAATCTTTCTACCTAAATAATTGTTTCACAATGTGGAAGACCAATTGAAATGCAATACCCAAAAGTATTTCTGGACTGGTATAATGTTATGTAACCTATGTGGATCAGACAGAATACTAAAAAGGTTGTTGGGCAAGTAAATACCATGTTTAGGATTGTTCTGATTTGTGTATAGTTCATTTAAAGTTAGGTAATCAACCCTGTGACCCTAACGTTGGATGACAAGTGAGTATCCACCACAGCCCAAGGGAACATTTCTTTTATCTCAGTTGGAGGCTTTTGTTAAAATTTAAACACAAGCAAGGCTAGTCCAAAGATGACTAGTATTTTAAAATGTTTTGGGCGAAACTTCCTTAAATTCTGGGAGAAAATGCCATATTGTGTTTGTGATACTGAATGCCTCCTTTTGAAAGGAAAGCTAAAACAGACACAGTGACAAGTAGTCGGAGAGGAAAATAACCAGTTTTGAGTGTCTGCTCTGTATCAGACATCATGCTAGGTGTTGAGACAGAGCCTCTTAAATCCTTAAAATAGCCACCTAGTTTGAGTACACCTATCATATTGATGTAGAAATGAAGCACTGGGGAGTTATATCACTTGGTCTGGGTCACAAAATTAGTAATGGTGAAGCTAATATAAAGATTTAAGTTTCTGGGCCTCCAAACACCACACTCTTTCTAGCACAGCTGACTTGATAGAGCTGTGATTAGATGTATTTTGAAGCTCTATTATTAGTTATACAAATGTTTAGGATTGTTAGGTCCTCTTGATGATTCTTTTGTCATTATGCAATGATCTTCTTTGTTTATGCTAATATTTTGTGCTTTGAAATCTACTTTCTTATATTAATATTGCCACTCCAAGTTTCTATTTGGTAGTGTTAGCATGTTAAACTTAACTTGTGCTTTTATATGTGAAGTGCTCTTCTTGTTGACATGTATGGTTAGGTCTTGCTTTTTTAATTCTTTAATTTTTTTCTTTCAGTGCTTAAAGATGTCATTCTGTTGTCTTGCAGAGATTAATTCTGGATTGCATTGATTCTTCATTGTATTGTTTCTGAGAAAAAAAACTTTGCTCATTCTTATCTTTTTTTTCCTTTGTACTTAATATGCATTTTTCTGTTTTCAAGATTTTTTTCTTTATCATAGGTTTTAAGTAATTTGATTATGAAACTATGAAAAAACCTGGTATAATTTTCTTCATATTTCTTGTGTTTGGGCTTTCCTGAGCTTCTTGGATCTGTGGATTTATGTTCTTATCAAATTTGGAAAAATTATGGCCACTATTTATTCAAATACCTTCTTCGCCCTTGCTCCTCATTCGGAGACTCCAGATACACACATAATTGGCAACTTGATGTTTTCCCATAGATCCCTGATGTTGTATTCATTTTTAAATTTTTTTCTCAATGTTTCATTTTGGATAGTTTGCATTTTTATGTCTTCAAATTCATTAATCTTTTGTTTTTCAATGTCTAGTGTTAATTCCATTAGTGGTTTTGTTTGTTTTTTCCATCTCACATGATAGCTTTTAACTCTAAAAATTTGACTTAGGTCTTTCTAATATTTTATTTTTAATGTCTCTACTCAATTTTTTAAACATATGAAATATAGTTATACTATTCTAATATCTTTGCTATTTCTAACATCCATATTAGTTCTGAGTCATTTTAGATTGGTTAATTTTTCTTCACGTGAATGACCATATTTTCCTGTTCATTTGCATTTCTGGAATTTTTTCAGAATTTTTTCATTTGCATATCAGTGGATTTTACCATTTTTGGGTGATGAACATTTTAAATTTCTTAACCTTCCTTCTGAGATGCAATTAAATTAATTTGATCTCTTGGATCTTGCTTTTAAGATTTGTCAGTCAAGACAAAGTAACATTTAGTCTAGGGCTACTTCCACCTCACGACTGAGGCAAAACCTTTCTCTTCCCAATACCCCATGAATTATGAGGTTTGCCAATCTGCCTAGTGTGAACATGCCCTGTGTGGATTCCAGTTACTATTCTGTCTAATCCTTTAGGGTGACTCTTTCCCCAAACTCATGTGATTTCATCACATAAGTGCACTAATTACTATTTTCCAGAATATTCCAGGTAGAACCTTTGCATATTTCTGTGGTCTTTTTTCTCTGTGTAGCTTTTTCCTCTCTGCCACTATTTACTGTAAACTCTAAGCTGCCTTAGTCTCTGCAGACTCTCAACTCCTTTTCTTCAACTCAGGGAGTCTGCTGGGCTGTATTTTGTTTCCTCTAGTGCTCTGTGGCCTTAGCACCCTCTCAAGGCAGTAAGCTGGGACAATCGTAGGGCTCACCTCTTGCAAATCTCCTCTCTCAAGCTTCACTATTCTTTCATGCCTTAAGTCTGCTGTCTTGTAAAACCATTATTGTTTCATATATTTTATCCAGTTTTTTTTTTTTTTCGGTTGTTTCAGACAGTGGGTTAAATCTAGTTCCTTTTACTCCATCTTGGTTGGAAGCAGAAGCATTAGAATAAATGTCCATTGAAGGATTTTATCTTTTTTTCCAAGTTGGGAGCTTTTAAAGAAGACTGTTCCTTTAATCTTGGTTTTTTTACTCTTTTTTTTTTTTTACTGAAATTTATCTTTTATTATAAGGATATAATTTTCCTAAATATAGTTTAAACTATTTGAGTTTTCTTAAATGATTCAAGGTAGAACAAATGAGACAGACTGTCAGTTCTTGATACTAGCCACTTACTGGGACAAAGGCTACCCAGTACCCAAAGCTCCCAAATGAATGCTAACTTTTTGTTAATTCAAAAGTTGTATAGACGGTAGTTTTACTTTCATGGATCTGATTGATTATTGCCTTTTGCATTGTCTTCTATAGATTGCAAGGTAGAATAGGCTAGAGTTACTTTTTTCCCACCAGGACTAATAAAGTTCCTAGAATCCAGTAAATGCCAAGTATATCCAATAAAGAAACAAGCACAAATAATAAGTCGGTTTTGAGTTGGTAAGTTTTTCTGTTTAAGTACAGTTGTTATTCAAGGGATAGGGTTTTAAACCATGATTTCTCTAAGCAGTAGTTCCATACACTATGACTGTAAATTTTGAATAAGGGGAAAGTTGCTTTCTTTCTACATGATGCAAAAAGTACTGTTATTTTCTTAACTTTACATTATGAGGCATGAATTTTAACAGAATTATTTTTTTTTTTTTGGCAAATGGCAATTGACCTATATACCCTCATCTTTTAAATGGTAGCATTTGCTATGGATTTGCTTTTGATGTCTGTTAGGATTTTTTTAGTCAACTGTCCTCTTGAAAAAAATGGTGTGCTTTCACCAGCCTATCACACATCAGATTTAGAGACATGACATTTGAATCTACTGGTTCTTAATCTATTGTAGGAAGGAATTAGTATGCTTGGGTGGATTGGGGGGGATGCCCTTATTTATTTGATAGATACTATTGAGCAATTATTATCTTTCAGGCAAGTGCTAAGTGTCTAGGGTGTACAGATGAAGACTTTATCCTTTCCTCAGCCAAGGAGCATTTAGTAGCAAATGATCAATAACAAATTGTAATAAAAATATGCTGGTTTGTTCATGTGTTTAACAAGTATTTATTGAGAATCTACTATGTGCCAGATACTATTATAGGTTACAGCAGTGAACAGTTCCCTTGTCTCATAGAGCTAACATTTTAACAATGGGGTGATGGTGTGGGGAGTGAGGGAGTGTAGCTAATACTATGAAGATAAACAAGGGTAAGAGGATGGAGCTTGTCAGTGGGAAGCTATTATTTTTGTACAAAGGTCACGCTTTTGTTGTAAGGTGACATTTGAGCCAAGACCTTAAAGAAGCAAAGAGTGTACTAAACAGAGGCAAATATGAAAGTTAGAAAGGAGAATGTGCTTGCTGTGACTGAAGAACCACAAAGAGGCCAGAATGGCCACTGGAATGAGCATGTGCAGAATGGCTGGAGGTGAGCTCAGCAAGGTAGGGGAGGGGAGGAGCTGGGGCCAGGCTGGGAAATTGGATCTCCTGGGCCTTTATTAGCTGTGGAAAGGAGGTGATTTTCATTCTGAGATTCTGAGTAGAGGAGAGACATGAAGCACTTCAGTGGCAGGAGTATTCCTCTAGCTGTTGGCCCTGTGAAGCAAGGGAGGGAGCCTTGGGTTTAGGGTTGGGGGTAGTTAGAAGCTGTTGCGATAGTCCAAGTAGGAGATGATGGAAAGCTTGGGCTGGAGTAGTTGTAGTTGTTGGGTAGGGTAGCAATGATGATGTGAGGTGGTTCGATTCAGGGTATGTGTTGAAGAACCTATCCAAGGGGTTTGCTGAAGAATTGGATGTAGGGTGTGATAAAAGAAAGAAATCAAGGTTTTGGGCTAAACAACTACCGTGTTTCCCCAAAAATAAGACAGGGTCTTATATTTATTTTTCCTCAAGAAGACACCCTAGGGCTTATTTTCAGGGGATATGTTATTTTTTTTTAAGTACAGTACAACAATCTACATTTATTCAAATATAGTTAAGTCGTCATCTTCTGCAACATCATCATAACTCTCCAAACCCTGAATTCCATCCTGAATTTCTTGCAACTCTATTTCCTTTAGGACCATTGGCCACAATGGTTCCATCTCTCATGTCGAACAATAGAGCTCTCATAGGGCAGATGAGAAGGGCTGCTCGTCTTCGTTACCACTCCTTGATGAAATGCATGGGTTGTGCAGATACGCTGCGTAGCCACGCCCATCACTAGGTCTTATTTTAGGGGTAGGGTTTATATTGCACAAATGCTTAGAAATACTGCTAGGGCTTATTTTATGGGTAGGTCTTATTTTCGGGGAAACAGGGTAGTAGAAGAGAATTCTATTTAGTGAGGCATTCTATTTAGTGACTGTGGTGGGATCAGAGGATTTGGTGGGGAAAGGAAGAATTTGATTTGAATCCTGGTATGTTTGACATACAGGTTAAACACCAAATGGAGATATCAAGTAGATACTTGGATTTATGAGTTTAGAGTAAGGGGAGACGTTTGGGCTAGAGATACAAATTTATTAAGGCATAATTTAAGTAGTAAAACAAACTCATGTACCTTGATGAATACTAGATAAAAATAATATTTAAGATCATCCAATACAGATGATCTTTATGGAAATGGAGAAACTAAAGCCCAGGGAAGTAGAATGAGGTGTCCAAGGACACACAGGTTTTTTGTGAAATCCAAGTCAATTGAATCATTGTCTAGTGCTATTTACAGGCTAGCACATGACCCTTTTGTCTATGTTGCTATAATAGATGAATTGAAAGAACCTCACTAGCACAAAGCCAGGTATGGTAAGCAATGGTATAAGGCACTGTTTTAGAGCACAAACCCTGGAGCAAACTTTCTAGGTTCTTATCATGGTTCTCTTACTTACCTACTGTATGACCTTAGTTAAAGAATGTGGCTTCTCTATGCTTAAATTTTCTTATCTGCAAAATGAGATTGATAATAGTACTTACCTCACAAGAGTACTTGGGAAGATTGACAGGACCTATGTAAAGCATTTAAGATAAATGCTTACAAATGCTGCAGCTATGATTTTTTTTTATTATAGTCATTATTCTAATTAACCAGTTGAGAGATATTCAGAAAGCCTTTTTTTTTTTTCAATTAGCATCTGTGGTTCAAATGCAAAATAATGTAGTCTGTTAAATGTTTTCCTCTCTAAGATTCTTACCTCAGAATGGAAGCTATGAGCTCTCTTTACAACTTCTGGAAACTCAGAAGTAGCTTGATATCTGAGGGTTTAAGTACTATGGGTAAGCCATGTTTAGGTCATATTCTCAAATCTCTTCTCTCCAGGTTGCCTGTTTTTTCTGTGACATTTGCATCTACTGGTGCTTATAATTGGCTTTGAACATGCTATGCTCTTTTGATTTTGTTCTTTAAATTGACTGTGTTCTGTGAAAATGGCTTATCTGCTTTCTCATTAAACATTCATGATTCTGTGACACCTCATTCTCTCTATTGATGGCTTATGGATGTCTTTTTAATAGAGATCTTAATCTCGACTTTAACATTTTAGGCAATGTCCTGGTTACCTATGCTGTAACATCTCGTTGTGTTTGTATGTTATCAATGCATTATTGTGTATTAATCAACACAAATAAGCTCCCGTTTTTAAGACCCCTTCGTTTATGGATAAGAGTTGATTTGTGGCAGTTTCTTGAGGGTAGGTGAATTGAATATTATAATTTATGAGTGAAGTTGGTATTCCAGAGGGAATAATGAGATTATTGATTAGGTTATTTTTGATTATAAAGGAGATTTAATGACATAGTTTCAGTCAGGACATGTGAAAGTCTCTCTATTTTATTGGTTAGGTGATAATGTATGCTCATTTTCCTGTTCTTATGCATCTTGGTCCATTTTCTGTTGCTATAACAATACTTCAGACTAGGTGATTTGTAAAGGAAAGAGGTTTATTTAGCTCAAGGTTCTGGAGGCTGGGAAGTTCAAGATCAGGCGGCTGCATCTGGAAGGGCCTCATGCCGTGTCATAATATGGGGGAAGGTGTCACATGATGGAAACACTTGTGAGAGCAGTAAGTAGACGGGCGCAAAAGAGAAAAGGACAAAGTGTTTGACTTGCTTTATAAGAACCTCTTTTTGTGATAAATAGCCTATTTCCCATGAGAATTAACGTACTCTCATGAGAAAGGCATTAATCCCTCTTAATGACCTAATCACCTCTTCAAGGCCCCACCTCCCAACACTGCCACAATGGCAATCAAATTTCACCATGAATTTTAGAGGGTACAAACCATATTCAAACCATAGCACAGCCTGACATGCTAAGTGTCAAAGAGAGTTAACAGACGCATTATTATCCAAAGGTGATTTGTTATGCAGAGAGTAAGCAGTTGGATAGCAAAGATTTAACTTTGTATAGATCATACATTATCAACTAATTACCATTTTCCCCTGATATATTTGCTCTAATTTTTGTCATATGGGATTTATGAAATTTTTACTCAGCACATATTGGTTTTCTAGCTTTTCTTCATATTTTAATTTACCTTTATTGTCTTGGGTGTGAGTTTTGTTCAGTGTTGTTTGGTAACTTCTTGATCCTTTCTCAATGTCTATGGTCTTCTTTCAAACTTTTAACATAATCATCCTGTCCTCTGGTAAATAAGACATGAGCTTGGAGCATAATGTCTTCAAATCCTGGTCACCGATTCCTCTGAACTACAGTGATATCTGTTCCAGGAAGTAGAGTAGGGTTCACTAAAATGATAGATAAACATCCTCAGAGATTATAACTGTCACCTTGCATCTGGCTGTTATTTTCATTCTATTAAAGGACTGGAGACTTTTTACATTGGCATATGTGTTCCCCTATAAGCCTGTAGGCTGGCACTCTTACTGGTACTACCCATGGAGTACACCTTACCTCTCTAGAAGTAGGTTATATGGTACAAAAAGGGGAAGCCTGGGCCTAAGCAATGTCTTTTCTTTCCCATGGAATCATAGAATTTGGGGGCTGGGAAGGTCATGTAAATCATTTAGGTGTTCTTCATTTTACTGATGAGGAAAGGAAACTCACAAATGGGGAATATCTTTTCCAAAGTGAAAGTTAATTGCAAATCCTAGCACTCTGGGAGGCTGGGATGGGCAGATCATTTGAGCAAAGGAGTTCAAGACCAGCCTGAGCAAGAGCAAGATCCTGTCTCTACTAAATAGAAAAGAAATTAGCTGGACAACTAAAAATATAGAAAAAAGTAGCTGGGCATGGTAGCACATGCCTGTAATCCCAGCTATGTGGGAGACTGAGGCAGAAGGATTGCTTGAGCCCAGGTTGCTTGAGCTAGGCTTATGCCACGGCACTCTAGCCCAGGCAACAGAGTGAGACTCTGTCTCAAAAAAGAAAAGAAAAAAGAAAAAACAGTTAATTGCAGAACAGGAATCATAAGTAAAATGTCTTTCTTTCTTAGTCCTCCGTTTCTGTTACCCCCTTGGTGAAATGGAATGAGAACCAGATTTATAGAGTAGAAATATTATTGGCTTTGCAATCTGAAAATGTGGGGAAAAATCTACATTTTATGCCCAGGTTTGTTGTTACATAATAGTTATATGATGTGGCATAATTAACTTTCATCATTTTTGAAATTGTTCTTTATCCATGAAATGTTGAGTTTGTCAAAAACACTCCCACCTTCATCTAAAATTTGTCATGTATTCATATGCATTGAATAACAGGATATTTTGATACTTAGAATCTGCTCAAGGTTGTGAGTTGATGGAAAATATTGACTAATATGGAAATATAGTATGACCTCATTTTCTTCTCTTCCCCACTTCCTTAGGGTCAGAGAAAATACATTTTTTTAACTCCTATAATTGTATATTCTTATCTACTTTGACAGCTACACCTCAGGGTCTCACCTCTCCTGAAAACAATTATAATAATTGGGCATTCTGTGACCCTCCTGTCACAATAGATGGGTACTTGAGACTCCAGAAGGATTTTTATTAGCAGTATCCAACAGTCTTTCCCTGTTAAACCCAAGGAAAATAGTTCATAAGATGTCTCAACTAATGGTTTCAACTCAGGGCTGCATCTGAGCCTGGCCTGGTATGTTATCATTGTCTTATCAAAAAATTATATTTGACGTTGTTAACAATATAAAAAAAGAAAAATAATTACCTCTAAATCCACCATCCAGAGATAAGTAGTTTAGATGTTGCATATACTTTCTTTTTTAATGCATGTTTATAGACTCTAATATATACATTTGCACAAATTGCATACATATTTGTAAAGGAATTATACTATATGTACTATTTTAGAATATGCTCCTTTCACTTAATGATACTCTTTGATCAGTTTTTTTTTTCTGATTTTTTTTTTTTATTTCAGCATATTATGGGGGTACAAATGTTAAGGTTATGTATATTGCCCAGCAGTTTTTCATGTGGTTAAATTTTCTTCTATAACATCCTTCTTAATGCTGCCTCATATTTCTTCTGTATGGAGTTAATGATTTATTTAATTAAACCCTTATTATTGGACATTTTAAAACAAAAGTGCAGAGTGGCATAATTTCCCCTATTTGTATCACTTGAGTATGAAGATGTTTCTATTTAGAATTCTAATCAGAAGATAAGATTTGACTATACAGAAACTGGAAATTTAGTCTCTATTGCTTGAGAATTCTGTTGGAGAATTTCCATGTAATCACTTTTTGTTATTTAATATTGGTTTCATTAAATTTTCACTGTAAAACATTTTGACCTCACTTAAAATTGGGTCAGCATTCATATATAGCGAGTCTTTGTTTTCCCAGGTAGTGGGCTACATGTAAGATAAATCATAAGTCTGTGCCCCAAATCACTCACATTTTATTAATGCAAACAGCAGTACGAATAAGGTAATTACAACAGGATATACATTATATATGATAGGAGCTGAAAATTCCAATGCCAACTGGGGCCAAGCATGAGTAGAGAGGTCTGGGTGAAAATAATAGGGATAACTGGAGAATATATTCTTCATCTAAAGCGATCAATTGTTATTTAACTCAAACTGGGTTATTAACAAGGAGAATAAGGACCTGGAGTAACTGGATTTTCTGATTCTTCAGGAAAAGCTGGAAATTAAATTTATTTGTGAAAAAATCCTAACTTGTAAATATTGGCTATAGTTATAATTGTTTTTAAATAAAGTGCAGTCCAAACCGTAAATGTCTGTGGATCTAATGTTGCCCATAGGCCTAGATAGAGTTAGCTTCAGGGCAAGTGATCTGCAATTTGAGAGTCAGGAAATCCTTCAGAAAGAGAAGGCTTTTCCTACATTCATTTTTCCAGGGTTACTTTAAGGATAGGTATAATTTATAAAAACCAGAAGAGTTCTAGTAGGTAATTACTTAAGGAGAAAAAAGGAAAAATAACCATCTGTAAGTAGATTCATACATTTCTAAGGCCCCTCAAATAAAATTCTCCTTAAAACCTTCAATTTTCTACATAGCACAGTAAGTGTTTGGTAATTCAACTGTTATCAGCAGGAATTGTAGCAGGGTTTTTCTTCCACTGTAGGTAATCAGAAAACATCTTTCCATTGAAATACTAATGTAAGAGCTGGAGACAATTCCAGCATCACTTATACTTAAGTGTGGAATGTGTTTGAAGTGTATATTTAAATATGGGGGATTGTGGAAATTCACTGAGCCTAAAACAATATAATATGGTATAAGAATGTTAACACTCACAGCTCTGTTCTACCTCCTCCATCTAAGTCCCTTTCCTGTTATTCACTTTGTGCTGTGAAGAGTCTAGACCACGTCTTAGAAGCAAAGGAGAAGCCTAAAGTGTACATGACCACCTCTATGTGGGTGAACTTGCTGGTATGTACCATTTCCTAGGCCCAGAAGGTAGTGACATTGGTCTAATACAATGGTTTTTGTTTTCTTTTTTTAAGAAAAGTTCCTACTGAGTTGGAATAGACACGATCTTGTTTATAGCCACAAAACATTAGAGTTGGTGACTAACGAGCAGGGATTTAAATCAGCTCTAGCTGGCTTCAAAGGTTATGCTATGTCCATAGACCTAAATGGAGTTTGATTTCTTTGACTGAGGATTATCTAGCTTCTACTCAGATTTTATATTATTATCACTTTGGTCACTGGAGGAGAAATGTGATCCACTGCTATTGGCTTTCAGGACACACACTTAATGACAATCGAGGGTGTAGCATGTCTTGAGTGCAACTGAAGCTCCACAGCCACTGTTGGCACTGGAGTGACAATGCTGCCACTTCCAAACTATCTGTTCTTGACCTCACCTGGCATATTAATCTTCAGTCCTGATCAAATTATGTGAATGACATTGGTATTTGTCACCACCCAGCCTCGTCCACCACTTCTCCCTACAATGATTTTTGAGAATTCAGAAGTCCTCAAAATAAAGATGACCTGTTGATATGTCTGATAATTAATTTTTCAAACGCAGTTCGATCTTCCCTATTCTTTCTCTATGTGCATTTATATGGCTTCATGGCTTCCCAGCCCCCACTAAACAACAAATAATGGCTGTACAATTTTTTAAAAATATGAGATGTGTTCATTTTATAAAATCCAAGGAATATAGAAAAATATATAAAGAAAACAGTTACAAATCACCTGCAAATCTTACCTGCCAGAATTAAAATAGTATTATTTGGGGAATATCAATCTCTTCATATATACAGATAGAAGAATGAATAAATGGATAGGTAGACAGGAATGAATAATTTCATAACAATGGGAACATGCTGGACATGCTATTTTAAAATTTAAAGCTTTAAAGTTAATAAAATAAAACTGGGGGAACTTTTGAACTTCTGATTAAGTTACATCATAAAAACATTAATTTCTTTTTTTTGAGACAGAGTGTCACTCTGTTGCCGGGCTAGAGTGCTGTGGCATCAGCCTAGCTCACAGCAACCTCAAACTTCTGGGCTCAGGCAATCTTCCTGCCTTAGCCTCCTGAGTAGCTGGGACTACAGGCATGCGCCACCATGCCCAGCTAATTTTTCTATATATTTTTAGTTACCCAGCTAATTTCTTTCTATTTTTTTTTAGTAGAGATGGGGTCTCGCTCTTGCTCAGGCTGGTCTCGAACTCCTGAGCTCAAACAATCCACCCTCCTTGGCCTCCCAAAGTGACTAGGATTACAGGTGTGAGCCACCACGCCCGGCCAAAACATTAATTTCTAAAATAACATCTCCAAGGAAGGAAAAGAATTTAGGAGAACTATTAGGAGGTTGAAGCCATTATGATATTACTACCACATACCCATTAGAATGGCTGAAATTAAATACTGAAAATGTGTAAAGTTTATATGAGGATATGGAGCAACTGGAACTCTCATACCCCCCTGGTGGAAATAGAATGATATAGACTACATGGAAGAATGTTTCTTATAAAATTAAATGTACTCCTAGCTTATGATCTAGTAATTCCTCCAGTTTACCTGAAAGAAATGAAAACCCATATCCACAAAAAAGTACGAGAATGTTCATTTCAGATTCATTCCTAAACATTTAGAAACTATTTACATAAACAAACTGTAGTATAGATATGTAATAGAATAATTGATATATACAACAACATGGATGCATTTCATATCATTACATTTAGCAAAAGAAGGCAGGCGTAAAAGAGTATCTGTTGTATGAGTCCCTTTATATGATGTTCAAGAACAGAACTTATCTGTGATCATAGAAATCAGAATAGTGGTTTTCAATGAGATGAATGGGAGAGGATTAACTGCAAAGGGGAAAAAGGGAACTTTCTGGTATGACAGCAATTTTATTTACCCTAATTGGGGCATTAGTTAAAGGAGTACAATGTATAGATGCTTTTCAACTTACTCTGGGGTTACATACTGATAAAGCCATCGTAAATTAAAAATGGCATGAGTTGAAAATGCATTTAATACCCCTAACCTCAACAACATACTTTAGCCTAGCCTACTTTAAAAGTGCTCTGACATTTAACATTAGCCTACAGTTGGGCAAAATCATTGAACACAAAGCCTATTTTATAACAAAATGTTGAATATCTCATTGAATATTGTAGCTGAAAGTGAAAAACAGAATTGCTCACTGCCACTGTCCAGCATCACAAGAGAGTATCGTACTGCACATATCACTAGCCTGGAAAAAGATCAAAATTCAAAGTACAGTTCCTACTGAGTGAGTATTGCTTTTGCACCATCATAAAATCTAAAAATCATAAATCAGACCATTGTAAGTCAGTGACTATATATATTATTGTCAAAACCCATCAAACTGTATGCTTACAATCTGTGTACTTTGAGATATATAATATCTCAATATAAAAAAATCAAAGCAAGCTAAATTTAGACATTTTAGATATTATATATTGTCTCCCCATTATGGAACAAGAGATTAACACGCTTGTGCTTCCCTCCACCTCCCCTTATGTTGCTTGTATTATTTTTTCTTTTTCAGGTTTCACAGCACTCATTCTCTGATCTGCAATCATAATCCCCCAGTTGTTTAGTCTTAGTTCTATATTTGAATGGATTCTGGGCTCACTATGGATGCTTTTGCCATAGTTTTTCCATGTCTGAGTTGTTTATTTTGATTCATCTCTTGTTTATCCAGATTTCATTGTCATGTACTTTTTTTGGTTTTTTTTTTTTTTGGTTTATTTATTCTAAGGAAAGACTCATGGATACTCTATTTCCTGAGTGTTTAAATGTTTACAAATGCTTGCCTTTTGCTTTTATGTTTGAACTGCAAATTAGCCGGGTTTAATATTCTTGGGTCATACCTGTTCCTTTTTAAAAGACATGGCCCTGCTTTCTTCTGACATTGAATATTATTGTGAAGATGTGTGTAGTCAGCCTATTTTTTTGTCTTTCTCCCTCTAGTAGTTGACTTGCTTTTTATACTCTGATGCCTAAAGTTTTTTTTATTTTTATGTTCAATAACTTAAACTGTAGCTTGATTTTTTTTTATTGTGTATAAATTTTCCCTGGCATAGGAATGCCATTTTGATCTTCACATTCAGTTCTTCCTTTATTTTGAAGAGCTCTTTTTTCATATTTACATATATATATGAGTGTTACAATTCTCTGTAGTGACTTTATTTTTCGAATATGAATACTTTTCATCTTTTCTCCTTTTCTCTTTCCTCTGTGTGTGTGTTGCTTGAAGAACAATAATCATATGTACATCTGATTATCTTGATTCTTCTTGTGTTGCCTTCTCTCTACTTCTTTTTATTTCTTTGTCTATCCCACAACTCTGTAATTATCTCTTTATCCTATGCCAATAGATTTGCACCTCCTCTGCCCCTCGCTATTTCTAATTTGTTTATTAACTGCATAATACTGTTCTGTTTTCTATGCATTTCCTGATTTCTACAATTTGCCTTTAATTTTGATCTTTTGTTCTATGATCTAGTCTTTGGGTCCTTGTTTTATAGAATCCATCGTTTTATGAAGTTTTTATAGAATGTGATACACTCATTGAAAGTCTTGTTATGTTTCTAGGGTTATGTTTCTTTACGGTCTTAGTTCCACATCTGCCTTTTGCATGCTGGATATATTTTTCTTTTTTGTTTTAGTGTATTTTTACAATCATCCTTATTTCACCTTACTCATGCATAATGGAGGCTATTCTCTGCATCATCTATTTGCTCTGATCAAATAGAAGTGAATTCACTTGACCCTGTTTCTACTTTAGCTGGGACTTATTTGTCTTCTGAATTGCCACTTACAATTTGAGGGCAAGGCTGTCAGCATCAATGTGATACTCTTAATCCAAGGACATGAGAGTGGGGAGAACCCAGCTGGGACCCTGTACAGTCTTTGCTAGGGGTCCTGGGTCTAGGGTGACTAACCATCCCAGTGTGCCTGGGACTTTCTCAGATTTAGCATTCCAAGTCCCACATCATGGAAAAATTCCTCAGTCTGGAGCATGCAAGGATGGTTGATTACCCAATGTAGGTCTGCTTCCTCTTCTAAAATTTTTTTGAATACCCTACGCCTCTGCCTATTCCATGTTGCCATAGGTGGTTCAGTTTAACCCCAACTCTGCTTAGTATCTTCGAATGTGGCCATGGAACCTTGGTAAATAGAGGATTCTAGTCTTGAAGATTTTTTTTCTTTATAACTTTCAATTCCAATTCAACTTCTCCAAGTTAGAGAATTTAGGTGAGGATATTCAGGGTTTAGTCAATTCATCCTTCTTCCTCATTACCACATGTTGGGCAAAGGATTCGGGCAGGTTTTAGCACTTTGCTAGAGTTTTATTCCTTTCCCCACCTGCCACTTTTCAAAAGATGGTATATAGTTAGTTTCCTTTTCTTATTGAGTTCCTTTAAAAAGATATTTAAAAATTTTTATTAGCCATTTGAGAAAGTAGATTCAATAATCATGTTTGATTCCACTATTATTACTCAGTCTGTTATAAAACTGTGGTTATCTCAGTTGGTCAGATGATCTCTTTCTCCTTCTCCCATCCTGCCCCCAAAATACACACATGAACATCTCTCTTTCTTTCCTATGCATGCATGCAAATGAAAATATGAGGCCCTTTAAATAAAAATAAAGAATCCAGAGAGAGCTGAGAGCCAGAACCCAATCAAAAGCACAATAGATTAGCCCATGAATGGAAAATGTGCTCCTTTATTGAAGGATTTGTAAGCTTAGATGCTATCATTTGAGACTTCTATTTCTAGGAATTACTTCAGACCAAGCATTGTATTTAACACTGAAATAGGGATGTAGGCTTTATATTGAGCTTACCAGTTCTCTTAAGACTTAATTTTTTTTTTTAAGAATAAAGAAGATTATGATTCCTCAGCAGGAAAGTAGTGGCTCAAATTTCCAAGGACTGTATTACTTGGGGCAACAAGTGTGAACATTGCAGAAGTTGTGCGGCCTCTCTCCGTGTCCTTAGCAGAACTATTTTAATAATAATCTTTTGTGATCATGAGAGCTGATCAAGCAGTCATAACCCATAAAGTCAAGAAAGGTAAGTCCAGTCTTAACTGATAGGGTCGGGAAAACAGTGATGCAGCTTAAAAGAAGGTAGGATTTGCAATTTGAATGAAAATGAAAAATCATGACAAATAAATTTCATTAAGAAATTTAATGCACAACTTGAAAAGTATTGCTGAATTCATTAGTAGGATATAGCATATACCCACAGAATAAAAGGTATTTATTGTTACCCTCCCTGAAGAGGGTTTTTGTCTGATTTTATTTTGTTTTGGAGAGTGTTATTGAGAGTATCCAAAAATCCACATAAAATAAATGGTGCTGGGAAAACTGGCTAGCTACATGCAGAAGAATGAAGCAGGA
Source organism: Cheirogaleus medius (assembly GCA_008086735.1). Classification (NCBI taxonomy): domain Eukaryota; kingdom Metazoa; phylum Chordata; class Mammalia; order Primates; family Cheirogaleidae; genus Cheirogaleus; species Cheirogaleus medius. The sequence goes on from VBSM01003176.1 coordinate 29,331,394, forward strand.
TCCCTACCTCTCACCTCTCACAAAAATTCGCTCAAGATGGATAACAGACTTAAACCTAAGGCATGATACCTTAAGAATCCTAGAAGAAGATGTTGGGAAAACCCTATCAGACATTGGTCTAGGCAAAGAATTTTTGAGGAAGACCCCCAAGGCAATCACTGCAGCATCAAAAATAAACAAATGGGATCTGATCAAATTAAAAAGTTTCTGCACAGCCAAGGAAACTATCAGTAGAGCAAATAGACATCCCACAGAGTGGGAGAAAATATTTGCTCTCTTCACCACTGATAAAGGCCTAATAACAAGAATCTATCTAGAACTTAAAAGAATTAACAAGAAAATTTGAGGTTTTGTATTAATAGTTTTTACCTTTCTCTTCAGACCTCAAGCAATAGATAATAACAGGAGAAATGATCATTTTTATTTGTTTTTGTTAGCCTATTTTTTTCTAGTCTAGAATGATAAAGAGGTTTGGTCTATTTTTATATTATATTATATTTGTTTGTCTGCAATTTGTATTTTGTTTGGAATCATCTGCTTTATATTGAGCTTTCCAGAAAAATGTACAACATAAAAATCGGGAAAAAAAATACTCCTTGATACAAGCCATTCTCACTGGGGTTAGGTGGTATCTCATTGTGGTTTTGATTTGCATTTCTCTGATGATTAGAGATGTTGAGCATTTTTTTATATGTTTGCAGGCCATTATTCTGTCTTCTTTGGAGAAGTTTCTGTTCATTTCCATTGCTCATTTTTTAATGGCGTTGTTTGATTTTTTCTTGTTAATTCTTTTAAGTTCTAGATAGATTCTTGTTATTAGGCCTTTATCAGAAGTGTAGAGGGCAAATATTTTCTCCCACTTTGTGGGTTGTCTATTTGCTCTAATAATAGTTTCCTTAGCTGTGCAGAAACTTTTTAATTCGATCAGATCCCATTTGTTTATTTTTGATGCGGCAGTGATTGCCTTGGCCGTCTTCCTCAGAAATTCTTTGCCTAGATCAATATCTTATAGGGTTTTCCCTACCTCTTCTGTATCAAGAAATCCCAAAACAACAAATGCTGGCGAGGATGTGGAGAGATAG
>VBSM01003176.1:29334506-29345112 GCA_008086735.1 Cheirogaleus medius
AAAAAAGCAAAAAACAAATACAAAACTGTTTGGTGTCTCGATTAGGTGAGAGAGTGATGGTCAGCTCCCCTGAAGCCCGGCAGACAAGAAAGGGAGTCGAACAACTGTGTGAAGGATATTTTAGTTAGATAGACAGTGAATTGGGGTGAAGGCCACCCTTAGTTGGTAGATATCTGAACCAACTCCTCTTTCAGCATCCTTAGGTCCAATGATGCCCTTCTTGCTTTTCTGTGATTGCTAGTGTCTCTAATTCTTTGGACTAGTTGTTAGCAGATAATGGTAGTGTAATCCTCCTGCTTCTTTTTCCCTCTGTCCTTTTCTGGTTTGGTGGCACTGAATGAAGAGGATAGACAGGCGTGGATTCACCATGATAAACTACAATTCTCACAAGAGAAGACGGGCCAGAGACTTCTGCCTTAAAATGCTCCATCCTTGCCCTGCATTGCATCTCTTCCTGAGTATTTGACATAGAATGTGGCCAGCGCTTTCAGTTACAACTGACAATCCCTGGAAATTCAAACTGGCTTTTAAAAAAGTTCATTAACTGGGAAATCCAAGCAGCTGACTATTGCTGCAGCCCCTGTTGGATCCAGGAGTTCACTGTATCATCAGAGCTCTCTTCATCCCTCTGCGAAGATGACTTCTTCTAGTAAGTTCTGTCGATGTGGTTCTAGCCTTTCATTCTAGCTTTTCTAGTTTTAGAGCCCAAAGTCCCAAAAGATGAAAGATCTTCTTTCCCATCAGCTCTGGCTAAGATTTGAGGGAAGAATCTGTTAAGACTTTACTAATTGCCCAGCCTAGAGAGGACATAGGATGGGTGGGGCCTGTTCCCCTGCAAACTATGGGGAATAAGTATAATGATTAGAAAAGGCAAAAGACAAGTACACCAACAGTGTGTGTTCACTCCAGCCACCTTGTTCCTGGTTCCTGATTTTGGTAGTTTCCTTATGATTTAGAAACACTTTGAAAATGTTAATACATTATTATCTGCATTAATTGAGGTAGCATTAACACAGCCAACTGGGTTCTTTGTGGTTGACTTTCAACAGGAATTTTGTTTGTACAATTGAATGTATGTTTTAGATTTGAGCATTCACTCTTCAAACCCAACATGAACTCCTATCTGTGTTCTTTATAGAAAATAGATTTCTGTAAAGCTTGCTGTTACACACCAAAATGCGGGTTTATGCTTAAAAGGTCATCTTTTCTGCTTTCTGCAAAACCAAGAACCTGGTGTTCTGTATTGGTCAGTATGAATCAGAAGCCAGTATTTGAATTAGAGATGTGACATGCCAGTAGCAGAGTCCTTGACACCAGTGAAGTTTCTCTTGCAGATGTAATGGTTCTCTTACTGAGCTGCTTGGCTATTATATTAAGAAAGTGAATTCTTCAAGTTGTTCTGAACCAGAGAGTTACATTTGCAATGATTTAGACATTCAGATCTTATTCAAATGTTATAGCTATTTAATTGTCATGAATATTGACAAAAACAGTGAATCATGATACTGTTTCATTTCAGCCATATTTTGCACAAATAATTTCTTTCTGTGGAGCATCAATAGTTTAGGCTTCCACTTCCAAGGATTAAGTGGGATCAGACTGGTTCAAATTAGTATCTCCTTCTATCAACACAAGCAAACAAACCACCCAGTGAGTGCAATTACCGTCTCCATTAACACTGCTATCTGTTGGAACTAATGAATTTCCCTGTAAGTTCAAGAGTGACTGCCGGCTGACATTTTTGATTATCCAATCAAAGTGACAAGTTCTGTCCTTCAAATTAGCATGGAAGTTCAAGGATTAATAACAATTCTCATTCAGCATAAATTTGACTTTGCAAAAGATGTTACAAATACCAGTTGTTGGTCCTGTACTGAAAGCGAATGGTAATGTTGTATGAATTATTTTTCCCCATGTATTTTCATCCCTTGAGGCTACTTAGGATTTTCATTTTTACCAAACAGCTTCATATCCAGGACCTCCCTATGAAAGAAGTCCTATTCCTCCTCCTATGGTCACCAGGACAATCAGATGTGCTGAGGTTGGAGAGCGGATGTGCGTCTGTCACACAGCAGGTGTAATTAGAATGATTGTGTTTTCTGGGAGTGGCCATTCAGCCTTTCTGTACTTGCATATCACAATGATTAGCTTATCAGCTATACTTTTGATCCAGTGGACCCCAGTGATGGGGCACAGAATCAAGGAATGAGCAGGCACATTTCAGAGCTGGGTGCCACCAACTCAGTGACAGGTCCTTCAAAGGCAGCTAGAAGGAGCTAGGTGCCAAGAAACAAGAGGGAGAAAACTCAGATTTTTCCTTTCTTGCAACATAATGTTGCAGGAGCAGCACTGCTGGGTATCTGATTTACATTTCAGGTAGTTAGTAGGAAAATACTAGCCCCAGCATTGTTATGTTTAAACAATTATAGAGAAATCTAAAAGATAATCACAACCACGTGATCAGAATTGAGCTGTAGCATGATTCAGTGTGAAATGCATATTGTCTAATGCTGAGAGAGAAAGATGAAGGGAACCCAGTGAAGCAATTAGTCTTTCTGTAGCTAGACTGAAACTTTAGCAACCTGTGCAGCTAATTGTGGCCAGAGAATGGCACACTGCTGTCTTGCTATATAGACAGTGATCAGAGGTGTTCATCCTCCAAGTTTCTACTTCACTTGATCCAAATTCGTTCAGAAAGCTTTCCTTTAGGGTTGAAGTTTCTCCCACTTGATGATTCTTTAAGAGAGGAGACTAGATCTTTTTAAGGCATTATCAGGCAAATACAATTCAGCCAATTATTAATAGTTGGGCTGATAAACCTTTAGTGCTGAGATTATACTAGCAAGATGATGTAGTTCAGTATTTGGGAAAGTGGGATAGTAGTTTTCAAACAAACATTATTGATTGGTCCTTTTCATGCAAACTCTGGCCCCCATTCTGCCAATGAAATGCTTTTACTCTGGAAATAGAAATATGTGTTCATGGAGTTCTAGGAAGATGTTGGAACTCATTTCTTATCTTTGCTCTTACCTGTTAGGTTCTCTGCCCTGCGAGGGTTTGGACTTTGAACTTATTCCTTTGTTGGAGCTTTCTTCAGGTTAATCTTTTAAAAAGTCAGCTTACCACTTCCACTGCCTTTTCATCCCTCTGGGATCTTGTACTTCGTGCTCTCGTGACACATGGCTACCTGTGCCTCCCTCCATGGCTTGCTGGTTCTTTCCTTTCTCTCTTGCAATCCTTTCCATCATTTATAGCTCAGGTCAGCTGTTGTCGGACCTCTCCCAGATCCGGCATTAATTGTCTTCTATGTACTGCTCCGTACCCACCTTTAGTTCTGTCCTCAAACGAAATTGTAACCATTGAGTTTCACGTCTCTCTCCTTCACTAGACTATGAGTTCGGAGAAAGGTCTGTGACTTACTCACCTTTGTCTCAGCATCTCTGCTTGGTACTCAGATTGGTGCTTAAGAAATGATTGTTGAAAGGAATTGGGTTTGGAGAAGGAAGTCAAATTAACATTTGAAAAATAAACGAAGTCTTTTTTTCTCCCTTCCTGAGCCTTGTGAATTAATGGCTCTCTGCAATCAAAGCCCTGTGGCCCAGTCCAGGGTCTCAGCACAGAGGGCTCTGCTTATTTTAAGTATGTTCAGTCTTCTGCTTTGACCAAAATAACAAAAGCCAAACGAGCTGACTTGTATTATCTGCCTGTCAGTTTGGTGCAAGCTATTTTTTATGTAGTTAATTGAAATTAGAATCTATAATGACATGAGTAAAGGAAGGTAGCCTGCCTGTACACAAAGTTCCTTTTGCTGGCTTTAGAGGTTTGAGACTTTAGATTTCTATGAGAACCCCCAATTTTTCCAACTTATTTGTGAGGTTGAATTATCTTATTATTTATCATTTTTAACAGTTGCCCCAAATTATGAAGTGCCAGTGAGTAGCAAATGAATTCATCCAAACTCATGATGTCCTCAGCTGTCCCAGCAGAGCTGCTTTTGGGAGAGAACTTTATCAGAGTAACATTTCTGTTTACAGCTGAAGGCTGACCTTCTGTCCCCAGTCACTTTCCGTCATTTTGATTCTATTTAATTTGAACTTTTGTTGCATTTCCCATATAAGTTCAAAGTGTTCTTGAATTGAGATGACTAGGAAAGTAGTAGGCAAGGAAATTGAAGTTCCAGAGCAGGGCTGGGAAACTTTTTCTGTAAATAGTTGGATAGTAAATAGTTTATTTAGGTTTTGGGGGGGTCATATAATCTCTTTTGCAACTACTCAACTTTGCCATTATAATGCAAAAGCAGGCATAGACAGTGTATAAATGAGTGAACATAGTTATATTTCAATAAAACTTTGTGATACTGCAATTTGAATTTTGTATAATTTTTACATGCCACAAAATATTACCCTTTTTTGGATTTTTGTCTAAGCATTTACAAATATAAAAACCATTCTTGGCTCACTGGCCTTACAAAAATAGGTGGCAGGTTGGATGTAGCCAGTGGGCTATCATTTATTGACCCTGTTTTAGGGGACAGGTGTAGAGGTATTAGCGGAGCCCTTATTAAGCTCCTCCTGTGTGTTAGGTAATGTGCTATGTGTTAGAGTTCTGGGAACTTAAATTTTAGTGGGGAAGTCTGATGCTTGTACAAATACAGAGGCGAGTACAGTAAGAGGGGTTTGCATTGGGGGTCATGGGAGTACCAAGGTTGGGCACCTAATTGAGACCTTGAGTCTGAGGGGACAGCAGTATGTCCATGTAGCAGTAGGCAGGGAAGGCTTCCTGGTGGAGGAAACACACTCTTAGTTGAATCTAAAATGAACCAGGCAGTGAGTGGGGCTGAAGGCCATTCCCTGCAAAGGGTACCATGTGAACAAGTGGGAGTTAAGAAACAGCTTCATGAGTGAAAGTTGTTGCAGATGAAAATACAGGATGATGAGAGAGGAGGCCCCAAAGTGGGGCAGGCAGCTGGGCCAGGACCCCGGGGATTAGAACTTCATCTTACTGGTCATGAGGAGTCATTGAACGGTTTTATATGGGAGAGCCATGTCCGATTCAATTTGGGATAGATCATGTGGCACCTGAATGGAGGAGAATTAAGAGGGGCTGAAGCAGGAGCCTCTCCAGGGTGACTGAGAAAGGAGTTTCTGGTAGAGGCAGAGTAGGCTGTCTTCTTTTTGGCCAGTCTGATAACTAAGGAATGTGAGCTAAGACTAAAGACCAAGAACTCTCGTAGGTCTCGCTGCCAAAATAGCGCAGATGCACAGTGTGTAGCTACTCCAATCTACAGTGTAGATTAAAAGCTGGATCTGTTTTATTCCTTGTCCTCATCCAGGGCGTCTCTGAGCTTGTGGTGATTTTACATGCATAGAGCTTAATTGGAAGCTCAGTGAGAGCTTAGAGAATTCAGTGAGGATAAGGTAGAAGCTGCGGCTTTTTAAAAAATCCATCACTGGATCCCTAGTACCAGGCACGGGGCCGGCATGTGGTAGATGCTGAGGGAATGTTGAGGATTTGGTTTATGTCAGCATTTGGAAGACATCTGTACTGTCATCAATGTCACTAAATGCTTTAGGTTGGTCTTCAACATTTCTGTTGATTAGTGCTTTCTCCATGACCAGCTGTGTGATGCAAACTAAGTTTCTCAACTTGGAAATTTGGTTATTTTGTGAGTGTATTTAGTAGCATGAAATAAATAATGAGCACAGAGTCCTTTCCTGAGAAGTTCTGTAGCTTATAATATAAAAGGTAAGGCATTTGGTTCAGAAAGGTTTTGTATCATTTTGCTAATTATACATTATATGTAACTAAGAACTACCCCAGTCCTGGTAGCAGCATTGTTTATGAACACCCAAAATAGAAAAATAACCAATGTCTGTCAATGTAATATGAAGGAAGGAATCGTGTTCTTTTGAGCAGAGTTATGATATGATCTAAAGTTTGAGAAGAATCACTCTGGGTGTTATGTAGAGAATTGACTGTTTGAGAGTCAAGGTTTCTGAAGCAGGAAGACCTTCAGAAGGTGGTTGATAATCCAGGTTAATGATGATGATGGTTTGGCCTTGGTGTTGGGGGTAAGAAGTGGGTGGATATACTTTACCAGTAGAGGACAAGATTTGTTGATGGGTTGGTTAAAGGATATAAGAGGAAGGAGGCGAGGATGACTAGGTTGTTAGCCTAAGCAGCTGGAAGATGCAGTGGCCAATTACTACAGTGGACAGCTGGCAGTGGAACAGATTTTGGATTGAAGGTTGCATAGTATGAGAAACAGAGATTAGGAGTTCAGTTGGATGGAGGAATTAAGTAAGAAATGGAATGTATTAAATATACCAATCTGAAATACAAGTAAAAAGTCCCAACTGAAAATACCAATTCTGGAATCTCAACACTTAGATGATATTTAAAGCCAGGAGGCTGAGAAAGGTTCCTTGTGACACTTAAATTATACAGTATAATCATTAAGTTTTCAAGATAAATTGTTTATTGTTATGAACTCATTTTATGAAAAATTGAAAGCATTGCACCCTTGATCATGTCTTTTCAAAGATGCACACATAGTCTTTCTTGAGAATTGAGATGAAAAGCAGAACTCACATGTACGTGATAAACATTTTCTTGCCACTGAAAGCCATACACAAAGCAGTTTTGGAAGGACACCTATTGACCAGCATTTTTGACTAATACATCAAGGGATAGACACTTTTCTGCACCAGTATCTTAGTCTCCTGGATGACAGTTAACAACATTAGATATCAAAGTTTTTTTTAATGATATGAAAAAAGCTAGGATATTGATTAAAGAGTAAGTCTGTCTATGAGAATTATTTTTGTTAGTTCCTCAAAGACATATAATGAGTTGATAAATTGGGGATTTTCTTTGCAGATTCTCAAGTTGTAGAAATAATGTTGTACCAGTTACTATTACTGCCCTTCGGGGGTGGAGCACAAAATGCCTGTCACTCTCCCATTAGTATTCCAGTGGTTGGATTCCAAGAACAGAGTTTGAAAAAACAAATAAACAAAAACCCTTCATTATTACTGACTTCAAAAGTAGTAGAAAGGACAATAACCTAAAATCTCCAGTCTCTGATCGGGTAGACGTGATGCCATCTAATATTGTACTTTCTTTGTGAGGTTTTGCCATGTGAGAAGGACAGGATGTGTCTTTTATGAGGGAGGGTACCACTTTGCCCCATCCCATCGGCCTGTCTGGTTTCCTTGGATGCTCTTTACAACTCGATTGGGAGTAAACACTGAATCTTAGGGGGGAACACAGAGGCCTTTGCCAAAACTCTCCGCATTAACTTGGCACCAAGTACATTTCACAGCTTCAGTGCTTCTGCCTACACATGCCTCCCTCAGCTTGATGGAGCAACTCTGGAAATCCTGTCATGAAGGCTCCTTAGAAAAGGCTTCTCTTTGATAGAAGTGGTACTTGAATTTTGGGGTCAATTTGCAGACCTTTGGCTTCGAGTACTTAGTAGGAAATTACAGCTAATAAATCAAAGTTTAGAAATGGAGGAATAAGCATTGCAGGGCAACATTTTCTGACGTTAATGAATTGTCAAATGATTATAGGAGCAGTGGCAGAAGTGGTCAGTGATGGCAGCTCACCTGTTCTCGCTGGTCAGGTGTGCCAGTCACTGTGCTGAACACTCCCATATTCCCCTGGGACTCATTCTATTTCAACATAACCCTCTGAGGCAGATACTGTTATGACCCTACTTTTACAGTTTGGGGAAACCAAGGCACAGCAAGGTTAATAGCTTGCTTGGGTCACATGGTTACTAAGTATCAGGAATGGGACGGAACCCACCTGTGCAGAAGTCTGAGCCATGCTCCTCACCACTGCTCTGGTGCCTCTTCCCCTCTCAAGGAACAGTAATAATGACATTCATGAGCTGACTGGGGTTTGAACCCTCCTGTGTGCCACGGTCAGTTTGTGACCTCAGGCAAATTATCTCTCTTCTCTGGGGCCAGCTTTCCTCATCTACAAAACACAGATAATAATACCTACTGCAAAGAGTGCTGTGAGGAATAATTGTACTGTATTGGTGGATTCTCCTGGCTCAGTACGCAGAGTGGTACCCGGTCTGTGGTGGTAAATGTTTCATAAGCATTTATTGAGTTAGCGACTGTGCTATGGGCTAAGCACATACCATAGCCTCTCTGGGAGGCGGGGGAGGACTGGACCAGGACAGAGGAGATGCAGGTGAAGAGGGGAAGGTAAATCTTTCCGTTTTAAATGTTTCTCACATGATGACACAGAAAGGTGCCAAGTCAAGTGTGTCCCTGCTCGTGGCTGGTGGTCTTTCTCAGCTTACCAGTTTGACATGAATTAGAAGCATAAATAGTCAGATGCATATTTTATAAATATAGCATTTAGTGTGCCCTTGGCATGATGTTGGGCTTTCTGGGGCTTGCGCCAGGCCTGCCCTGCAGTTTGTTTGTGGTGGGCATCAACTGGCTTATTTAACGGGGGAAGCGGGAGAAGGGGTTCTGGGGGACACCCGGCGACAGGGCCTTGGTCCTTTCTGTGTGTAGTGTCTGAGAGATGGAAATGGCGTGTGACTCTTCTGAGGAAGCATTAGACTAGAACTCCCCACATAGTAAATAAATCAAAAGACATAGTCTTTAAGGAAGCTGTTGAAAGATAGAAAAAATTAGCTTACAGAGTAGACATGGGAGAATTCATAGAAATGATGAGATCCTTTGCGGATGATATGAAATGCTTATGCTGGCACATAGAGTGGATTAGTCTAACTTGCCCATTGGAAGTTGTTAGACTTCCTCCCACCACAGGTAGCCTAGGGAACTTTTATTCTACTTACGTGTGAGAGCTATGCGTGAAATTCATGCACTACTGCTTTCGTTTCTAGGCTAGTCAAATGAGTAGCTAGTATTGATTTTTACTTATTTTTCATTTATATCTGCCCTCTTTCTTCACCTAGGTTTAGACCCTTTGAGAACAAGTACCTAGTCTCATACATATATCTGGAATCCACTTCACCTGTATAAAACATGGCTGAGAACTAGCAAGTAAGTTTCTGAACTAACAAGAGAGATTTGCTGAAGTCTATATGCTAAAGCTCATGATACTCAGGGGGAGCAGTTTGTTCTTTTCTATGACTCCATCTAAAGAGCCGATTTCTGACCAAAATAATTTAAGAGAGGAAAACTACAGTGGCTCTGGGCATCAGTGTGTGCCTCTGCATACCTTCTGGCGTTCGCCTCCCAGCGTGGCACGACGTGGTAGTGAGCTGCCCCCAGCCTCACTTGGCCTCCAAAGCACAGCTACAGTCCCCATCCAGCCCAGCTCTGGGCTGCTGCCTCCACAGCCTCTGCACACCTGGCAGGAGTGTGATTCTGGGTTCTCAGCTACCTTCGACCACACTGTCAACAGGGAGAGACTGTCTTGTGGGGAGGGAGGGAGGTTAGCTAACTCAGACCCCACTTACTAACTACACCACGCTGCCTTTTCTACCCCACTTTGGCTACTCTTACTGTTCCTGTCACTCCTAGAATACCATAGAGCAGTGAGCACAGACCCATTTGCTTTGAAATTTCCAAACCCATCTGGAAATCTCTACTGAAGCTCTCTCCCCATTCCTGGGTCTTGAGCCCAGCGGGACACGAAGCAGGCCCTGTGTTTGCGTACAGCTCTCTGGCTTACCGTTTTTCTTCCTTTTCTCCTCCTTTCCCTCCCTCCACTTCTCTCCCTTTCTAGACTGGAAAGCTTCTCCTTCTCATGGTGGGAAAACATTCTGTGTCTCTTATGCTCAATGGCTTATAGTAAATTTATGAATTCACTAGCTTCCAATTCTCGATATTTGGAAGACAGCTTTGGGAATTTAGAAAACACTTCTCCCCAGCAAAGCCAGGCTCTCGCTAATGAAGAAGCCTTGGCAAATGGAAGCCTTGACTTTTACATCTACTGATTAGGAAATGAGGAAGCCTGTTTGGGAAGTAAAAAAATAAATGTCTCCTTTGTTCTGGCATCCACCTGAAACAATGCTGCTGCCTCAGTAGGAGCATAAGAAGTTACTAGGAATGAAAAATACAAATGATAATATATAAACATAATTGTCTAGCTACAGAATCGAATGTGGACTGGTAAATCCAAGACCCCTCCCCAATTTCCTGATGCTGAACTTTATTAATGACAGTATCCTGTTGAGTAGTGGGCGTATAGAATGAAGAGGAGAGAGAGGGATTTTTTTTTTTATTATATGAGACAATTATAACTTGTCTCGTATATAACTTGTCTCTTGTTTTTGTGGACTCTAAAGTCTTAAGGACCTATTCTCTAGAGATAATGTTGTTCTTGCAACTTTTCCATTTCCCAGGGGAGAAATGGGCAGGGAAATGAAGTGCAAATACTTGAATAATTATAGAAGAAATTTAAGGAGCTATGTTGAAAAATCCCAGATGAAATTTAGGATTACATCATGTTTTACCAGAATTAGGTGGTAACAGGATCTCAAAGGAGCATCTAAAGCCAAGCCACTGTGATTAACAGTGACCACACCTTCTCATTATATTCCAGCTCCCTGACCCTATTGCCCAGCTTTTGTTTGCTTATTAAATTTCTTTGATTTTTTTTTTTATTT
>VBSM01003176.1:29345212-29419098 GCA_008086735.1 Cheirogaleus medius
TAGGAATTAATGTGAAGCTGATTTTTTTTTTTTCTTTTTCACCTTGGGGGTTCCAGATTGATGCATATTGAGTAGCTTGACATATGTTACTTCTAGCAGGACCCAACTAGTCTTTGGGAAACTGACAGAATGATCTATTATTTGTACACATGTATCAGGACAAAAAAAAAGATTCAATCTTATGACAAAGAAAGGAAACTGTTAGCTCTCAACTCATCTATTGTGATGAGATCTTCATTAACTTGCCCTCCTGTGTCAGTGCTGAGGTCAGTATTGGGCAAGAGATGATTGAGAAACACTTAATACTTTTATACATCTGTCTCACAGCTTCAAACACAATGTAGGAAAGTTTTTCCATATAATGTTTGGTATTTTTACCTCTGAATTTAACTCCAACTTAAATTGGAATTTTCTGGCATAATATGATTTAGTTTTATATTTATCTCCTAGGTCAGCAGTCCCCAACATTTTTGGCACCAGAGACCAGTTTCATGGAAGATAATTTTTCCATGGATGGTAGGGGGGACTAAGGGGGGCAGGCAGCGGAGCTCCAATGGTGATGCCAGCGATGGGGAGCAGCTGTGGCCTAGTTCCTAGCAGGCCACGGATCGGTACTGGTCCATGGCCCAGGGGTTGAGGACCACAGTCCTAGGTAAAGAAATAAAGAAAATGACCTTTCTGGTTGTCCATGTTTTTAGGAAGAACTCACTGCAAAATGCAGAATTTTTTTAATCGTATTCTCTAGTAGGCAAATCTGCTATTCTGGATTGATTAAAAATGTCAAAAATGCATAAATATTTAATATACTAAAAAGATCTTAAAACTCAGTGATTAAAAAATTTTCAAGGCCAGGCACAGTGGCTCACGCCTGTAATCCCAGCATTTTGGGAGGCTGAGCCAGGAGGATTGCTTGAACCCAGGACTTCAAGACCAGCCTGGGCAACATAGAAAGACCCTGTCTCAAAAATATATTTTTTCAAGAAGTATCTTAATCTTCTACTAATATTTCACTCAGCTATAAGAAGTAGAGATAGGAAAGATAGCAGGGGTATTTATTTATATTTTATAAAAAGGTGATAAACTCAATTTTTAAGCATATTATTTTGGGGTTTTGATAGCCTTTGGTTGGTGTTTTGATTTATTCACTTAGATTTAGAAATAGCTAAATTATTCATATAGATTGCTTTTTGACTTTAAGAATTCATTAAACCTATATTCACATTAACCTATATTTATTATTAATAATGAAACATTTCATAAATTGGCAATGCCTTGTAAGGTATAACTAACACATGGCTGTTACCAGAGGCTATAAAACAAGATACTTTTAATTATAGTCATTAATAAAAGGATAAAAAGTCATACCTAATATGTACTTTTCATGCATGCTTAGGAATTTGAGCTCCTAATTCTTCCTTTTATTAATGGGATTTATCTGTAAATTCCCACACACCTGGGCAGTAATATATTCCATCCTCAATCTAATTTTTTAATGTTAAGGATATTTTTGGAAGTTTAAAATTGTCTTCCAAAAAATTAAATATGTGAGTTGTTTAAAACCTTTCTGAAATCTTACTATCTTGAGGCACTTGTTATTTCACTTCGCATTGATTGGAAAGTTAAAGGTACTCACATTTCACATAAGCACCCAGGGCATTCACATTGTCAGATTTAGTTCATGGACAGACTGAGTCACCACCATTGACGGTCAGAAAAATAAAAACAAATGCAAGATTATCATTTGAACCAAAAAAATGCAATAGATGGATTGTTCCTAATTAGCATTGTGAAATAAGTAACTGTTTTTGGCCCTGACACCAGACCCTGTTGTCTCTTTCTGAAAATATTTTGGAAAATTTATCTAATTTGTTTGGGAAATTTCATAGTAGAGAGGAAAAGATAAATATTTATAAAGATTTTAACCCTAGCCAAGCATAGGGATTTTAATTCCCATGAAAAATAGAAGAGGGTGTGTGTGTGTGTGGGGGGGGTAATTTTGAAAAGTTTCTTCTAAATAGTGCAGTCCTTTGCAAACAGAGACAACCCAGATTTCAATTATTGTAGACAACATCTGGGATCGATAGTTAGCTGGAGTTTACAGTGAAAAGAAAGGCTTGGAAAGCAAGTGCTTCATTAGTCTGTGAAAGTTGAAGAGGAGAAGAACAGAGGGCCTGGTCCCCAGGGGAACTTGGTGCCCTCTAGAAACTCTGAGGAAGGATTTAAAAGTTCATTTATAATTGATAAGTGCTGAGTCAGTAATGTTCATTTTTATCCTGATTCCCTGGTTTAGCTATTATAGTTTCTTAAGTTTTGCCTTAACTTGTCACTAAAATTTTAAAGATAAACTAGCAGCATTTTCCCCTTTAATATCTTTTCATTTTAAAGTCATTGATAGGAAGCAGAAAGGCTTCACTGAGAATTTATAAAGTAGAAATAACAAGGTTCTATTAATTTCCTGGATAATATAAGCCACATGAATATACCAGGGTCACAAGTCCCATATGGAAAATGATGTGAATGTTGCAATCAGGCCCTTCTAGTCCCAGTACTGTGCAAGTCTAAAGAATGGCTGGCCTGGGTGCCCCCCAGATCCTAGGAGACGTGGGTGTTCATTCCCTCAGCTCCCGTAGGGCAGGTGACTACTGCATCTGCCCTGGAGGTTGGCGTAGGGTGTGGCTGAAAGAGACCGGTGTTCCTAAGGCAACTATGTTCCCTTGGGGAAAAAGGAAATGATGGAAGCAGAGCAAGGTGTATCCATCATTATACAATCTGTATTGGAAGCTCTGAGCAGTGTGGATAGATCACTAGGTTGTGGCAAAGTTGGGGTGTGGTGGCCTTTGCTGGGGTCAGGGTTGCCTAGGAGACCAGGATGAGAAACATCATACTGGGAAGGAGTTCACTCATGCCCTTTCTCTGTCCACATTTGCCAGGAACCTCTCCACCTCTCCCATACTGTACCTCCTCTACTATAAATCCCCTTTATCCCCTAATTTTCATTGCATGTGGAATTATTTCAGCTGCTTAATCAATTAAGTAGGCTATTATGATGTACCTTGAGAATCTAGTCATTGATTCCAAATAGCCACCTTTATAAAATTTCTAAAATGTAAATCCTTTGTAAGATGCTCGCTATAGTTTGTAGTCAATCTCTTTAAGATTTTAATACTCAGTTCTAATAAAGTATGCAACAGAATTAATAACTTATGATAGCTGCTGTGAACATCAGTCAGGCTAAGACCTCAGTTAAAATAAGTGTTATTATACAAAATTATTAGGAAGGCCAGATTCCTGCCATGAAGTAAAACAAATATATAATTTTACCAAGATTCCCTTTTAAGTCACTGAGAATTGCAATGAATATAGAAGGGTTTAATTCAAAGTTGCAGTTATAGTTAATGACAGGTCCCATCTAATTTTTGTTGAAAATGTTGTGCAAAACAGTTGAAAACTACCTTTCACCAAACACGCATATATATAAATTCTTTGGTTAGTGAAGTAATATCTAATGAGGTCATGCTATGTAATGAAACTTAGACACAAATGTTAATTTTTTTCATTTTCTGAAATAAGTAAAATGTTTTTCATTTTCTGAAACAAATGAATTGTACATAATATGCTGAGCAGGTCATCTGAAGGATGCCTATGGAAGAGGTATTAATTTTGTGCTTTATCTTAAAGAAATCAAGACTAAACACAGTATGTTGTGTCCACTTCAGGAAAAAAAACCCATTTTGAATTTTGATTGCAATTAAAATAATCCAGCTGTGTCTGAACAAGCCTGGGAGAAAGGAATCATAGTTAGAAATGGTTGCAGACAAGAATGATCAGTGGAAGCTATGGTCTGATGAAAACAGTATATTTGTATAGTCTCAAAGTATCTCCCCACAAGATACTTGTTAATTATAAAAGAAAAAATAGTTACTATGCCCCAGAGAAACCTGGCAGACGCCACTTAACCAAGTGATCAAGGTTACTATCACCCGTCATGAAACCTATCACCGTCCTATACAGACCCCCTGACGAGAAGCACAGAGCAGGGCACATCATCACGTGTGTGGCGCTCTTGCCAAAAACGCATAGTCTACATTCAATCATGAGGAAACAGGCAAGCCTAAATTTAGAGATATTCTGCAAAATAACTGGGCAATATCCTTGAAAGCAGCCACGGTCATGAAAGACAAAGAATGAGTGAGAAACTGCCCAATATGGGAGGAGACTAAGAAAATATAACAACTAGATGTAATGCAGAATGCTGGATTGGATCCTTAACCAGGAGAAGGATGACATTAGTTAAGACAGTAGGTAAAATTTGCTTATGATTTGTAGAATAGTTAATAGTATATGCTATAGTTTGAATAGGTTTGTCCCCTCCAAAATTCATGTGGAAACTTAATCCCTTTCAAAATTCAGGTGTTACCAATGTGATAGTATAAAGAGGTGAGGCCTTTAAGAGGTGATTAGGCCCTGAGGGCTGCTCCCTTGCTGATGGGATTCAGGCCCTGTTGAAAGAGACTTCATTGGTGTGTTTGGGTAGTTTGCGCTCTTTTGCCTTTCCTCCTTCCACCTTGTTAGTATGAAGCAAGAAGGCCCTCTCCAGATGCCGGTGCCTTGATCTTGGGATTCCTTGCCTCCATAACTCTGAGGAATAAATTTCTGTTATTTACAAATTATCCAGCCTGTGGGTATTCTGTTATAGCAGCACGAAAATAGACTTAGTGTATTGTATCAACATTAATTTCCTGGTTTGGTTAATTGTACTGTATTTATGTAAGATCTTAACATTTGCTGAAGCTCACTTAAGAGTATATTGATTCTTTATGCTAATTTTGTAACTTTCTTTTAAATCTGAAATAATTTCAAAATTAAAAGTTAAAAGGACAATGGGCATAATTTATTTCCACACAAGAATGATAGAACTATGTGTGTCTGTTTTGTGATTTAAAATCACTGCAGAGACAAAACACAGAAGAATAGAAGGGAGAACTAGACTGAAAGTAGACCTGGGCACATGTCTGGGTCATGGCTTGGGAATGCTTTCTGGAGAGGACATTAGCACTGCAAGGTGGGTGTGTGTGTAGCTGGGTCTCTGTCTTCCTGTTTATTTTCAAGGTATTTGCTGAGCAATTAGTAGATCCTCATTTGTAGGTGCTCTGCTGGGTGGAGTACCTGTCCCTGTCGTGAAGATGTGTTTAGTTTTCTTGGGGTAATAAGATTCCTACAGATGGTAGACATTGATAAAAGTGATAAATTAATAAATGGATTAAGTGCATATAAAAGAAGTACTAAATCAAATGCTCGAGTGACAAAAAAAATCCAAGCAGCTGAAGAGTGGCCTGTCTACACACTCTGAACTGTGTTTCATAGGAACCAAAAGATAGGAAATGTGTTCTTTTCCATGACTTATGAACTCGATGAAGCAGGTGGAAAGTGTTGTCTTCACTATCGTACTTCCAGTACCAACACAATGCTGGCATGTGGAAGGTGACCATTAAATATTGGTTGAATAAATGAGTGAAGTGCACAGCTTGGTGATTTCATTCCATTATGTATTCCACTGACATTTATTCAGTACCCTCTCGGCATCATGCATTGTGCTAGTTGTTGGGAACATAAAGAAGCCCCAAACCTAGAGGTGGTGGGTATAGTAAGTGTTGAAGGGACATAAATAGGAGTAGAGTGGTGGAGTGGAGGATGGAGTTAAGCCTTCCTCAAGGAGGATTCTTGGGTTGTTTTGAAGAATACCTGGTGGGAAGAAGCAGCTGGAGGCCCAACTCCCTAGTGGAGGGAAAAGTGTTTGCTTGGATAAGAGTTTAGTGAGACTCTTGAATGGGGTTTGTGAAGGATGAGTCTGGGTGGAAAAGTGTGCAGTTGCTAGAGTTTGAAAGAACTTTGGACTTTGTTCCTCTATTTCTCCATGGAATGGTTCACTGGCTCCCCATTTCCTTGAGAAATTGTTTTTGACTAATTGTCAATGGCCAAAGCCAGTAAAAATTAGTTTTGTTCAAAATTGGGGATTGGCTTAGTCATCAGAGTAGAAGGCAGAGCAATAGTAGGAAGTTAGAATTTGATCTTTCAGATGGAAGTGCTAGCACATTTGTAGGTAATATTTTTGTATTCTAGCAGACCTCTTGAGAGGTCGACCTTGGTAATGGGAGTCAAAATTTAAGTTGGGGAAAAGAAACGCTTGTGAAGGAAAATCGGAAAAATGAATGCTTGGTTGTGTGAGGAAGATGAATGACCAGAGATGAGACAGGACTGAATATTATGCTGGAGAGAATGTTGGAAGAGGCTGCAAAAACAAGCTGGGTACTCTCCATGTGGGGCTGACATGCAGAGTCACTTTGGCATGGGGGTGGAGAGGCTAGGGAGGGAGAGGGGTACAGACTGCAGAGCTGTTTTGGCCTAGCCCTAGACATACCACTTCAGTTCCCCCATGCTGTGTGTTTTGTGACTTTGAATATTTAGTAGTTAGAAAGAGAAATCAGAAAAAAAAAAAAAGGAACCGAAGGATATAACAGATTATTTATTTTTCTCTTCCCTTGTAGCAAAAAACTAAAACAAGTCAGGAAACTTAATCTTGTATCTCAAAGAATTATCTTACACAATATTATTTGAATATTAACCATCACAAATTAGAAAAATGCCAGTTTTTGTTTGTTTTTACCCAATACTGATGATAGATTTAATTCATTTGATTAGAAAATGGCATTTTGCTTATTAATAAAAAAATGTTCACTTGGATTGTAGGGAAAGCAATTATTGTTTTCTGTAACTTCATTCTACTTTGTGACATGAAGGCTACATTGTAATTTTTTCCTGCCTGGGGCTATTATCCCCTGGACAAATACTATTATTAGGGCAGAGAGAATGTTAAAAGCGGAACCTCCTTCCATTCCTATCGCTGCTTTAAGATTTTGGGGAAATCCCTCTTAAACTCCATTACTTTCCTTATCAGTCTCACTGCCAAAGATTTTTTTTTGCTGTCTTATCAGAAAAAGCAGTAGTATCAGCTTTTTTCCCTCTTGAGTTGCTTAAGCCTGAATCTTTTTAAGTTTAACTTATTAATGATGATTTTCAAGAAGCTGTAATAACAAAATAGAGAAAAGATTTTTGATTTATTATCCATGGAAGCCTTATTTTGGCTTTTGAATATTTAGCGGATTAAGATGTAGCTTGCAAATTTCTAGTTAACAATTATGATGAAAAAATAATATCCCATATTAACTTACCTCTATAGGCTTACAAGTCAAGTTCTCATACGTCTGTTTGATCCTCCTGATGTCTTTGTGAGGTAGACTAGGCAGGTGGTGCCATTGCCAGCTGACAAACGGAAGACCACGGACCGCATGGTTCATAGGTAGCAGAGCTAAATCCCAGGCCTCCATCTCTCTGTGTGACATTGTGTCTCTTTCCTAAGTGCTAGGAAGCTTTTGAGATAATTGTTCAAACTTTCTCTCTTCCAAGATGCTCCTCTTGGCTGGCAGTTGGCCAAAGCCATAACCTTTTCTGTCATATTAAGTTGCTTTTAAAAGTACTGATAGGTGGATGCAATAATGAGTTTAAAGTTTATTTTCTGACCTTCAGTTCTTCTTGTAGCCACTAAGGAAAGTGCCTTGACATTTGTGACATAAAACCAAGGTGAAGGCTGGGCGTGGTTTCTCATGCCTGTAATCCCAACACTTTGGGAGACCGAGACCAGAGGATCGCTTGTGGTCAGGAGTTCAAGACCAGCCTGGGCAACGTAGCAAGACCCCCATCTCTACAAAAAGTAAAAATAAATTAGCCAGGCATGTTGGTGGGCACTTATAGTTCTAGCTACTTTGGGAGGCTGAGGCAAGAAGATCACTTCAGCCCAGGAGTTCAAGACTATAGTGAGCTATGATTGCTCCACTACACTCCAGCCTGGGTGACAGGGCAACTTGGTCTCTTTAAATAAAAAAAAAAAAAAGTGCGGTGAAGAATATATTTATGACTCTTTGGGGGAATAAAATTGGTTCATTTGCTGCTACAGTGACTATGTTCAAATCTTAATGTGGAATGATTCCCTCCTGGTATTATTAATTCTTTTCCTTGTCTACCTCTTTCCTCTTCTTTTTCTCTATCTCTAAAATGAGTACTGAAATGTTTGCCTCCTGGAAGATTACAACTAAGGCATAAAGACCTTAGCAAAGCCCTTAAGACAAAATACCAATGTAATAATGTTATTTTTCTTCTCTCTGAAAAAGAGGACTTGCTAGCAAGAAATAAATTCTGATTGGGGAACACTCGGAAGCTTGTAAGAGGCTGAGCCCCCTGGGAAGCAGATCCTGAGATGGAGATTAGCTGGCAGGGTGTTTATCAGGAAGTACTCTTGGGGTTCATGCCTGTGGAAGGAAGAGGAAGGAAACAGGCCTTGGCAGAGGAAGTAGTTGACCTGTGATGCAGGTGCAGTGACAGCCTGAGTCATTTAAGCAGAAATGGCCCTTCAGGGTTGTACCAAGTTATCTTGCCAAGGGCCGGCCTCCGTTGGATGTAAGCAGCTCTCTTCAGCTGAGGCCATCCAGAAGGGGGCTGGCAGCTGAGCACGGTCTACCCCAGTCCTCCCAACAACATGGCGAATAGTCATTCATTTCTGAGCAGGGATCTGAGTGGTGCATCACAGCAGCCACCACCTTTGCTTTGCCTTGAGTCCAAATCGTGGTGGTTCGAGCAGCATGAAGTTCTGTAATCCCTGGTGGAGCTATTCTTTTAATGGTTGAAGACAGCAACGTATGTTCAGGTGGTACTCGTAACATGTCAGAAACAAATGCGTGCATTTTATCCAGCATGCTTCTGATTTTTTTCAAAGCCACTTAGGCCAGAAGGGAGTTGTGTGACATGTCTCAAAGGCTGACCGTCGTAACTGTGGCATAAGAATGCAATCCTGCTTGTAAGTGTGCATGCATCCGTGCCTCATGGTGTGCCTGCAAGCTGTGTGAGTCCTGCGGGCACACTGCATTACCAGAGTGAGGACAGATCCCAGACATGTGGCAAGTCTGAGAACCAGAAGACGGACACAGCATTTCTTCCTTTTTCCTTGTGAGTTCATTTTAACCATCGGAGCAGTGCCCAGGAGTTACCACCTCATCTCCTCCTCCCACACTTCTTTTGATTTTCTTTCTTTCAGGGTCTCTGGACTGCCTGCCCCATAGGTCTGCTGTCATACTGATTGCCACTTGGGAGTTCTTTGAAATTGGGAATGACCACCTTGCTCCTAACCTCATCTTGTGGAGGGAAAGGGCAGAAGGGATAAAAGAGAAAAAAAGTTCTGTCCTACTCTCCAAAGTGACAGCACCAATGGAAATCTCCAAGTGACTTCTCTTCTCTCTTCCCTCAAGCCCTGTCCCAGACAGCTATAAAAAAGGGAGTGCCTTGAATAGACTATCAGTTTGATATTTTATCTTTCCCTGCAGGGGGTTTTATACATGTGCAGAACAGGTGACCCCTTTTCCTCTTCCTCCACAGTTTATCATTTCCTGAAATAAAATATCTGAAAAGAATTTAGTTCTCCTTAAACCCCTTTCCCTTTTCTCTATTTCCTCCCAATTTTATCCAGAGTCTTCAGAAATTCTACCTCTTTCTCCCTTTTCCCTTTGTGAACCCCCGAAATGATCCTCATGAAGGCCGATAAACCTCAGTGTAGATACTTCTATGACCACCCAGAGCCAAATGTGAAATGAACATGGATATAGCAAAGAACCTGTTTTAAATGTCCTCAGAGATACATAAAACTCCTTTAGAATGTCCACACGTCTGTGCCTGCTTCATTGCTGCCTTCCGACTGTCACTGCTGTGCTTTGAGCACCAGTGGTCAAGATTTTACAACTATCTCGTAGAAAATTTTATATTTAATTTCTGGTACAGTCATAGCTCGTTTTTGCTGTGAAAAAAAGCAGTTTCCTTTTGGGATTAAATAGAATTCTGTGGGATAACCTCAGAACCTGAGAAGAGCAGCTCCATGGTCTATGTTGTAAGCAGTCAACTCCTAAGTGACCTTTTAGACCACAACCTGTTCATGAGTTGGAGATCCTTTTACCAGAATGATGAAGCCAAGATTCTGACTTGGAGAGATGAGTTTTCCTTCCTTTGTGTCACAAGGGACAAAGCCTTTTCATTATTTTTTTCCTGCATTATGTTCCATTCATCTTAGACTGTCAGCTTGCAAAGGGCAAGGGCAGTGTTTGCTGGGCCTGAATTGAATTGTGGCAAGCAGAATCAGGGTAAATATTATTTTGACGATGATGAAGGATATGTTATTGTCTGTGATTGAGAGCAATGTGGTTGTCTAATAATAATTTTTTATAATTTGTTTTGATTTTAAATCTTAAAAATCATGGAACCCTGTGATTGAATTTCTCTGTACTAAGTTTACAAGTTTTAAAATACACATTCGTTCTTTGCATGAGCACGTAGCATCATCGAAACTAAGAAATGAGTCCCTGTTTCACAGCACCATTTTGCTTTCTTTTTACCTTCCTCATAGAAAATTAGGAGTTGTATTTGAGCCTGTTTCTCACAGCTATTTAATTTTTAATAAGCTGTCAAGAGGTACTGAACTGATATCATTATATAAAGGAATGACACTTGCAGTGATAAAAGGCAGCTGGTGAGGGCATCCCTTTCAAAATGATTGTGCTATAAATTTAGTGCTTTTAGCTTACATATATCTAAGGACTTGAATATAAACTAGGTTTGCAGATATGTTTATTAATCCAAATAAGTTTTTACATAGTAGCAAATGGGCAGAGATACACACACCACTATACAGTAGCACATAGTAGTTTCTATGTGCTCTTTAAAACTGTATTCTCAGGGCCCTTATAAGTAAAACAATAGAACTGAATATCTATGTTCCTACCAAGGATTCATTCCCTGTGATATTTTCTTTTTCTACTAAAGTTCAATTTATCAAAAACTGTTGAGTTTATAAGAAAACAAACAAGAAAGGAAACCAAGATCAAGACAGTGTGTATTCATGTTGAGTAAACCCCAATATTATTTGAGGAAAAAATGCTCCTAGGTGGTATACAACGAGTAGACTTTTGTTTGAAGAGATAACTATTTTACAATAACTGGTGACAAAATGAATTTCAACTAGAGACTTGCTTGGAGAAACTTAAAAGGATTTAGTTGAAAAGTTGTTTCCAAAAGGAATCTAAAAATAGCAAATGCTTTAAAGTGCATTTGATGGAAATGCAAATTGGGTCTTCATTAATGCACATGTTTTCTTTGCATCTTTACTTTGCTAAACTAGTTTTCCTTAGTTTATGATACATTTCATGCTATCATTGACAAACATTAGCCAGTCATGTTTTCAAATCCTTTGCTCTTTGGCCTAGAACTGCTTTTCTCTTTCATCTTTCTCTTTCACAACCTGAAGCCGAAATATCTTCCCTGAGTATAGAATTCATCCATCCATGTATTCATTAATACACAGAAAAGTGGAGTTACTTGTCCAACTAAAAAATTGAGATCTCCAGTATGATCTGCTGTTTAATACTTACTGCTTAGATATTTTTAGTTATGGGAAGTGTCCCTGAGGTTATCTGAATCCATTAAAACCTGGGTACCATTTCTCAGTGGCTTCATTCATTCATTCATTCATTCATTCTTTCCATGTTTTTGTTCATTTGTTTACTCAGACACTTCTTCTGGGTGTTGAAAGATGAATGAAAAATAGTTTAGCCTCTCAAGTAGAAAGACACAGGTAAATAAAGTGCTATACTTTACTCTATTTAAGATACAGTCAAAGTGCCCCGCGAGCACAGACGCAGGAGTAATTGATTCCATATGGACCCAAGGATGGCGAAAGAGATGGAGTAGCATTAGGAAATCTTCTAACGTTGAAGCTAAACCTTAAATTAAGGCTGCTTTGCAATTCCCAGCATAAAAGGGGTAGGGAAGGCAACCTTCTAAAGAGGGAATGACATATGTGAAGGCACTGAGGTCTGCAAGAAAGAGCTTGATGAGACTTGTGTATGGCTGAGCACAGGGAGTATGTGCAGAGGTAGGTGGGGCGTGAGCCTGGAAAGGTAGAAGGAGAGCAGTTGGTGAAAACCTTCTATGAGATGCTGAGAGCAGGTGATTTCTTCTGCTTTATCAGATGGCTGTTGCAGGTGGGGACATATGTTCATTTGATCACAGGCAGTGACTAAACAGAGTAGGCTGGTTTGGGGACAGAGTTCTTCAGTAAGGGCTACGCTGTGTCACTGCTGAGCTAAAAGGCTTCTCCCAGACTCAGAATTTTGGGCTGACAGAGACTTTTCACTTCACCTTATTTAGTTCTTTTGTTTTATAGAGGAGCCATCTGAAGGCCAGTGAGGTTGGAGAATTTATTAGGTTGCTTTAATAGTTATTATCTATTACATAGCTGAACAGTAAAATCAGAATTAACCCCCATCGACTGATTGGACTGATTGGATAAGACATGAGATAATACATGGTTATGATTCAGATAAACTCAGTTTTAAACAGCTCCCATGAAACAGTGAGTATTCACAGGTAAGACAGTTTGCTTCTTAGAATTTGGAGCATCCTTTTAAAATAATATTCCCAATAATAAAGGAAACTGACTGTTTAAGACCAGAACATTTGACGGTAATAGCCATGCCCAGCCCTCATTCATTCACTCAGTAACTATTTACTGAGCGCAGAGTGTGTACCAGCCTTTGTGCTGAATTGGGTATATAGTTAAGAGCTAAAACCAACACAGTCCTTCCATCCTTGGAACTTACAGTCCACTGCAGGAGCCATCATTCAAAAACTTGCACAAAAAGGGGTTTGATTAAATGTTACATAGTGCTATGAGTGCATGTAAATTGGGTTGAGGGGATTGTGCATCAAGGAAGGCTTCCCTGAGGAAGTGACCACTGGACCGATACATGAAGGATGAATGGTGGTTAACTTGGTAAGGAGGGAAAGGGAGACTGTTCTTGCAAGGGGTCAATCATGTGCAGAATCCTCTGTGGGAAGGTATATAGTGAGGAAGGTATAGACAGAAGGTCACAGTGACTAGAGTACAGAGATGGGGCTGAGAGGGGCAGGATGAGACCAGACAGAAGGAGAGGGCCTTTCAGGCTGTGGTTGTGATTATCGTATTGTTCTCAGAGCTTTGATATATTTAGGAGGAGGATGACATCAAATGTGCATCTTGAAAAGATCTCCGTTGTGTATGAAATAGATTGGAGAGAAATCTGTGCTTAGACATATTAGGAGACCGTGAGCAAAGACAATGATGGGAGTGCATGGACACGTTGACAAAAGGTGGCTTTGTGAGATATTTGAGATAAGATCAGTGTGACACGGTGATGGATTGGCCGTGTGCAGGAGGGTGTGTGAGGATGACTCCTGGGCTTCTGGTTTATACAGTCAATGGATAGTTCTGTCATTTCACACAAGTAACACGGAAGTGAGTCCAGGTTGAAGACACTTTATGATTGTATTGGCTCCATGGCAGCATGAAATAAGAGGAAAACGATTAACCTCATTAAGCTGTTGTCCAACACTGTATGATATATTCTAGTACCTTTTTATTTTTAAGAAATTGCATGTAATCAAGAAAAGATAATTTTTCCCGATATCATATGAAAAGAAACGTAAGCACAGATATGACAGAATCAAAGGTAACTCTGGTGGCATTGTGGACATTGTGTTGAGGAAGGATAACCATTGAGATAGGAAGGACTCCTGGAAGGTTTGCAGTGGCCCTGTTGAGAGTGCCAGAGAACCCCCCCTTCCCCGGACTTCCAGAATAAGGCAGGACAAACATTTTAGAGTGGTCGACTGGGAAAGAGAGAATAGCTCACATTTGGTTGGGGAAATGAGGGGGAGAGAATGAGTTCAGTTGAAGGCATGCTAAGTTTTAGGTGCTTTAGACATCTAAACAGAGATATACATGTGGGAAGTTTGTGTCAGGAGCTCAGGGACAGATCAGGACTGGAGAGAGAGTTGGCAAGTCATGTATCAACAGGTGATTCTGGAAGTCTTAGAACTGTCTCCGTCTAAGGAGAATGTGTATGGATAGAAGAGGAAACGTACAGTTTAAACAACCATCATGTTTATTTTTTTAATTTTTTTTCCTTTTTTTGAGACAGAGTCTCACTCTGTTGCCTGGGCTAGAGTGCCGTGGCGTCAGCCTAGCTCACAGCAACCTCAAACTCCTGGGCTCGAGCAATCCTCCTGCCTCAGCCTCCTGAGTAACTGGGACTACAGGCATGCGCCACCATGCCCGGCTAATTTTTTCTATATATTTTTAGTTGGCCAATTAATTTCTTTCTATTTTTAGTAGAGACGGGGTCTCACTCTTGCTCAGGCTGGTTTTGAACTCCTGACCTTGAGTGATCCTCCCGCCTGGGCCACTCAGAGTGCTAGGATTACAGGCGTGAGCCACCGCGCCCGGCCCATGGTGTTTATTAAATGACTGAAATATACCAGATAGTTTAGTAAGTTATTTCATAGAGGTGCCTTATTTAATTCTCCCATTACCTTATGCAATATCTTTATTATTAGCCCCATTTGCCCAACAAGGTAATAGAGATTCTGAGTGGTTGGCATCTTGACCAAGGTCACATAGGTAATAAGTGGTGAGATCGGGGTTCAAATCTGTGTGTCATAATGCCACATGGATTGATGCTGTTTTCCTACACCCCCACCTTTACACTTCAGCATCTTGAGGATGGAACCCTGGATGACACCGACATTTAAGAGGAGGGCTGAGAAAGAAGGTCTGGAGAAGACAACTGCAGGGTGTGAGAGAGCAGTGGAAGATTCGAGAGAGAAAGGATAGACTGCTGAAAGGGGATAGGAATGCATCCACAGTGAGGGGACTGGAGACCTTAATAGGGCAGTTGTGGAGCACAGTGAAGGCTGGATTGTACAGGCTGAGGCAGGAAGGGAAGGTGAAAAACTGAAAGCCATGAGTGGTACCACTGTGTTCAAGAAGGTGGCGAGGGAGGGGGATGGCAGCCAGCGTGGGGAGGCAGCCTGGTGCGTAGGAGAGCGTTCCTCAGTGGTAAGAGCTACATGCAGTTTGGTGTTGGGAAGTCCGTGACACTGAGACCTCTGAGAGAAAATTCAGTGGTGCACAGGGTTGAACCACCTGGGTTGTGAGAATTTGAGATGACTTTGTGAGTGCAGAAAGGCAATTCTGGGTGCAAGTTTGTTTTGAAATCTTTTAAATTGTAATCAATCTACTATCTGTTCAGTTATTGATCCCCAGTAAGAAGAGGTCTCTGAAAGCTATGTGGAGTAATCTGTCAAGATGTATAGACCCTTGATTATTTTTCAAGCAAACATCTTCTTGCACATCAATACGAGGCTATATGGTATTTATGGTTATAGTTAGAAAATGACATCATAAATTAGTGTTTGTCTAAAATATTCTTAATTGGTTTCTATGTAGTTATTTTCATCCGTCTCATGTACTTTGGGTTGTGTTTTCTGTCCTGTGTTTTGATCTCTACTGTTAATTTTGTTTTGAGATTATAAAAGGGCTTGAGACTTCACTAAAAGCACATTACCTATTGGCATGTTTTGATTTTTGACAGGTTCGTGTATTCCTCAGGCTTTTAAAATACATGTCCAACAGTAGTCATAATTTATTTTGGGGATTGGGATTATATCTAAATCTTACTCTCTGAAGTGAGAAAGAGTTAAGATTCACTTCTAAAATTTTAGCCTTTTAAAAATCATTTTCTTCTGATGTGCATTGCTAGTTGATTTCAGCGTGCATGGTACTTCACAGGAGATGTCTTTTCTCTTTTGTGTGTTGAGATGCATTTTCTTTCTTTCTCCATCCTTGCCTCCTTTTTGACTCAGGCATTACTATCCAGGGAAGAACCACTGAGCTTCATTCTCTCTATAATTCCTGGAGTTGTGTGGGGATGACTAATCTGTGCACACTTTCTCTTTGTAGGTATTACGTCCTAGTTTTGCCCTGCCCTGTGAAATGTTTCAGAAACCAATTAATCTAAACAATTAATCTATAATTAATGGTGACTCCCCCCCCGCATTCCAGATGGTATGAGAGCTAAAGCACGTGGGAGTTGTCATAGCGGCTGTCTGTTTGGTCCTAGGAGAGGGTCCAGTTATTACTAAATAAAATGTCAGCATTGATTACTACACAAGAAGACTGCTTTTATGCCACATACTGTGCTAAGCCCTAGGAACATAATGATGAGCAAATAGATGTAGCCCCTTCTCTTGAGAAGCTTAAACTCTATGGAAAAGAAACCTGCTTCAAACCATAGAGCAGAAAAGTAAACCAAGCTTAATAACGAGTAAGATATATACTTATCATTTATTATTGAACACATATTTATAAACTCCCGTGGGCCAGGCTTCTGGATTAGGGGAGTGAATAGAGCAGTAAACAAGAAGGACCCGATTCCTCATGGAGCTCCCAGACAATACCTTTGTTTACATATGTTACTGGGTGATAGTCTTGATATTTTTTATATTCTTTAAATAAATTTCATATCTTTGAAATGCATATTTTTTATTTTTTGTATTTTTAAATTTTTAATTATTATGAGTACATAATAGTTGTATATCTTTATAGGGTAGTGAAATGCATATTTATAATATTTACTCAACTAAGGAATTGGCAAAGTATATAAATTTAATGATTTTCTTAAAAAATATATAAAATTAAAATGTGGCCGAAGATTCTAGCTATCAAAGTGTACTTCCTATTCACATTCACTTTTCCTAGTCATTAACATTTAGTAGTAAGCAGTGTAACTGGCTGTCATGGACATGGTTGTCTTCATATGCCTATATCATTTCTTACAGTTATTGCCAGTTTTCGAGGAACCATCCCGTATGGCCTGTCATTGGAAATTGGAGATACAGTTCAGATCCTGGAGAAGTGTGATGGTGAGTGGCCCAGGGTGTTGCTTGAGGTTGTATGAACAACCTCCTCAACATAGGACTGTTCATAAAGTTTACAGATTCTGTCCATACCTCTTTCAGTCCTTGGAACTTTTCCAGTAGTCACAGCAAATCATTTTTGGCAAAACTTGTTTCTTGAATATTCAGTGTTGGGCTAGTGGAAAAGCATTATTTGGTATTCTTAAGCCAATTGTATTTTTTTCCAATATTACTTCCTTAGAGTCGCTAGATACCGATAGATTGCCGATAGAAAGCAACTGGAGATACTATATTTGTGGGAATTCATGACTCAGTGCCAAACTAGAAGGCTTTTCTCTGAATCCTAAGGGTCCCAATAAGAACTGGAGGTCCAGAGCAGAAATGGCCTCCGGAGGTTGGGTAACCAGATGCGTCTAAGAGGGCTCCCGCTTAGGCCAACTCTGCTCTGGTCCTGCAATCTTTCTTCCCCCAAATTTGGAATAAAATTATTGAATGCATTTTAAATATTAATATTAGTAGAATATATTATATAGCCATATATGATTATTAATTTTTATAGCAGGTAACTCATTAAAGTTACCTAATATGT
The DNA here is from genome assembly GCA_008086735.1 of Cheirogaleus medius. NCBI lineage: Eukaryota > Metazoa > Chordata > Mammalia > Primates > Cheirogaleidae > Cheirogaleus > Cheirogaleus medius. The sequence goes on from VBSM01003176.1 coordinate 29,362,689, forward strand.
TCTCAAATGTTTCCATTCCTGTTCCATGAAACATTCTTAAACTCTAGTCTTTGAAAAGGCTTCAGATGAAATGAGTACTCTTTTTTTTCTTATTAATAAAATTACTACATTTTACAGCCCCATCAGTATGTCTAAAAATATCCATTTTCCTCTTAAAAAGTTTTCCTTACTGGGAATTTATATGATAATATGATAACATTCTATTATATAAAGGCTTATTATAGGTTAAATTGTGTTTCCCCAAACAGAGTTAGTTAGAGCCTGCATTAAATTGTGGTAATACATGGATGTGTATTCTATCTACTGTAATTTATACCTTTAAAAATATAATAAAGTATCCTGTGTCATTACCAGATGCATTTTATCTATTTCTACTTTGTATATAGATAAATATAAAATTTATTTTGAATTGGTGCATGAAAATGGGTTCTCATGGGAGCTGTTTTGTAATCTAAAACCTTTTTTCTATAGTTTAATTGGACAGAGAAGATGTTCTGCAATTCTCAGAAAGTTTTGGTTTCTGTTAGAATAATTATTTATGAATGGTTATATTTCTTGAATATGTCTTCATGGGATCTAATAAACCTTGAGATACAGAGAATCTGATTTCTCAATTCATTCTACTCTCTTCAGATTGATTTTAAAACTCTTAGGGATGATATTTTATAATATATCCTTTTAATATATTATAAGAAAAAAAGGTTTAAATACAAATCTCAGATATTTACTATTGAAAATCCAATTAGTCAAAAAATTCAGTTAGAAAATTTATTATATAGTAAAATAATTTTTTTATCAATGTACAAAATGGTTTCTACACTTGAAAAAACATAAGCTGAAAATAATACTTTTAAGCAGGGCTATATATTAATTATGTATATTCATACACACACACACACACCCTGTATTTATTTTAAACTATAAAAAGACATGCTCCTCCTTAAGGATAGTGCTGTAAAATTGATTCAGAGTGGCTTGGAGCTTAAGTATAGAATATGATCCAAGATCCCCAGTGGATGCCTGAAACCGCAGGTAGTACTGAACCCTGTATATGCTATGTTTTTGCCTATACATGCATACCTATGATAAAGTTTAATTTATAAATTAGGCACAATAAGAGATTAACAATAATAATAAAATAGGACAATTATAACAATATTCTGTTCACAATTTCATGGGTAGAAGATTCATTCTTACCAAGTTCGTAGCAACCTCAGCATATGGGTTTTTTTTCTTTCCTTATTAAGTCAATTATTTTTACCTTTTCACCTGAAGCATTTTATCGCTTCTCTTCAGCATATCCAAATTGCCAGCATCACTACTCTTACACGTTGGGGCCATGATTTAGTAAAATAAGGGTGACTTGAACACAAGCACAGCAATATTGTGACAGTCGATCTGATAACTGAGAGGGCCACTAACTGACTCACAGGTGGGTACCATAGACAGTGTGGATCCACTGCATAGAGGAATGATTCATGTCCCAGGTGGAAAGGGGTGGGATAGTGTGAGTTTTCATCTCACCACCCAGAGTGGTTTGCAATTTAAAATTTATAAATTGCTTATTTCTGGAATTTTCCATGTAATATTTTTGCACTCAGATTGACCATAGGCAACAGAAACCATGGGAAGTAAAACCGAGAATGGGGGGACTATTGTAAGACATTCTACAGAAGAAAAATTATGGACAGCTCTTGATCAGACATTGTGCTGATTAAAATGTGCCAGTTCTGGTAGTGAATGATGGCTTTACTCTTCATATGATAGGAGACTGATTATTCTAACCCAAGACGGTGGGCTTAAGGATATCCAAATTCACTACATGACTTGGCCAGGCACTGTCATTTGGTGGTAGAGTCTGGGCTTTGTAGTCAGGCAAGCAGAATTTGGAAATGTATTAAATCATATGCAAATTCTTGAATTTCCCTGAGACACGATGTGGCCTTTTATAAAATGGGGAGAAACAGTGCTCAGAGGTAATTGGTTAGGTAATTTGCCCAAGATTAAATAGCTAATAAGTAGCAAAGCCAGAATTTAAATCCAGTGCTCTGATTACAAAGCCTCTACTTCTATTATGCTTGTTTCTATTTTTCATATAAATTTTTGAAATAATTTCTCATAATGGTTTTATTAATAAAATACTTATATTAGTGGTGACCTGAGCTGTTGTCTAGGATAATGCCAAGATCCACTATGTTCCTACATAGAATGTTTGCATGTCGGGTAAAATTCCATCAGCAAAGAACAGATTGATTTGTTATTGCTTTTTATCTTTAAAATATTACAGTGGTTTATTGAAAGATGACTATGATTATTTCCCCACAGGCTGGTACAGAGGATTTGCCTTAAAAAACCCAAATATCAAGGTAAAAATTCTTATTTATAATCATAATTATAGAATTTTTTAAAAAGATAATTATTTAAATTATTTCACTAGACAATTGAAATTACAGTTGGGACTCAGTTGAAATGCCAAATGATAACACAGATTTTCATAATTTTGGAAATTCCTTTGAACTTGGATTATAGTAAAGATATGCTACTGAAATGATAATCCTATTTAGCTCTTGAAAATTATACTGAGAAGACCTTAATAAGCTCATTATATATAAACAAAATCTTTTTGAAGTGGTAGTTTCTCAGAGTGCTAAGTTAAAATTCATGCAGGGGAAATACATATTCCAAAAGAAATATTAAATATAGATATTTAATCTTTAAGTTTTCTGTGGTATCATTTGTACAGTATTGGTATGGAGGAACAAGTTTATTTTATTGGTATGTTAAAAGTTGCTTTGGGTTTGGGGAGCTGAAACCATGAAAACCATATTATTAAACAAACCATTTTACTTACTATATCAGACATAAGTTATCATTCTATATATATTCATGTAAAACCTCAGGAATTATAGCAGGAAGTAATGTGATTTTTGTTTTATATTTTATTTGTATAGTTTGGGATTTTTGCCACTAATTCTTACCAATATCTGTGTTTTTCTACCTTATTCTAATCTTCCCAGTTTTCACCCATACCTCTCATATTATCTAATATTTTCTTGTATGTCTTACTCAATTTTGGGTTTAATTCTATGTTTATTAAGATTGTAGATAAGAACTTATATCATTTCTAATTATCAAAATACCATGTAAGAAATCTAAACTCTTTTGCCTTTTTGCTTAAATACACTGTTTTCTGGATCATTTCACTATTTAATTACTTCATTTGTTTTAAGTCATTCTACAGAGGAGCATAAGGAACAAAAGCATGTATAAGTTTAATTTTTTAAATACTTTAGCCCTCATTTAATGTTGTTTTTAGACATCTGTCAGGTACATGCAAATATAGCTTCAGTGTTTAATTACAAATTTAGATTATGTTTGAGAAAAATGTTTTTTATGATTTCTCTGTTATTTCTGCCATGTCTAACTAACAAACCTCAAGTCTGACTTTGCTTTATTAATTATAATTACTCTATATTTTGACCGTACCATATTGAGGTAAATTTAAATTTTGAAGGAAAAAAGTGATTTTCAAAATCTATATACATATTGACTACTATCGAGTGTACAAAATTTGCTTATTAAATTGTATTTTATACTTGGATCCACAATAGTGATATGTATTCAAATGACATTTGTTTTCTTAAATATTTAATTGAGTTTGTCATTTAATTATACATCAGAAATTCTTCCGAGGATATTGTCATTTAATGGACAGTAAAATTGATGCTCGTTTTTGTTTCTTTCAATTTCCAATTTAGAACAAAGGAACAATTTCCTTGCTCTGTCATTTCCCTACAATAAAAAGCTTCAAGCTGGCATGGTTTCTTTTGTTTAATTCTTGTTTCATCAGAATGGCCACATGGTGATTAATTGCCGCTGTGTTGTCATTAAAGATCTTCCATAACACATAATATACATACTGTCTCCAAATTCACAGTGATTTTTTTTTTTTTAGTGTATATTTTTAAGTAGAAGCATGAGTGTCTGAGGGAGAAGAAAAAGAACCACCACCAAAACATAAAACAAAAAAACCTTTTGAAACAATAAAATATGCATTTTAAAAACTCTTACTCAATATAACATAGTTTTTATATAGAATTCCTGAAATTTTTAAAATTTTCTGTTTCCAAAGGAATATATTTTCTGAGATTTAAATTTTTTGATTGTATTTATTTTAGAAAAATCTCTAAATCTATAAACTATAATAGTCAATAGTATAAAATAAAAGGATTGAATCTAAGCCGCAATCAATTTCAGCCTATAGAATGTGGTATAGATGTTGTTTTTCCCTATCCCTGATATTGTCATGGTTGTGTGGCTATGTTTGACACATATGACTTGTGAAACTAACCCTGCTTTAACATACAGCTAGCACTATAACCTTCTTGTTTTCTCTTCCAGGGTATATTTCCTTCCAGCTACGTTCACTTGAAAAATGCCTGTGTAAAGAACAAAGGGTAAGAATTGAGTTGTATTAATGGTTAGAGGATTTTCACAGAACCATTGCTTATTTTGGAATTTGAAAGGCTTGGTAATTGTCTTGAAAAATGAACTGAAGAAGATCATACATTCTCTGTGTTACTTGATAAAAGTATATTGTGCTAAGGCAGTTGGAGAAAATTAAAGAACCCTGTCTGCGTGTGCTGGCCAACGGCAGGATCTGGGTCACTGGAGGTCTCTCGTTGTCCACAAATCATGGAATCTGCCTACTCTTAAGCAGGAATTGGTTCTTTTTGGTTTCCTGCTACATAGGGAAGCATGGTGGTCAGACCCATTAAATGCTGAGTCATATTGTCTCAAAACCCAGGAATTTCCTAGATTCACCACTGATTATAAGAGGCAAAGTCTGCTTTTCTCTAAATGGGCATAATACTATATTCTTATGTGACCACTTCACAAAGCCGTTATTCACCTTCAGAGGATATCATTTATGTGATACTTTGAGTTCATTGATCACTTAGCATTTCTCATATATTTAAATTTTTTTTCAGTCTGTTTCCAAAAGGATTTGAGACAGTTATCAGGACAACATCATTCAAATAATTGCAGGAAAAAAACAATAGAATGTGCCTATTTAAATAGCTAAGCAGATCATTCATTTTAAGGGGGCCACGGATTTGGACACAAACATTTGGTATCAGTGTCATAAGGACTATTCAGTGTCATGACGTGATTTTCATTTTATGACAGAAGAATACAGATTAAGCCATAGAAATTATATTATTCTCAAATAGCAATAAATAATTTATTATTTGAATTCTTAAGACATAATAAATGGGATCTTCAAACTTGAGTTTTGCTAAAAAAACTAGTAAGAATGTTACTCAAACAGATGATTCTTATATCCACTGTCTATAAAGGTATTAAATTTCAGTTTAGTGAAAGAACTTCTACACGTGGCTGAGGGTCTATGGTATAAATACTTTAAGTGTTCCGTATATGGTTAAACCTTGAAGCTGTTTATGTCTTATACATGTCATCTACTTTAAGCAATATTAGTAGTAGTCTGTAATAGTAATTATTTAAAATAGTAAATTGAAAACATAATTCTAATACTAATAATTACCACTACTACTAATCTTTTAAGAAATATCTGTCCTTCAGAAATGTTGTGCAGTTGTGGTCTACCAGAAATGTCAAGTAGAATTGTCCAAAGTTGTTTGGAACTTTCCTACCGGGGTAGGTTTGACATCCTCCTCCCCACCTCAAGTAAACCATAGGATACTTTAGAAAACACTTCAGGCACATGCTTATCTTTGTTCTGATTCTTCTGCCTTAGTGATCTTGCCTTGGCAATGTGGAAACTCCATGGTCTACCGTGTCTTAAAGTGTCCACTTGGACAAGCCCATGCGACCAGTTCTCTTTCCTGCCTTTGCCCCAAGCCCAACCCTGACCCCCCTCAACTCTGCAGGCTAAAGGGCTTCCCAGCCCCCATCACATGCTCTGGCAGAGGGAGAGAAAAGAGAGAATGCTTTGCTAGCCGAGAAGATGCCAAGCATCCCTCCACATAGTCAAAGTCCACCCCTCAAAGTGAGTTGGGATGGGTCATAGTGTTAAAATGAGTACTTTCTTTTTTCTCCTTTTCTCTTTCTTTTCTTTTTCTTTTCCTTCCCCCCCCCCCTTTTTTTTTTTGAAATCCTAGCCAGTAACTGGTATATAATCTGGACCCCTTCCATGAGCCCCAAGGAAGTTTAAATGTGGGTAAATGTGTCTCAAAATTTGGTTGTGCAAGGTTAATACTTGCTTTTGGGCTCTCCAGCTGACGCCAGGCATGATGGGCATTGTACAGCAGGACTCTGGGGTAGAACCCAGCTTTATTTTCTAAAAAAGAATTATTGGAATTGATTCAGACCCTAGGTTCCAGGATGGTAACTGGAAGAAAAACTTTGGCCTGCAAATATTTAAGGGCACATATTGCCAGATGATTGCTTTCCCAGAGAGGAACCTCTTGGGATTTTGGCGTTACCTGTCTTATTTTAAGTAGATTTGCAGCTTGATGGCCCACCAGGATAAGATAGCTGAACAGTATATATCCCAGAATAACTGAACAAAATATAAATTTCGGGAGCAGACACGTAGGAAAGACTCTTTGAACAGTGATTTTGGTTTTAGTATAAGTAATAGGAAACAGCTGCCTTGCCTAAAATGGTAATTTTGTGTTTAAAAATTTACATTTTTGTTGGACAGCCCCCAAATCTATGCCCTACTGACTGAATTATCTTTATGTTCTTCCCTGGGTCTTCAGAGCAATGTAGGACTCATAGGGGTCCTTGAATTAAATTGTAGTTTGTGAACAGTCAGGCCACTTCTGTATTGTTTAATTCCTGCTGAGGTCATGTCACTTTTTAAATGTTAAGTAGGATGTCAAGTTTTCCTGGAAATTCAGTGTTTCCTCCTTGACCTTGTATAGGATCATTTTATAATCTTCATCTCCAAATATTCATCATTTAAATTGCAACAGCTGCTTCAAAAGCAAAATAAATGTCCTACCATTTGAAAATGTCATATTTAGACTTAATAAAAGGTTCCGTATCTGTCACAGTTCATATGTTACTGTTTACTTTTACTTCTAGCTTTAAATCCCTATTTTACATTTTCAGCTGTGGTTAGGCTCTAGAAAGAAGGCAAATATTCACAGGACAGGTATTTTATTTATGAAATGAGATAAAGCTCTGTTGGTGAAGGAATCAAGGCAAGATTTTAGTTCCCATGCTGCTTCTGTCAAGAAGATTTTTATAAGAGACAGTTGTACACACTTTGGACATAATACCAGAAAGGAAATGCAGAGCAGTTATTAGCCTCATGCTAAGAAGTAATTTTCCCTTGATCATTTAGACAACCTGGTTCGTTGTCCAATATGCTGTTACCTTCTCCATATTAGATGTTGTCTTTGAGAAAAATATTCTGAAATAAAGAAAATAGTCCTCATCAAGTATAGCAGTAGCATTCTTTTGAGAAGCATTGGTAGTAATAGCCATTTAACCACTTTAACCTTCACAAAAACTGAATGAATTTGAAAAAAGAAACTGGAGATGAAGATTGTTGTATGCCAAAGGCAGGATGCAGAAGACAAATTAAATCTTCTTTTTTGTTTTTTTCCTATCTCCCTATATATATTCTCAATTTTAGGACCACAAGACATACCCTACTAGATATTGGTATGAATATTTTCCAGGCATAGTTTCTGTCTTTTAGAAAAGAAGTGGGAAGACTATATTATCTTAATCAGAGAGAGGAACATTTTGGAATGGATATTCAAATAAATATGATGTCTTAAGCCCTTAAGTTCTGTGCTGCATGATAGCATTACTAAAAGTACTAATCATTTTTCATGGCCCTGTTTGCAAATAATAAAACTGAAGTGTCACTGAGATCGAGTGAATGCTCTAGTTCCATGTAAAACTGAGTTCATTTGGATGTTCACAACCATCATATCCTGATGGTTGAACAGTGTTTCTTCTACGTCCTTTGAATCCTATGGGCATAGCACTTGGAAGGCAAAAGTCACCCCAGAGTTTATGTAGCCTAGTGACCTTGTGTTACAGATGAAGGCTTTTGGATTCAGAGAGGTTAAATGCGTTGCTGCCTAGTGCTCAAAGTGTCGCTGGAGTAGAACTCTTCTGATATTGTTCCTTCTCCACCACGCTGCTCAAACTTGATCTATATGAACTGGTTGTGTTTGGTATAGTACTGCCGTAACTCACTTAGCATTCCTCATCCAAGCTTTTAATCAGATCCTGGGTACTGTCTGTAGAACCAACAATAACGAGGCAGCTTTCTTCCCTAGTTTATCTCTTCGAGTATTTAAAACAAAATTGTTGCCTATGATATATACATATATACTTTGTTTTTCTTTTTTAATTTCACAGACAATTTGAAATGGTTATTCCCACCGAAGACTCCGTTATCACAGAAATGACATCAACATTAAGAGACTGGGGAACCATGTGGAAACAACTCTATGTGGTAAGTAACTTTTTATGATTTTGCAGGTAGAGAATAGTTTTGAGAAATATCTAAACATGAGTAAGCATCAACTAATATTATAGCACCTGCTATAAGTTACTAGGGCTCCTTGGGGAATCAGAGATACAGATCTTAATAAGACACAGTCTTGTTGTAATCTGTGTCCACTGAGCATGGGTTTTATGTTATTTTTCAATACTGCAGGAGCATAAAAGGTGATCTTTCTGTTATCTAAACAAATAGGATGGTTTACATGGGCCTAGTGTTGGACTTCTGAATATTTTTAATTTTCAGGGAGAAATAACCTTATGTTCAGTAAAATTTTGGTGGTGGCAGTTTTTTATCATATTCTAATTCTGTAAATAATTCAAGTACACTGTAAATGACAGACTTCTTAGCCAGAATCAACAAGAATATTTTAAATATACTAGAGAAAAGGAATGTTTCTTGGGGGGAAAAATTTATGTTTTAGGGATATTTTGTATATGAATAAATTTATTTACTTATAAGTAATTATATTATTGAGCACTTAATACATGGCAAACTCAATGGGAAGTACTCTGTATGCAGAATCTCCTTTAATCCTCACAACCACTCATGGAAATAATGGCTGTGACCATCTCTAGCTTACAGATGAGAGAAATGAGGCACACAGAGTGAAGTACTTGCTCTAGACCAAGTAATGAGAAAGCGATGAGCTGGGATTCTGATGCAGATCTGCTGCTCCCACTCTGAACCCCACTATAGGTGTGGAAATCTGGGGGTGCTGAAGTATTCAGAAAGATAAATTCTATTTCTCCTTTCATTTTCAAACAAATTTACAGAACAGCTTAATCATTTGAAGGGATGACTTCAAAATATAAAGGTATACTTATCCTGCCAAAATGATTTGAAACAGCCTGTCAAAGAGAAAATCCAAATTAGTGAGGGACACTGGCACAGAATGACAGTTTTTGTCTGTTACATCTAAATTGCAGTAGGATATTTCATTGAGGCAAGAAAATCTTACAAAGTCACTAATAAAAACCCTTTGATGTTGGACTTCTCTGATTATACCCCCTGGAGCTTTGCAACTCACTATGAAAATCCATAAGGCAATCTTAGATGAATTGCCAGAGTGTAGGTTTTGTAAATACAAAGTCAAGACAACTGACTTCAGGGCTCTGTTCTGGCAAGGTGCAAAGGAAATGCAGATCTCCTTTGTAGATTTTTCTTTTTTAATTTGTGTTAGAAAGACTGCAAAATCCCAGTATTATTTCACTTCAAGTAACATTGTGCATGACACTAATGGGAAAAAGAAACTATTTGAAATGTTAAAACTACCACATCCCAAATATCCAACGTAAGAGAGTTATAAAAATAATGACAGTGTAAATGTTGTCCGTTAGTTGAGCTAAAGCACCAGCACTTTTCCTTTTATGTAGCTAATAATGGGGAACAAAGTTGAATTTCCTCTGGATTCTGCCTTATCTAGCTATTTTTACCTGCTTTTGAGATTGTGAGCATCTATTTTGGGAACAGACTTGGTTGGTTTGAAAATCTATGTGTTGTAAATTCTAGAAGTAACCTCCTTTCCTTCAAATGTTCTAAGTAATGGGAAAGAGAGAGAATTGTCTAAGTGTCTCCCTGGATACTGGCATGGTAGTTATGTTAGGATCACATATAAATTTTAACCTGGAGAAATTAGACTTTTGACATTGGGAATGAGGCTACCTTGGCTGTCTCAGACCTTTTGGTTTCTCTTTTCCTCATGTAAATGTTTTGTGTCAAATGTTTTGGTTCAAATTCATCATGTTTGAGTATATTTAGGGTATTATCCATCTTCTTTCCAACAGTGTTAAGGCATTTAGCTTCTCCACTCAAGGAAGTTTGATGAGGGCAATAATATTTTGTGAATTGTAAGCAGTATATGAGATAGTATATGTCAAACACTTAGCATAAAAACACATGGTGAATGCTTGAGAAATGCTAATTGCTCTTTTAAATAACATTGGTTTAAGGGCCTAAATAATACTCTTTAAAGTATCACTTAATCATATATCAGTAATGTAGCCACACAAACTTTAGGAGAAATACAGCAGCCATCTTTTGCTGAGTACTTTTGTGCAGGTCCTGAGCTGAAGATTTTACATCTTTCTTCCCTGGGACTATGCCAGGTAGTTTTTATTCTCATTTCTTATCAAACATAATTTATCCAGGGTCTCATGCTAAGTGGTAAAGCCTGAATCTAAATCTAGGTCTGCTGCTGCTAAAACTTGTGCTGTTTTCATTTTAAGGCAAATAAAAACTTACTCATTCTCTAAAAACTAAAATACTCACAATTAACTCTTTGCTACATTTCTGTTATATTGCCAGAATTTCTAGATACTGTTTTATTCCAAAGGTTTAATATCATACCCTACTTTTTTCATTTAACACTAAATCAAAAGCATTTTTTTATATTTCTGTGTAACCTTTATAACTCTCCGATTTTTAAGCCCAATTTTTAAAGAATCATGATTTTATGACTAGATGTCCAACCAGATCTATATACCCTTTTCTTCCACTAGCAGGGCAAATGTGCTGGCCAGGCCTGCAGTATGTCAGTGTTCCTGCCACCTCTGGGTTTTCTTCTCTAAAGGGAAAGGTCACCAGCTGGTTTTCAGTTTTATAAAGGAATCTGCTTTCTTCTCATCTTAGTGTTCTCTTAAACGTAAGTACTAGAGGTGATATCATAGAATATCAAGTCCATCCTACAAAACGACTGCAGAATGCTTTTCCTAAGAACAGGCAGATATTTTACTCTCACTGTGACCACTCAGTTCAAGAGGGTGCTGGCTCTTTCTTGGCAGCATTATATTTTACTTGTTTTATAACCTCCTTATATAATGTAATGTTTTTTACTCGAGCAGACTATTGCTTCCCACCACTGACTTCCTCAAGTGTTTCTTAATCTTCTTTGCTTATTCTTTTGCATGACCTGAACAGAACCTACCTCTCAAGTTCCACAAAAACTAATACCATTAAATCAAGCTAGTCATTCATTCATTCCCCAGCTGCCAGGGCTACACCAGGCAGACCCAACCATCGTGGCTGGGTACTTGCAGCCAAGTGGGGAGCACAGACACTGAGCAGTTAATTATAAGAGCACTGTGTTACAGGGCTCTTGTAAATAACTTGTACGGGAGTATATGACATGAGTAAAGAGTGAGAAATCATAGAATAATAAGCTCAATATGGTGTATTAGGAGTAACCTTAGAAATAAGATTATTTCTGAGAGGATCACAGATGGCATCCTGGAGAATGCTTTCTGTTTCCTCTGGCATGTCTGCCTGACCTGCACAGTACCTGAAAACTCTTCCAGACACCAAGTATTGAAAAAGCAGAGAACACATCATTACTTTTTAAAATAAAAAATATGTTAAGACTGATTGTCTTTACCCATCCCACAGGACTTGGTATTTCTGGCAGCTTATAACTGTGTAGAGGACTGTAGATCAATGAGAACCTCAATACTTTTATATCACTATTCTTGTAGTCTAATAACTTTTTTGGAAAGTAAAAGTATAAATTCTGGTTAAGAAAGATGAAGGGTAAATATTTACATAATGTCTACACTAATGTCTCTGGGGTAAGAGGTACATATTTTGCTTTTGTTGAAGAGAGAGTATTTGTAGAGGGCTCATTCTGGACCAAGCCCAAAACAATACTAGTACTAGTGACAACTAATACTAACATGATATTTATTCTGGGCCAGCCATTTCTCAGAGTTTTAATAACTCATTAATACTCACAACAATCCTCTGTGGTAGTTACTGTGATACCCATTTTACAGATGAGAAAACAATCACAGAGAGGTTAATAAATTACCAAAGCTTTTTCAGCCAGTAAGTGGCAAAATTGGAATTCAGATCGAAGTCTTTTGGCTCTAAGTCTGTGCTCTTTCCCACTGTGCTATCGTGCTCTCTTCACAGTCATTACCACTAATCCATAAAACAGCCTTGCAGAAGATAGTACTTCCAGTTTTACAGGTGACAAAACTCACACTCAAAGCCTATAGAACTCATAAGTAGAAAAACCAGGACTTGAAGCCAGGAGATTAACCTGTGTTCTTTCCACTAAACTGCATAGCTTAATAAATTTCACATGAGATGATCTAGAATCTACATGACTGTTTTAAAAGTAAGAAGAAAGCATCATTTTTTAAAAATAAGTCTAAATACTGGACAAATAATAACAGTACACATTCATCAATGAGTTTGTGTACTCAACTTCTGATGGGAGATCCAATAAAGCGTTAAGACCAGCATGCAAGAAATCACTGGAAAGCAAAGTTTTCTACTTCCTTGGCTTTAGTTGTGTGCAGCCATGGCTCAGAGAAAGGGGAAAAGAGTGTGAACAAGAGTTGACAGGGAAGCTTTCCTGGACGGAGGTGGAAGTCAGGCCGAGCCCTGCAGGACAGTGGAATGGGCAGAGCTAAAGAATGGAGCACTTGAGGTGGAAAGGGAGGCAGCGTACGCATAGCGTGGGGCCTGGGCCAAGCTCCAGGTGTGGAGGCGTAGTGAGAAGCAGGAACACAGAGTGTCTGTCGGGGAGTCTGAGAGGTAAAGTTGCATTCTTGGACAGGAGAGCAGAATTGTGAATGGAAGCATACAGAGCAGAGAGAGGAGGGAGTGCGTTTGAGGACAATGAGCGCAGAGCCCGTCTGTTAACGGAGAATCTGTCCACAGAGCGGCAAGCACATTGAGAGTGACCAGGACCTGCCTGTTTCCCTTTTCTCTTTGGTTAGCCCACAACTCAGTGCAGGGACTGGTTATCAAATCTCCACGTTTGCATATTTCTTAGAGAAACGAAGGCGATCTCTTCCACCGGCTGTGGCACATCATGAACGAGATCCTGGACCTGCGGCGGCAGGTGCTGGTGGGCCACCTCACCCACGACCGGATGAAGGATGTGAAGCGCCACATCACTGCCAGGCTCGACTGGGGCAATGAGTGAGTACCGACTGTCACAGAGCAGCCTCTGGCGGGTGATCACAACAGAAGTGACATAAGCCTGAGCCAGGATGTGGTAATATTACCAGAACCGATCCTATGCGTCTTTCCAGTTTTCCTCTTTTGGCGGAAAACCGTCATTGATGGAGCAGAGAACCACTTTCTCTCCGGCTGGTGTTTGTTCTCTAGTACCTTGTATGATCCGACAGTGTGCACGTGCTCATGGAAAATGAAATGTTCCCAGGGATTAATTAGATACGGCTTCTGGCTAAAATGGATCTTATTTTTAAATACGCTTTGGGTTTGGCATGTATATGTGCTTGCAATGTATCTCTTTCATATCAGGGTGGTAGGTCGCCAGTGTAATCTGGAGGGAGACACTATAATGTTAACAGCTTCTGTTAGAAGTCTCAGGACGAGCGCGCTGGTGAGGCCTTTTATTATTGCTCTGATTAGTCCTGTGCGTACATATTAGCCATTTTGAGGAGCTGCTTGGGAGAACACAGTAAAAGCTGTTCCTGACCGAGATTTGCTTTTAAACAAATATAACCATAATATTTGTAGCCCCATAATATGCTGAAATAAAATTAAAAAAACTGTAAGTGAGTGACTAATTTAAAATATCAGCCAAACACTTAAGTAGTAAATCTAGTAACTGAAAGCTCTGACCAATGCTGATACAATACTAAGTATGAATATTAATATAGAAGTGAGAAATTAGAATAAGCCAACTTTGACCGTGATCCTAGGGTTGCACAAGGCTCAGGTTTAAGGCAGTGAATGGTTCCTTAATATACTACATGGCCCTATCCTCCCTTCCTTTCCTCTCCCCAAATCCCCGTTAACTATCTTGACCTTCATAGGATCTTAAGGCAGCAGATAAAAAGAAAAGCAGACAGAAAGGAGAAAAGGCCTGTAAATGAGCCATGGGTGAATTAGCTTCAAGTCCAGAAAAACCCATTTGAAACCAGAATGCTGCTTCCCCTAACCATATGAAGTCACTTTGTCAGAAGCCAGGTTTGATTCCCGCCAAGACGTTACATATTACAGATATAAATACACGGACCTAGTAACGGATTTTAATCTCCATCTCACCCACAGTACTTTTGGTATTTTGCTGAACACGATGTACCATTCATCTTTTTACAGACAATGTATAGAATAGCCCAATTTGCTTATTTCTAGAAGATTCATTCCTGTGAGAAATAAAACAAACGCAGGTATGGAGGGGCAACAAAAGCACTGGACTAGGAATTCTACTTTCTTAAGACCCGAAGCGAATTCCTGAGCCCTTCTTGATGTCAGTGCTTTATCTGTCAAAGGAGGAAGTAGAACTAGAGTAGATCCAAAGGCCCTTTCAGCTCTAGGATGATACAATTTAAAGCATACAGAGCCTCGTGTCCGATCGGACTTGCCAGCCGCTTGCACGGAGCTTCCCATCCTGCTGCGGGAGCCGGAGCCGGACCCGGGAGTCGCTCTAAAGCCCCTGGGAGTGTGCCCTGTGCTGCCTGTCTTTCATGTGTTTCTTTATTATTTTGAAAAACCTTTGAGTTTTCTCTTATTTATATGGGCTCTTAGTCATTGTGCTGGCCCTCATTTAAAGGACTAGTTTGTAAATAGGAAGAAAGTTGGATGAAGTTCGCTTATCAAAAATAACTTAGGAACGTAGAGCAGGCAAGAAATGATACTTCTTCAGTTTTGTGAAGGGAGATCATGGCAGAATGAAAAGGGGGAGGAAGGAAAAACATTAATTATGGCTGAATCATGACTCAGTTTTTGACTTACGTAAGTTCTAGCTTGTACTTTGAGCAGTTCTCTGGCTAATTTATGATAAGTTGGTAAAACATTGATGCATGAAAATGAGCAGTATAACTTATTTAGATCATCCTCAACTTCATGAATTTTCTGAGCTCTCATTCTGTTTTCTTTAAATTTCTTTGGTCACTTATTTAAAAATAACTTAAAGCATAGAGATTGTGCACTTACCTTACTCCTTTAAGTATAAACTTGTTTTCTTATTGAATAGTGCTAAAGAGACAGCAAATTAAGATAATTCTCTTGCCTGTTAAAGCAGATCAAATTGTCCTACAAACTTATCTGTCAGCACATAAATCTCTGGATGAAATATAAATTAAGAATGTGTTCTATCTCAGGTTGTATATCAGACTGTTGAAGAGTAGCCCTCTGCACGTGGGAAGCTTGGGAGGAGGAGGATATAATCCATCTTATTCTCTAATGGGGACAGCAGAAGAATTGTTCTCACCTGGGAGCCTCCGACAGCACTGAAATAATGGCACTTGTTTCTGTTGCCCATAGAGTCCTATGGTGTCCTTGGACTTTCTGGCTAAGATTATAAAGGAGGGAAGATCAGTTCATCCTTTCTTCCTGATGTCACAGAGTAGTTTAATGACTGAGCTGATGTTAAGTGACACCCCCACACCACTACTGGCTTCCCAGATCCTTTGTGATCTCCCTCTGTCTTGTCTCTACCCTACTGGCCTCATTTCTCCTTACTCTTTGTCAAGTACTGCCCTGATACAATGGGAGGTTTATGCTATGGATATACCTCGCAATTAACAAAACCACATAGAAACAAAGAAGACTCTCTTCAGGTAGCTGGGACTTCAGGAAAGCAGCAGAAGTTGAACATTCAAGCCTGTGGAAGGAAGGGACTTGCAGATCACTGGTTTCTGGTGCTGCAGAACCTCTGCAGCTGGTGTCTTTCATTCTGCAGTGATGTAGGACACCTGCCCTTCATGCAGCTTGTCTTCCTCATGCCTTGTGGCTGATGTTGTCTGAATTTCCAAGTTCTCTCTCTCAAGGAAGGAATCTTGTTGACAGCCAATATCTATTATTCCTGTTTGGATTGAGTGTTTTATACCAGCCTCTCATAAGTTTCTGTCCAGTCCATGGGGTTTTTTGTCCTTAGATTACATGCTTATGTTAGTCAGGTATGGCTCAGGAAGGGGAGATGATCAGATGACTACCTTGTCTACCCCCTCTTCCCAGCAGAGAATGTGAGTAGAGCAGCTTCTCATAGAAGGAGCTGTGGTTAAGTGGGTGCCATGATTCATATGTGGTTATATGTCCTCTTTCCTTTGCTAAATAATCTTTCATCAGCAATATTGACCTGGTGTCAAATGACGTCTTACATTCTAGTGCAGTGGTTCTCTCTTAGATGGGAGGGTGGATGGGGAACAAACACTACCAGAATCCCTGGTAAGGGTGGAGCAAGGGGGGATGGGGAGATTTTGAAAAAAATCACAGTGCTCTTTGTGATTTGAAAATTCAACTATAAATTAAAGAACGGACATGTGATTTTTTAAAAAAAAGTTTCTCAAAAAGAAACATCATTTAGGAAAACTGAGAAACTGTTTTTGTATCTGAAAAATAGCTCTTGCTGTCTAGGAGGTGACAGTTTTCTAATCCTCTTAAGAACAAATATCCCTCAGGGTGGCTGGAGCAGTGTGCTTGGCTTGAAATAGGTGCTGAATTAATACATTTTACTTATGAAATCTTAATGAGATTTTGGGGAGGGCATAGAATTTCAAGATTTCTTTTTTAATACAAAAATAAGAAAGCTGTGGTTCTATAATTGGAAGTGCAACCCTGGAAGGTTTCCATGTTTGAGTGATGACACGAAAGGGATGCAGGACAAATGATCCTCGGAGAACTGAGCTTGAGACCTGGAGTGTGGTAGTAATTGCGAGGCGTCTGTGAGAGTGAAGATGTATTGGCTTTGATCTATAGGGCATTATGGAGGCATCAGGAAACCTTTGGGATGGTTGGGGATGGTTAAGGAGATGAAGAGAATTGTGTGGTATTGGTATCAGAGTTGTACAGTGGCTGTCCTGGAGAGGAGCATGTTCCCAAGGTCACTGAGGGACACTGGCCAGAACAAGGTTAGCCTCACTTTCCTCTACGGATGGAAGGACATCACAAATCAATTACTATACTTGGTCCCTCTGAGGCTGGCTATAACCTTAGAATACTTTTCCACCCAGCAAGCCACATATATGCTGTAATGAAATCTGACACAAGAGGTTAAACCATTTTGCCACTCAGGCCTAGAACTATGCTGCTCCAATTTCTGTTCCACACCTTCACTGAGTTTCTCCTAATGACTGACCTCAGAACTTGCTGTGAATAAGGACCATGCACAAGTTGCCAGAGGTTCATGTAGGAAACGTGTTAACACTGGACATAGCTAGGTATTTTGGTGCTAGATCAAATCCTAAAGGCTGCTTCCCTCTCCTCAACTCCAATGTCCAGAACCAAAGTATGTCTAGCTCTGGTTTCTACTCCACTCCACCCCACTAGAGAAGGCATTCTCTGGGGATAGTTTGTCGGGTACAGAAGGCTCTGCACCATATATAGGGCCAAGGACCCCAATGGAAGGAGGACCCCACCAAGAGTGCCGGCCTGTCCCTTCCTGATTTGCCTGACTTTGTCACCTTCTGTGATTTTTGTCATAACTTCTTGAGTTAAGCCCAGTCAGTGTCCAGCCTACTTACATTGTCTATCCCAACTGTGGTAACAAGTCATACAGGGTAAAAAGTCCAGGTAGGTGGGAGAAGCATGGTGGGTAATTTCAAGGTGGCATAGGAAAAATAATTATTTTTAATATATTTCATGGAGGTGACTTTTTCCCCAAACTTTTTTCAATTTGTTTTCTAGACAACTGGGACTAGACCTAGTCCCCAGGAAAGAGTATGCAATGGTGGATCCGGAGGACATCAGCATCACTGAGCTCTATCGACTGGTAGGTACAGGAAACTTCCGCTCACAGCCTCACTGCTAATTTTGTGGTTTCCATGGCACTTTTCATGCTTGCTTGATTTTGTAAGAACAGGATGTTCCAGATTTAATTTGGAGAGAGTGTGGAGAATTGAGAACTGAGGTGACCATGCCCTGAGTACAGTACTGAGACACTTTACCTATCTCAGAATGATATAATGCTCTCCAGCAGGCCCTCAATGCCCAGGCACTGGGAAGTAAATTCTCAGAAGTGTTCATTCAGTTCTTTTGCAAATCTGTATATATATATTTTTTTCGTAGTCTGATGAAATGTCTGTCTGTCACATAAATCCATCTGTTGTGTTTCAGGACCATGCTGTGACAATGATACCTGGGCATTGCTCACCTCCTGTCCTTGGTCCTCAACTGCTGGTCTTGCACCCATCCCTCCTAGACCCCAGTCTTTTCCTAAGTGCTGAAGCCAGTTAATAATCCTAAAATATTTGATCATATTGTCCATCATGGCATCACTTATGACTTGAGTTTATTTCTAGTTATGTGCTAGGTGAAAGTCCAGCTTTTTTGCTTGGCATCTAGGTTCCCCAAATCTGGTCCAATCTGCCAGATTGTGTTTAGCCTTATATTCTTAAACACTTGTGTGAAATTTACCAATCTCTTAATAGTAACTAAAGTCTCTTAAAACCCAGAATCAGTGAAGAAGGTGGTTGGGAAGGGCTTTCAAAGGCCATTACCCTAAGTGTAATTTTACTTTGATCTTGTTACTACTGCTTCTTACCATAATGTTCCTAGGAGGCGTTCCTGTTGGAAATAGTAGACTCATTTCTGGAAGATCCTACCTCCTGTGGGGTAGCTTTCCAAGCTTATACCGTGTTTCCCCAAAAATAAGACAGGGTCTTATATTTATTTTTCCTCAAGAAGACACCCTATGGCTTATTTTCAGGGGATGTGTTATTTTTTTCTAAGTACGGTACAACAATCTACATTTATTCAAATATAGTTAAGTAGTCTTCTTCTGGAACATCATCATAACTCTCCAAACCCCGAATTCCATCCTGAATTTCTTGCGACTCTATTTCCTTTAGAACCATTGGCCCCAATCTCTCATGTCGCGCAATAGAGCTCTCATGGGGCAGATGAGAAGGGCTGCTCATCTTCTTTACTGTTCCCCCATGAAATGCATGGGTTGTGCAGATACACTGCATAGCCACGGCCATCACTAGATCTTATTTTAGGGCTTATATTGCGCAAATGCTTAGAAATCCTGCTAGGGCTTATTTTATGGGTAGGTCGTATTTTTGGGGAAACATGGTAGAAATTTTCTGAGAAGAGTGGGATATCCTTAACCCGTAGATTGTCCAGATCTGAAAAATTTGGGGAAAAATTATTAATAAGTCCGTCGGGGCTTGTGACTGATTGGAGAAGACAGTTCTTAATGTCGCTTTCAGTTTTTTCCTTAATTATCAGATTGAAGTTCAGATTCTCTACACTTCATTGTGCCAGTTGGAATAACTTCTATTTTTGTAGAGGATTTCCTATGCTATATATTGAACTTCCTGGGAGTGGTGCTGTGTGCTGCATGCCTTTGTGACTTCAGTGCTAAGCAGAGCATCTGGCACAGCAAGAATATAGTTCAAGAATATAGTTCAAGATGGGGAGGGGGGCCAAGAAGGAACAAATGAGAGTACTCCAAGTTAAAGTCGTCATGACTTCTTAGCTTATGTAACAAATATAATCTGTATAGTTCATTTGTCAGTCACACCTCTAATGTGACATCTTTATTGTTGCTCATTTATTTAATTCATTGAGCATCGTATTTTTTCTCACTTTTTAAATAATCACTCAATTTTAAGTTTCTTCAGGGTGCACACTGAGTCTTCTGTTATGCTCAAAGGTAATCTTGTACAGTGCTTTGCAGTTAATAAGTGCCTAGTCATTGTTTTCGAGGTCATTCGGGGTTATTAAGGTATTATGAAAAGACTATGGACTGTGGCGCCAAACAACTGGGTTTGCAATCCAGTTCTTCCTTTTACCAGCTCTGTGGTCTTGAACTTACTTAATCTCTTAGAGCCTCAGTTTCTTCATGTACTAAATGGTGAAAGAATTCTTTTCATATTTGTTATCAAGGTTGAAGAAGAAACATATAAAATGCCTTTCAAATAATACATGCAAAACACCTAAGCATTCAGTCAGCTTTCATTTCTTTCCCATCTTTATTTCATCTGCATCAGAGAGGCATCATGAAAAGAATAACTGGTATCTTATATGCTAAATCTTAAGATTAGATTTGGCTATTTTTAATGAAATAAATAGTAGAAACTTAGACGTGATGGAAACTTATTTCTCAAAATATATAAGTCTAGAAGCAGAAAGTTCTGAGTTTGTGGTTTCATGGTGTAAAAAGAGACACAGGTACTTATCTTTCTGCTGTGCAGTCATACCTGCTACTATCAAGCATACCTCAAAGTACAATATAGCTGCAAGAGTTCTAGCCATTGCATGCATCTGCAATCCAGGCAGTAAGAAGGAGAAAGTTTCCTCTTAGTTGATAAAACTACTTAACAACCCTTCCTAGAAGTTCCATACAACACTCACATTTATATTTCTTTGATAGACCATAGTCACACCCCCATATTTAGCTGGTGATATCAAATATTTGATAATATTGTCCTGTACAAATGCATTTTATTTTCCCTACTTCAATTTTGATATATGCAATTTTGTCTCTGTTCTTTTCAGTTAACATTATATACAGGGGGGCAAATTGATTTCACCTTTTTCAACATTCCAGTTTATTGGTGGGGGCTTCCTGGAGTGCAATGTTAAGATTCTGGGATCTCATCTAGGCTCTGATTGATTAGTAATGTCTGCCATTGGTAGGAAAGACAGCAGTGGGTATTTCATTATTTTGCACTCAGATCCTAACCCAGAGTCTTCATTTATAGATGAGGAAAATAAAACAATTTTACATGAAAACTCAATTTCTCCTCAGTAGTGTTTACATTTTACTGTTTCTAAAACAAAGGCAATAGCCCAAGAAAAACCCAAATAATTATAAGTTTCAAAAGGACATAAGTTCCCATGTGTAACCTGGGCCCTAGAAATAATCAGATTGTCTGAAGCCCTGATCTTTTTCTCCATGCAACATGAAAGTGACTGACTATATTGATTTCATCAGGGAGTTAGGAGACACCATCACCAATCCCTTGTTATTATTTGGCAATATATTGTCACGTGGAATCACAGACCCAGCTTAGAGGTAAAATGACCTGAGAGGATGTTTCATTAATTGTTGCTGCCTCTCTTCTTTTACTTCTTTCTTGTCAGTGTCATATTTGAAACACAGGTGTTTTCATCTTGCTAATTTCATATTGCATCAACAGGAAAAAAAAGTCTTACTTTAGGTTTTTGATAGCCAAGTTAGCACATCTTTCTCACCTAATTGTGTTCATCTAAACAGTAAAAGTGCTAAACCTCACAGTGTTAACATATGTCCACTTAGAAAGCTTGCTGTAGTGCCAAAGGCAAGATCTCAATTCTTCTATAAATAAAGAGAACCTTATTAGCTGGATTCTCTGGTTATTTGTGCCTGTAGAATATCTTTTTAGGAACCTTTTGTGGTTTTATAAGATCATGTTACCTGCTTGCTTTGTGATCTCTAATAGGTTATACCCGTGGTTCTCAAATGGAAAATGGTCACTCTCAGAGGCAATTTCACCCCCTGCCTCAGGGGTCATTTTTGACATTGTCTGGAGACATTTCTGATTGTCACAACAGGAGGTGGGAGAGAGAAGTGCTAGTGGCATCTGGTAGGTAGAGGCCAAGGAAAGCTGCTGAACAACATCCTACAAAGCCTGGGACAGCCCCTGCAGCAAAGAAATATGCAGCCTGATAGTCAGTAGCACTGAGGTTGAAAAACTCTGGTGTAGACCTGTGGTCCCCAACCCCCAGGCCATGGACCGGTACTGGTTTGTGGCCTATTAGAAACTGGGCTGCGTAGCAGAAGGTGAGCAGGGGCAAGCCCGCAAACCTTCATCTGTATTTCCAGCTACTCCCCATTGCTCAAATCACTGCCTGAGCTCTACATCCTGTCAGATCTGCATCAGCATTAGATTCTCATAGGAGCAGGAACGCTACTGTAAAGTGCGCATGTGAGGGATCTAGGTTGTGTGCTCCTTATGCGAATCTAGTGCCTGATGATCTGAGGTGGTGATGCTGGTGCTGGGGAGCGGCTGCAAATACAGATTATCATTAGCAGAGAAGTTAGCACAATAAATGTAATGCGCTTGAATCATCCAAAAACCCACTCCAACCCCACCCTCACCCCACTCCAGGTCTATGGAAAAATTGTCTTCCATGAAACCAGTCCCTGGTGCCAAAAAGGTTGGGGACTGCTGGTGTAGACAATGCATCCAATAACCAATACATTATATGAGGATTAAAACCGTAAGACAGTTAAATAAATTTTGGGGATGAATCTGTTTCTCCTAATCAAAGATCTTGTCAAGCCATAAACACATTTAGAGTAACTGGTAGGTCCATTTGTAACCATAAATTATTTCAAGATGGATTTCTGTCTTTGTGTTATAAATACCCAATCATAGCTCTTGAAGTGTGAACTTGCTTTTTAAATTTTGTTATTGCAATAATTTTTTCACAAATACTTTTAACAGTTCCCCAAAGTAGTGAATTACCAAGAGACAAGCAAGTCATCATGACCTACTTAGGTTCAAAGCCATCCAGACCTCGAAGAATGGCAGGGGAGAGGGAGTGCCAGATGTGAGGGTCCATGTCACATGTGCCAAGGGTAGACTCAAGCAGGCTTATTACTAGCACGCATGCAAAGACCAAAGGCTCCAAGGCAATAACTATTCGAAAGATACAACAATACATTTTTTAGTGTGCTGTGATTAGCATCTCTCTGCACATGATCATGATCAGGGATTCTCAACCCTCATTGCCCATTAGGATCACCTGGGGAGCTTTTAAAACTACCAGTTTCTGGACCCCCATCCCCTTGAAATTCTAATTTAATTGTTCTGGGATAGGACCTGGGCGATAAGTATTTTTTAAAAGCTCTCTTGGGGACTCTAAAGTGCAGCCAAGGTTGAGAACCACTGATCTAGATATATTGGATTCTTTATATGAATAAAGGAGCTAATCTTTTCCCTCAGTTCTTAGTGAATGTCATGGTGAATGCTGGGAACTCCGCACTGTTTGAAGTCAAGAGCAGATACCTCCTAAGGTCTGTTCATTTCATAAGGCTTCTACATCTGTTTCTCCAGCTCTGGCCTTTAGGAGTCATTCATCTCTTCATAGTAGCTTGCGCTGTGTTACCCTGTTAAGTAAACATATGTTGAACTTTTAAGTAAATAAGTTAACAATTCCAGGAAAAAAAAAAGAGCTTCTTTGTTAAAGACATGTAGTTTTATGAATGTATAGTCTTTCTTTTTCCATAGTAAAAAGAATTTAAAAAACATAAAATAGAGCAACCTTCATAGAAAACAAAGCAGAATTATACTTTTTTTCCCACAGTTAGAATATTTTTCTCCAGGAAACTTTTCTCTGGTAATTATGGACAATACATACCACAATGCTGAGTCCTATTTTTACAAACGATGTATTTATCCTCTGGTTTTACAGAGAGGTGCTCAATGTACCTATTGAGTACACAGTGATTATAGATGCATTTAGTTAACTACATATTTTTCACCCTTTACTTTTCAAGTAGTAAAAAATAAAAGTGAAAAGCATGAAAAAATTCTCGTGATTTTATGCTGTTGCATTTACAACTGTAAATTTAGATGGCATTTGGCTTCAAAAATTGGTCATTCAGTAGTTATTGAACTCTACTTAGAAGGTTGAAAAGATAGCTAATGTAAAAATGGGGTTATGTACCTTAATTCCCAACAACGGCTACATCTCCATTTTGATGGAGTTAAAATCCCTGAATTGTTTCTTTTAATTGTCAAGTGATGCAAAAGAGGTGGCTCCCTTAGGAGTCTGTGTTATGAAAGCGATAATCTTCCTCATTCTTAGCACCTGTTCTGCTAATACACAGGCCTTTCTATGTGTTTTTCTTGTACTGTTATCCTAAATCGGTGCTACTCAAAGTGTGTTCCAAGAACTAGCTGGACCATGAACTGTTGGTAACTGGTCCAATTATAAAATTGGCAAGTAAATGATTAGAAACCTTTATAACATTTTGACGTTGCCATGGCATTTCTATTGCATTTTATGAAAGAATCAGTCTGCAGTGGATTAGGGGACGGCACAGTCTGCTCCCTCACTGCAAAGCAGTTTGAGGAGCCCTGCCCTACATAGGTAACTTCTGTACCTTCTTATGCTCTCAGCTAAGTTGTCGCTTTCCCAGGAAGCCTTCTCTGACTGCGCAGACTCAAGTCAAATCCTCCTTTCTCTCATCAGAATCTGGGTCTTCTGCTCCATTCATCATAGTTGCAGTTTTATGTGAGGAAAGTTTTGTTCATGTCTCCCCCACCCCATAGTAGATATAAGCTCCATGAAGGCGTGGACTATTTCCGTGTTTACTCATAGTTGCATTCCCAGTGCTTGGCACATAGTAGATACTTAACAAATGCCTGTTGCGTGAATGATTGTCCCCATGTTCTCTTCCCCTCTGGATTCATGGGTGACTCCTTTCCTCCCTCAGTCTATAGGAACTCTCATTTCTGGTCTTGCTTCCCATAGGTAGCCTTGACTGGCTATATTGAGAACAGGATGAGAGGTAGACATAGATGCTATTCCTACCTTTAGACACCTTGTCGGCTTCCCTAGGTCTCCCTATAGCACCACGGCAAGTTAGGAACATTTTCTTACTCTTGGGATAGAATGTTATTTGCCACAGCCTGTCTCAGACAACTACCACAACTTTGCAATTTAGTGTGATCTAAAAGAACATTTAATTATAAGATATGAGAAGTTATAATTTAAATATAATTTGGTGTGCTTTTTAAAAAAAGATGACTAATAATTTGTTGTCTTGGGAGTTAATAAAGGAGCAAGAGTCCTTTGAACTTCCTGCTTCCTGAATCTACTCAGTGAATTGTTACCATTTTTAACATTAATGGTTTTTAAAATTCCTAAAGCAAGATTCCTTGATGATCTATAAACTTCATAGTTTCTTATTTTAGAAGTTGGAGAAAATTTGGAATTGAACATCCAATTAGATACCAAATCCACAGCAGAAAAAACTTATAAGATAGGACATCACAGTCATACCCTAGCTAGCTAGTTTGTTGGATTTTATTATTGTCTTCAGTCCATGCTGATTGTGTTTTTGTTGGGGGTGTCATTCAGATGGAGCATCGCCATCGGAAGAAAGACACCCCAGTCCAGGCCAGCTGTCACCACCTCTTTGTCCAGATGAAGAGCCTCATGTGTTCCAACCTGGGTGAGGAGCTGGAGGTCATCTTCTCGCTTTTTGACAGTAAAGAGAATCGACCCATCAGGTAACTGCACATGGAGCTAGGACTGGAATTATGTTCAGTTAATGTTAGAATGGTGGAGATTTCTGATTGGCAAGTTTTAAGATGTATGATCTTGTATACTTTTGCTCTGTCAGCCTGCATTTTCTCACCTGGATGCTCTGAGTTTCCAAGCTGTCCATCCTCTGGATATTTCCGTGAGGCTAGGTAGGATGATGCATGCAAAGTTCTCTGAAATATTCAAAAGGGCTATGGGATCATAATAATTGATATTAAATGGAAGTATGGCATTGATTTCAAGTCTGTTATTTGCTTTAGTTCTTTCGTATTGATAATGCAAGGAAGATATCGTTTCTCTAGAGTCTGAAGTTGGTTTGCTTATCAAGGTCAACCACTGTATCTTTCAAACGTAAACAATTATGTTATTCTTACCAAATCTGGATCAGATAGTATCAAGAGACAGCTAAATACTTGGAATCCTTCCCACTGAAGTTTCAGAGCTGTGAAGTGATAAATAGTTTTCACTTTTTTCTTTTCTTTCTTAGTTCTCTGCATCTTACCTCTTGCAGTTCCTTATGACAAGCTTTCAGTATTTAAAAAAAGATTTATAGTGGATGTTTGGAGTGGTTATCCAAAAGTTTCAACTCCTGTTGAGATTTTATGTTTTAAATTTTTTTTCTTCATAATGTAAAATATTAAGTTTTATCTAAAAGACATAACAGTCCCAAACATCTGACTTCCAAAAATCTGTCTTCAAAATATATGAAAAGAAAAATGACAATGACTTTTGTTTTAAAGTTAAATACAAAGCATGACAACTTTTAAATTAAAAATTTTACATTTAAATTGAAAATTAAAATTGAATCACACAAATTACACATACTTTCCCAAGTGTACCTTCCTTTAAAAAGAATGCTTATAAAAATAAATGTTAACAACTTAAGCAATACTGAGTCACATATATTGTTTTATAAATACAGAATTATCTTAGAGTATTTCTTTTCTGGTAAAATATATTTCTTTTTCTAGGAAATATATGTGAAGTTTATTTTGAATGCATTTATAGCCATAAAATCCTTGGCGAATTAATTTATATGATAGTCGTTATCTGCTAGTAAGTGTACTTTTTATCTCTTGATAATGGACTGTGTCCATAGAACTTAGAAGGTAGTGTTTTTGTGCAACAGGGACAGAATTTATGAGGTGTGGAAATAACAATGGTAATACAGTTTCAAAATCTACTTTCTGCACTGTTAGAGGAAATGAATCAGTGTGTTAGAAGACCTTTCCCCCGTCACAAATCAGCACTAAAAAGGGAAGTGAAAAGCATGAAAAACTGATCCAAGTTACCACTCAGCAGTTACTTTAAAAATGTGAAAGATTATTTAGAGATAATACCTGCTTACATATTAAAGTGTGTCTGGTTTATGGGTAGTTTAGTTGACAAAAATCTTTATAACATTGTATAATATATGGTCTCCTTAACATATTTCACAAATCTTATGGAATGGAAAGAGAGAAATGAGGTCACTCTTTTGCTCATTCCTGTTAAGCTCAAGTTTTTGAGGACTACACATTGCCGCTAATATTCAAATTGCATTAATGTAGAATTGTATTAATTTAGAATATTAGCTTGTTTCTGAGTTTTGTCTTGTTATAAACATTTTCAAATTTTCTAAAACATTCTAGATTGATCTCCAGAGTTCCCCTTATTTTATTCCTATTTATTTGGCAAAAGTAGGAAAATAACCTGAGTGTAGGATCCACCAAAATACTTACTGTCTTTGTGATCCCCAAGTTCAGGCCAGGAGCTGGGTCATTTTCCTGGTCTGTAATGTGGCTGGGCTACCATGCCTGCCTGCCTCCCTCTCGTTTCCCCCCCTTCCTCTCTCCCCTTTCTCTTCTCCCCCCTCCCCTATTGCTGCCTTCTCCCTCTCTCCATCTCTCCATCTCTCCATCTCTCCATCTCTCCCTCTCTCTCCCCGTATCCCACCTGATCTGTAATGACCCTGGGAGAAATCAAGTCTGAATCCTTCTCCCCTGCTTCTACTCCCTGCGTTTGGCCATCTGTGGCTCTCACCTCTTGAACTCATAATCACCGTGAAGGTGATTGGCAAAAGAATGATTGAGAATCACAATATATGCTTACTACTTACAATCTCAGATTTATTTTCTTGACTCTTCTGGGGCTTCAGGCAGCACAGCGATTGTTTTCTTTTAGGGAGTGTACAAAACCTCGTAATGAGTGGGTTTGGTTCAAACTGCCAGTAACATAGAGCAGTGTCACCGTCCCTGTGTGAAGAGGCCATAGGATGCACAGATCTAAAGACTGGCCTTGAGTCTTGTCTCTGCAGATGACAGTGACACAGAAGCCCTACTTTTAGTTTTTCCTTCATCTTGGAACCAGTAACAATTCTTGTTTCTCTAATTCCGCCTGGCATAGCTAATGAGTATGCAGTGTTTGAATCTTTTCATTAAAAAAGTATTACAAATGTAAGATGTGATTTTAAATCATTGTTATGTTTTTACTTCTGTGTGGGAGTTTTAAAATCATCATGTGTTCCTTTTTTCAACTTTTTATTTTACAGCGTTCAGACATATTAAAAAATTAGAATATTGTAAGGGCCTCTCATGCACCCACCATCAGCTTCAACAACTGTCTACCCAGGACTGATCATCTTGTTTTAACCACATCCCTTTCCAGTCATCCTCTTTGCCCCCAGATTATTATGAGGCACATCCTTGATCTCATATTATTTTCAAATGTAAAAAAGGGAACTATGAAGAAATTATCATCTAAAAAATTAATATTTCTTTAATATCATCAAATATCTATTTCCCATAGTATTCACATTTCCCCCATTGACTTATATTATTTTTTTAAAAAATTGTTCAAATCAAGATCCAAATAAGATTACATATATTGTGGCTGGTTGATATGTCTTATAAGTAATATTTGAGCTATAGCTTCCCTCTTTCTCTTAAATTCGTTATAATTTCTTTGTCGTTAGATTTACTTATTTTTGAGAATTCAAAGTCTAATTGCAAACAATGAGAATCAGTGGACAAAAGAGTAAAGTGAACGCTTCTATTGTTAAATAGAATCATTAGTGCTGTAATTTACAGAAAATAAAGTACAATCCAAATACAATCTTTATGACATTGCCCTGACCATTGATCTGCTCCAGGTGTAGGTGGAAGGGCCGACATGTGAAAAACCTGTAGAGGAGTGATTAGGAAAGTATGTGTATTCCTCTCACAAGACAGACAACCTGTTAGGACTTTTTTTAATATTCCTTTTTTAAGAAGCAAACAGCCAGCATTCATTGAGCACTAAACATCTGCCACACTTTTTTCTGAGTATTTTAAATGTATTGTGATTAGCACCAATTTTGTAGGTGAGGAAGCCAAGACACAGAGAGGTCAGGAGAGGGGTCTGAGCTCATGTCAGCGGCACAAGACAAAACAGAGCTGCAAAGCCAGCTGTCCGGCCAAAGCCTGGCCTCTCACCCACGACACCAGCACCCTGACCAGAGTCGCTGCTTCAGGGCTTTTGTATTTGCAAATTTCTGTCTCTGAACAGGATTT
The DNA here is from genome assembly GCA_008086735.1 of Cheirogaleus medius. Classification (NCBI taxonomy): domain Eukaryota; kingdom Metazoa; phylum Chordata; class Mammalia; order Primates; family Cheirogaleidae; genus Cheirogaleus; species Cheirogaleus medius. The sequence goes on from VBSM01003176.1 coordinate 29,391,918, forward strand.
TATTGGCCAGAATTAGAGCTTTAGAGACTGATAGTCTTAGTAATAAATTATTATGAATTATTGATAATACTGGAACTAATATAGGGCCTCACAAATATTCCATGCTATAAAAATTGGTTTTTGAAATTGAGTCTTTTTCAAAATACTTTAAGAATAGCGAAGTAGCATCAGCTCTTACTATATGCTAGTGATCACAATCTTAGATTCAGTACTTAGAGGTGTCAAATACTACAGGAGCCAACATGTGAAAATACTCCCTTTCTAGCTCACTCAGTAAAATTGTGAAGCACGTAATATCTCCTCAGTACCAGGAAGGGAACATTTCCTGATAAAAACTTAAATTGTCATTGAAGCTTTGCCATATTTAGAAAGCCGATTAATTTTATCTCAAAACAATTACCAAATCTGCCTGAAGATGGGCCAAAATGCTAGGCCTCTGATGTGTTACGGGCTCGCTGAGACTGTCCGTAAAGATTCCAGCACATTCTGACAGCATCCTGTTCACGTACCCCTACCCCAGGCTACTTTTCCAGTTTACCTTCCTCTGTTGTTCATGTGCCAGCCAGAGTCCCCTGAAGGCACAGCTGCATTGGATCAGCAAAAATAGCACACTTTTGATTTATTTGAGGTTTGTACAGTCTTGACACAATTTTTTGAGAGATAATTATTAATAAAAAGAAATGAGTTTGCTGTATTAACTTTTACACAAGTAAAATGTTTTTAGAGAGTATTTATCTGGTCGAAAGTTTATGATTTCCTCATTCCACAGGGGTGTAACTGGGAAAAGCAGGGAATAAATTCTCTGCCTATCATCTGTAATTTTATTTTATTGCATTCATTTAACAAACACTTAAGTAATGCTTACTATGTGCCAGTTAATATTCTAAGCTCTTTAAAAAATATTAACTTACTCATTCCTTCTAACACTCTATGAGGTAGGCACTACTAATATTGCCATTTTTATAGATGGGGAACCTGAGGCACAGAGTGGTTAAGAACTTGCCCAAGGTCATACAGCTGATGTGTGGTGGAGTTGGTATTTTAACATGGCAGTCTACACAGGAATCGGTATTCTTAATCACTATTCTACACCAGTTCTCATTAACTATGCTTTTCTTCTTTCTCAACCACTTTTTACTCGCCAGTGTGTAGTAAGGGGTCCGTGGAGGGTTTGTTTTCTTAAGAAACTAGAGTGGGAGTGACTTGACCTTGTTAAGAATTGACAGGAAGGATCCAGTAATGAGGGAGAGGGGAAACCATTGATGGATCAAGGCCCTTTATGAGACATCAGGAAACAGACTTTGTTTGCTGCTGGGGAGATTAGCTATGAGCCGGAGAAAGGAAGAAAGAGAAGGGAGTCGATGTACATAAACTAACATATAGGTTTGAGAATATGAGTTTGTCTTAAATAAAGAAACCACACTGCTTAGCATTATATGCTACCGTGTCTCCTTTAGCTTGCATTTAGAATTGCCTGTTGCATTATATCGTGGTAGAAATAGTCATAGTGTTTATTCTTTCCATAGGCTGTGCAGACATGGATGTATATATTAATTCTTTTCTTTCCTGTGTTGATATATGTCAATTAATCTACAACAGACTGTAAATTATATGGACCAGTGCAAATGACACAGTTCAGTCGTTGACTGCCTCCCTTACAACTTTCATTACTTTGTTTACTGATGTATTTTAAGGCTTCGTTAATTAAAGTTGTAAATTTGTCTTGGGACTAATCTATTACTGTATTTCATTCTCATCAGAGACTATATTTAACAGGACCTGAGTGGCTCCAATTGGTACTCAGTTTAGTACAGGGCTGCCCATGCATGCAGGCTGTTGGCACAGGCTTTTATTTGAGGAAACAGCAAAAGGATAGTAATTCTGGAAAAAGTCTCATCCTAATGATTAAATACAAAAAATCTCATCCTAGGCCAGGTGCAGCAGCTCATGCCTGTAATCCCAGCACTCTGGGAGGTCGAGCCTGGAGGATGGCTTGAGGTCAGGAGTTTGAGACCAGCCTAAGCAAGAGTGAGACCCCATCTCTACTAAAAAATAGAAGAAAAAATAATTAGCCAGGCAACTAAAAATGGAAAAAAATTAGCTGGTGGTGGTGGCCAGCACCTGTAGTCCCAGCTGCTTGGGAAGCTGAGGCAGGAGCATCGCTTGAGCCCAGGAGTTTGAGGTTGCTGTGAGCTACAATGAAGCCACGGCAATCTAGCCTGGGCAACACAGTGAGACTCTGCCTCAAAAAAAAAAAGTCTCATCCTAGTAGTTAAATACAGATGCGGTTTGCTTTCTGCTGGTAACTTACTCACATACTTTTCTGATGTTAGGTATTTTTTTTCCGCCATCATACATTTAACGCTCCATTTTCTTTGAAATGCCTTATTTCCATATAAATTTTATGTTGCCTACAATTACCTTCTATTCAGTGTATCATTCTATCATTTAAAGAAAAGATAAGTAGCAAATACAATTGGTGAGGCACAGATTTTTTTTATATGGATTCATACTGAACTCTGAAATATATATGAATATCTGTCCACCCTTAAGACATATACTTTCCTGTATCTTGTGCCTCATTATATGTAGCATCTATGTGGCCAGACCCTGGAGTCAGATGGCTGGGGTTCAAATTCTGGCTTTGTCATTTAGTAGCTACATCAGCTTTGGCAAGTTACTTCAAGTGTCTTAGGGCTGTTAACTTGTCTGCTAAGCAAGGATAATAACAGTACTTTCCCCATGGTATTACTTGAGGATTAAATTCTTGGTGTAATGATTGCCACCTGGTAATTGGCCAGTAAATCTTATAATGATGATTAAAAAAAAAAAAAAGCCAATACAGGGAAATATACTTTAACATAACCAGAAGTGATATGTGGTGGTTGCTCTTGAATTCTTAAAGAAATCATATATTCCAAGAGATTGTTGATTTTTAAAAAAAATGTTTCTGGGAGGCCGAGGCGGGTGGATAGCTCAAGGTCAGGAGTTCGAAACCAGCCTGACCAAGAGCGAGACCCCATCTCTAAAAAAAAAAAAAAAAAAAAATGTTTTAGGTATATGGTATATAGTTCTGTAAGATTTAGAGAGACGTGTTAGTAAACATGTAAAATGGCATCAGAGGTATGATTTGCTTTAAAGTACTTCAGCAATGGGGTGAGAAAAGAAAAAGAGAAAGCAAAAAGGAATAGGTGGAGAAAATATGATGCATTTAATGGTTGTGGATTCCCTGTGACAGGTTTATGAGCTCTTGGTTTAACTTCTGACATATGGAGTGTACCAGTAATGAATTACCTGCTTAAAATGTATTAATGTTTTCTGCATACAGGTCATAAAGCAAGGAGGGCAGACTCTTTTTCAGTCCCTTTAAAGAACGCTAGTTTGGTTTAATCACTAGCCACTCGACGGGATGGTCTGAATTCTTTTCTGCCTAGAACAATATACTTGGGCTTATATGAACTGACAGTTATATTTTTGTTAAAATATTTGACAAAACATAAGAGGAATGTTTTCCTTATGGTCTAGGACATTCAGTATCATATAACATATACATTATAACAATATTGCCTTTAAAGCATGAGGCTTGACTCACATATAAAGCAAAGTAGGCAGCTTTTAGAAGATTAATAAAGGTTCTGTGAGAGAAAATACCTTATATGCTTATGCAGAGTCCTGTGTCTATAGAAGGACCACCTTCCTAGGAACTCTACATATGCATAGGTTTATCCTCCCCAAAGTGAGAACATCCCAGTTATAGGAAGGCATGTTATGCACCATCTGGAGGATGGACATGCTTGAAGCTCTGACTCGAGGGGGGCGGGCAAGGGCGATATACATAACCTTAACATTTGTACCCCCATAATATGCTGAAATAAAAAAATAAAATAAAAATTTAAAAAATTTTTAAAAAAAGGAAGTCATATTACCTCTAACCATTCGCTTGTTCATCACTCATTATGCCAGTGCTCAGGAGTGGGCATTGTGGGCCCGCAGTACAAGCCCAGCCGAGATCCAGAGGTGAATCTTGAGCAAACGGCAGAAGGGATTCAGGACACAAGTGAAGGGCTCTATTTTGAAAAAGAGGAAGGACACTTCTTTTATTGATGTGGGAAGTGAGGGCAGTAAAGTGAGCATAAAATGCTGAGATGAAATAAAGAGATTTTGGGTTTATGGCCTTGATCTTTTGTAAGTCAAGTGGGAAATAAGGTTGGCTGCCATTGGAGAGCGAAAGAGAGAACAGAAGGGAGTTTAGGGCTGAGAGTGAGTTGCAAGAGGAGGGTAGGCGGACTTTGAGCAAGAGTATGATCGAGACCCAGCAGTCTCACTACTGGGTATGTATCCAAAGGAAATGCAATTGGCGTGTCAAAGAGATGCCTGCACGCCCATGATAACTGCAGCACTATTCACAGTAGCCAAGAGGTGGAATCAATGTAAGTGTCCATCAGTGGATGAAAGGATAAAGAAAATGTGTGTGTGTATATATGTGTGTGTGTGTGTGTGAATACACACACACACACAATGAAATGCTATTCAGCCTTAAAGAAGGAAATCCTGTCATCTGTGACAACATGGATGAACCTAGAGGACATTATGTTAAATGACATAAGCCAGGTACTGAAAAATAAATACTGCATGATCTCATGTGGAGTATGAAAAAGTTGAACTCATAGAAATAGAGAGTAGAAAAGTGGTCCTCAGAGGCTGGGGGAGGGGATTGGGGATGTGGTCAAAGGATACAAAATTTCAGATAGACAAGAGGAATGCATCCGAGAGATCTATTAAACAACATGGTGACTGTAGTTTATAACAATGTATTATATACTTGAAAGTTGCTAAGCATAGATTTAAATGTTTTCATCACAAAAAATTAGCGTATGAGGTAAAGCAAATGTTAATTAGCTTGATTTAGCCATTCCACAACGTATACATATTTCAAAACGACATGTTCTACATGATAAATACATATAATTTCCATCTGTCAATTCAAAATAAATAAATAAAATGTTAAATAAATACTGGGTGTAAAAAAAATAAAAAGTATGGTAGGAAGCGAGTTAGTGATGGACGATAGAATTGCTGAGTGCAGGGAGGGCCATGCCAATGGGACACATCTGAAATTGGTAGTGAATCCCAGCTCCCAAGTTAGCTTTTGTAGGCTGGGGGAGCTCAGGAAATAGGAATCAGATGCAGGCGGTGTAGTGTTAGAGACTGAAACATCACAGGTGGCAAAGAATGAGAAGATTGGGAATTCTGTGTAACGATGAGGAGAATCCAAGAAATTACAACCAAAGCTTCCAGCAGCTCTCTTCAGAGACTGATATGATCTAATAGCCTTTTCATTTTTAAAAGGAAATGAAAGAACTGTGCTTCTTTTTAAAAAACTCAGTTACCAGTAAAATTTTTCTAGAGCTTGCAGAAGGGAGCTATCAGGGAGAATCATTATTTGTCCCAGACTTGGAAAAAAATGCCATATATTTTTTGTATATATGGTAGTCCATAACACAGTTAAGAGTGCAGATAGGATTTTTTAATTCCATGCACTGTGCTAGCATTTCTTGTTTCGTACATCATTTACAACTTATTATGGCCCGATCACACAAGTTCAGCATCTATATTTTTACATAAATTAGGAGCATTTATTGTTTTGAATGTCGAAGGATAATGGGCATAGGTCTATTTTTATAGTTTTTTATGATAAAGCAAATTCAAAATTGTAACCTCTCCAAAGCAAAACAACAATATAGGGAAAGAGTCTGACAGGCCAGATGTATAGGGAGCACAACTCTGTTTGAGAATAAAAATAGATGGAGAAGGCATTTGGAGACCCTCCTTGGATTGTATTAATAGCAATATCAACTATTCCATACAGCCCAGAGCATTTCCTGCTGTGTCTAGACATGCTGGCACAGATTTCTCTTGTGGGTGTCTGCCTGTCAGTGACCCGCGGCGACCTTCCCTTGGGCCTCCTGCTGAAAGGCACTCCTGCTCTCTACCCTCCCTTTGCTCCATCATTGGATTGTTCCAGCAGGTGCATGAAAATTGGGATTGTTGTCACTGTGGAGTTAATCAGATCTGCGGTTTACTCCCCTTTTGGTCACACTTCTGTGTCCCATAAAAACCCACATAATTGCTTTGGAGATGTGATGATGTCCTGAATGGGAGAGATTTGAAATAAGAAATCAGCGAAGAGGATGATCTAAATTAAAATAAAACAAGCAAAGAAATGCTTTATTCATACTTAGAAAACTGAGGGTAGAACTGACCCATGCAATTCCAAATATTAATATTTTTGAAATTGTAAATTGCTGCATTATTATAATAATAAGTGGCTAGACATTCAAAGTTACAGAATACCAAAAACTCTTAGAGTTAATAAACTCAGAATTGACTCTTTTCCTTTAGCTCTAAGTACCTATTTAGGCTACTTCTCTCTTTTTACTTAAATAGTACAGGATTTTAGAAAGTGACCAGAAGGCCCTTTTAGCCCCATTCCTGGTTTTAAAAAATGGCCAGTTTGATGTTCTTTTCACTAGAATTCTGGTCATCTCTGTCTGTCTTCCTCTACCCTGTGTCAGCTGCCTGTAGGGAACTCAGAATAATTTAGTTTTCCTAAGTTCCCTACAGAATAAACTAAGGTCACACGTAGCAACCCACCCCGAAAGGACTTCATTGGTATTCGACACCATTTATGTTGTAAGATGATTCAACATCGACAAAGGAATTATTAATGATATGACCTTTGTTAGTTCCTTTTCCAAAGATAGACTTTACCCTCTCATCTTCTTTATGTTCCCAGCGCTTTACAGAGTGCTTGACACAGGGTGGGGATTGATGCAGTTAAAGGAAGCTTACAAGTCTTCCATTGTTGTTGAGGGAAAGCATTAAGAGATCATGCCATTATTGTCTTAATCTTTGGTCTCATCCTTCTACTCCAGTGGGGATGTGCTTATTAATAAGAGAGAGAACTGAAAGTGTTGAGTGCATCAGAAATGTTTCAGGTTACACTGTGTTAACCAGAACTGTGCTCTCAGACCTGTCTCTAGGGAAGCATCATTTGCAAACACTGCCATGCTAAAAGTACATAAAAATGGTCAGATAAATGTATAACATCTTCCCCTAAGTATTTCCATTTAGAGATTTTGGACTACAAGTTAAAGAGACTGCATCTTCTTTTTATTTCAATTAAGCATCATAAATTTTTCACTATTCCTATGGAATTGCCAGTGTTCGTTGTTTATTCATTCGGCAAACATTTGTTGCTGACACTCATCTGGGCATTGTTGGGGACACATCAGTGAATAAAATGGGGGAAAAACACCTGCCTTCATGGAACTTATATTCTGCTAATGGTCAAAATATTAATAAATTTTAAGTCGAGAAACATTTTTAAGGTCAGAGTTTCTATACCATCCCTTTGTATGGTATCCAATATTGCAATTTCAATTTCACAGAAGTACTTCTGGTGTCTAAAGCAATGGTTCCTAACCTTTTTAGTGCCTAAGGATTCTTTAAACTTATGTAGACTATAGACTGCAGCAGAAGATAAATATACCTAGTCTCATACACATTAACATTTGCCTATCAGTCAGAGGCTTCGTAGCTCTCTGGTTAAAAAAGCTCCTGTGATTTAAAAAGTATAATTGAATGTGCCATCTAATTAATAAAATATAGTATTTAATGATGATTTAGATAGTTTTCACTTTTTAAAGTTGTAATGAATACAAAGAATCTATCAGTAAAATGTTGAAAGGGAAATTTGATTTTGACTTAATTTCATTTTTTAAGAAAGAACATCTTCTTGAGGTAATAAATGCATGAAAGATTTATTATACTTATTATTTTTACAGAGCTTTAATTACATTAATTTTTATTATTCTATTTTCATTTAAGGCTTTTTTGCTTTTCAAGAAACTGCATACTTCAACCCAGAGTATTTATAAAGAGCTCAGGTTCACTTTACTTTCAACATTCCTTATTACACATACTTTCTTAACAAAGAGACATTGTTAGAAAGGTCAAAATAATTACCTTATATAGATCAGAGTGATTCTTTTTTCATGAAATGTCAAAGTTACAGTGTTTATAATGATCAAATTATGTGAATTCCCAGAAGAGTAAGCATAAGACATTCTGCCTATATATAAGCCTCAACACTCAAATATTATTTGTAAAGTGAATCTGGGCTTGGACATTAATATTAAAAAGAGAAAACACATTGTCTGTCTCCTCTTTACTTAAACTCCTGTGGAAACAATGGTGTCAGGGATCTTCCTCTTTCCATTTCCCTTTAATCAAGAGAGCTCATGACCCTAATGTTGCTTGAGGTTTAAAATTAGAAAGCACATAAATAGTCTTATCTAGGAAGACTTGCTTAAGGAGTTGCTTTCATTTATTGCCAAGGAAAAATTCTGTCATTTGTGTCGGTCCATGTGGATGAGAGAAAAAGCGGGGGAAAGTCTTTGACCCTAAGATCCCAGGCATACATTGTCTGTTCGCTGGTATGTATGACTGTTGTAAAAGACAGCCAGTAATTCTGACTAGTTAGGACCTGGGCTTTGAGGTCAAACAGTGGTCCTTTATCATGGCTGAGCTTTTAAACATGCAGGAAGCTTCTAGCTCCATTGTGACCTAGTAAGTCAGGATCTCCAGGGTGGAGCCTGGACTTTACACAACTCCCAGGAGAAGGTTGTACACAGACAGGCTGGGAGCCACTGGCTGAGAGGGCCGGGGGTACTTTGTCTTTACCACTGATCATTCCCTTACATATGGCGCCACTTCATCCTTCATCTCTGCCGTGCGGGCACCAACACCTTTGGTCCACCGGCCACTCCAGGGCTGCCAGCACACCTTCCACCTGCTTCCCAAAGACTCTTGCCTGGACTGAGTTGGCACCAGGAGCAATTTGTAGTGCTGCTGGAGCTCTTCCTTTTGAGTTGTCCTTTGCCACTCATTCCAGGAAAAGCACACGGTAACAGCTCTTTTCATAGTGTTGGGGAAGAAAAATAATTTTTCTTCAACCTTTATAAATTCTTAATTGGAATGGGCCCCTATGACAAAAGACAAATTGAAAAGACAAAAATAAAACAGAAGTTTATCAACATGTATGTTTCATATATACATGGTATATACTTAGAGAATAAGTAATTCTCAAAGAGGTAGCTTTGAATTCCAGGTTATATAGCATCTTCAAGAAAGAACAGTAATTTTTTTGTAAAGTGACAAGACGAAGGAAAAGGACTTTGATTTTCCAGGGCAGCAACTTGTGGGAAGGCAAATAAGTGGCAAAGGCTGGTCGGTAAAGGATGTCAATGTAGTTACCTCTGGTGCCATGTCCAGGCCCATAAGGGTTTGAAGTTGTCTTCAGTGGTTAACTTTTGTTCTCCCTGGTAAAAGAGGGAGCAGGCTACCTTTCGTCTTTTGTAATTCTATGTCTTGCCTTTAGACAGTTAAGGGAGGGCAGAGAGATTTCCTGCGTCTACTTAATTGCCTTTAGCTCAGCAATCCTTATGCCAAAGAGTTATATTTTGTGGTGGCATATTCTGGTCTCCCGTAACAGATTGTTGGAAGCATCTTGCACTGTTAGTCAATCAGAAAACATTTCAGAAAATGCAGAACTAGTGAAATAGAAGCGATTCAGATGAGCTTACCTTTATGTTCTACTGCCTTTTAGGCAGAGGCTCTAGAGCAGGCGTCCTCAAATTATGGCCTGTGGGCCACATGCTGCCCGCCTAGGACATTTATTCGGCCCGCTAGGTGTTTTTGCCGCTGCTCCCTGTCCTGCTTAGCAGCCGACTTGTCCCGGGCCCACAGTGCGCACTCTCCAACGGTCTGAGGGACAGTGAACTGGCCCCTTGTTTAAAAATTTTGAGGACCCCCTGCTCCAGAGTGAGCACTGTGAAACCATCCCCTTACCGCTTTTCATTGTTCCTCATCCATCTCCCTGCTCCCGCTGTTTCCTCCCTGGCTTCTTGTGTGTCTTCCTTTGTACTTACTCATGGTAGCAGGGGTATCAATTGTCATCCTTACACACAGCATGGTTAAATTAAAAAAACAAGCGACTTTGCTTTTTCACTTGGAATTTTGTTTTGTTTGTAAAATTGATTCATATGGTGTATTAATCCATTCACCTTGCTATAAAGAAAATACCCGGGGCTGGGTAATTTATAAAGAAAAGAGGTTTATTGGCTCACAGTTCTGCAGGCTGTACAAGAAACATGGTGCCAGCATTTGCTTCTGGCGAGGGCTTCAGGGAGCTTCCAGGCAAGGTGGAAGGTGAAGGGGGAGCAGGTGTGTCACATGATGAGAGAAGGTGCAAGAGAGGGAGGAGGTGGTGCCAGCTTCTTTTAAACAACCAGCTCTCACGTCAACTATTAATAATAAAACAAGAACCCACTCATTATTACAGGGAGAGCACAAAGCCATTCATGAGGGATCCATCTCCCACCAGGCCCCACATTCAACACTGGGGATAAAATTTCAACATGAGATTTGGAGGGACCAAACACCCAAACCACATCATATGGGTATTAAAGAACATGACCATTAAGTTGTTTTTCCAATTAGTTTACAAGAACATGACCATCTAAATGTTTTCTCTCTTGTTATTGTTACTTTGGGAGACCATAAATCTATTTCAATGATATTTAACTGTTAAAAATGATTTCAGAAGTATATTTTGTAATTTACTGTAGATTGATCAGCTTCCTAATCTTTCATATAACATGTTTCAACCCAAAATATTACTGAGTCATATGTTTTTGGATAAAGTACACATTGTGTAACTTTACGTGTATTGAATCACTGTCTGGTGACTCAATACTCTGAATATGAGGTGCACCAGAAAGTGATAAATAGGAATCCATATAGAGAAACATAAAAATCTCTATATGAAATATAAAATATAAAGATCTTTGAAATATAAAAATATATTTCATATAAAATATCAAAATCTTTGACATTGGTCTTTCTAGTAGAAGGGTGGCCTGTTCTGAATGGCTTAGGACGATGGACAGAGCCCAGGAGCATCCTGTTGAGAAAAAGAGGAGCCATCAGGATCTTCAAATCCCCCCTGTGCCTCCCATATTATTAATACTTGCATCACCAATAAGGACATTTCCTCCAGACTCTGCTGTTGAAACACGCCCTTCATTATTAGCAGTCTTTTTGAGTACATCAGAATGTCATAGTTTGAATGAGCAGATAGTCATAGGAAGAAACTCCCTAAACCCTGATATGTTATGGCTTTATTTTTTACTTTTGGCTTCATGCAGGTTTTTTGTTTGTTATTTATTGTTTTTTTAGAGATGGGATCTTGTTATGTTGCCCAGGCTGGACTTGAATTTTTGTGCTCAAATGATCCTTCTGTATCAGCCTCCCAAGTAGCTGGAAATACAGGCCACTACACCTAGACATTTTTAAATTATTTTTTAAAATTTTATTGAGAATATTCACACTAAAAAAAAACCCTTGGTTCATGTGACTTAGTCTTGCTCTTCTTAGTCTATTTCTGAGGTGCTCTGTTCTTTCAAAGACAGGGTATCCTTGTGGTTAAGAGCCAGGACTCTCAAGTTGAACTCTGGATTTTAAAATCCTGGCTCCATCCTTGACTGACCATGCAACTTTGGCCCAACTTACCTGATATCTCCAAGTCCCAGCTTTCTCATGTGTCAGATGGGGATGACAGTGGTTTTTACCTCACAGGGTGGTTGTAAGAATTAAATGAGAAGATCTACAAAGAGCATCAGTTGTAGGGTCTGGCACAGGTTACATATTTGCCTCTATTATTTTTCCCCAAGGCCCATGCTAGGGATGCTTATTTATGTTCTTATTTATTATCTTGATTTTCTCAAATACTTGTTGGAAGAAGGTATGTTATAAATAATACATAATTGTGATTTGTTATTCTTTATTTCCAAAGAATTAGTCATTGTTGATTTATGGTATCATGATTTATAATGACTCACACACAGAATGCAGGTGGATACTAAATTTCTCCTGCAGTGAAATTTCCTTTAGCAGAACATGGCAGTCAAATGATTTTTCTCTGCTGATAATAATATCAATTCTCATATCTCAGTATTCATTCTTTAAGAAGAGGAAGGCAATATCCTCCTTTGAAAACATATTAGAGCACTATAGATTTTATATTATTATATGTTGAATATAATAAAAACATAAAATGTGCACAAGGACAGCATTAAATGTCATGACCTAGAATCTGGAGGTGCCATGAAGTTAATTAGGTGAATGTCATGTCTGGTGGTGAGGCACTGTTGATCTTTGGAGACTCATACATTTCCCTACCATAAAGTAAAGGACATTATGAAGGAGCAAGGGAAGTTGGGAGAGAATTAAACCTTTCTAGTTCTTTGGATGTTGCTATATTTTATCCTAAAAGATTGTATTTGTTTAGTCTTATAAAACTTCAAGGAGTACCAAATATTGACTAGAAGCTGAAGATGTAAAGGCTAATAGATATGGGCCTGTATTCCAGTTGCTTACAATGTGATAGGAAAGAAACATATAAACCTCATGATTAGGAAAATGTGTAAATGATGTAATGGAGGTATGCACATCTTGTAATAGGAAAATATTTAAGTTTACAAAAATTAGTTTTGCCATCTGATTTGAGTTACAATAGAACAGACAAAGGGCCAGGCATGGTGGCTTACATTTGTAATCCCAGCACTTTGGGAGGCCAAGGCGGGAGGATCACTGGAGGCTAGGGGTTCAAGACCAGCCTCGGCAATGTAGCAAGACCCCCTCTCTATAAAAAAAATTTTTTTAATTAGCCAGGTGTGGTGGTATGTGCCAGTAGTCCCAGCTACTCCAAGGGGCTGAGCTAGGATGATTGCTTGAGCCCAGGAGTTCAAGTTTACAGTGAGATACGATCATGCCACTTCACTACTTCACTTCAGCCTGGGTGACAGAGCAAGACCCTGTCTCTAAAAAAAAAAAAAAAAAAGTTAAAATAATTAAAAATTTTTAAAATAAAAAAGAATGGACTTAGAATGTCAAAAATACATTTCTATGTGTTATACAAAAGTTCACATGAGAATAGTTTTCAGAATTTTAGACAGTACCAGAATGAAGTATCATTGACTTGTTCAGTTTTTCTCCTGGCCTGGAACGCATGCATTCTGGTATCCTCCAAACTTGTTAGAGTGTGAGTAGGTAATAATTAATAATTATTAATATAATCCAAAGATTATGAAATGTGTTGTTCTAGGTCTTTTTTTTTCTTTCCCCCAAGCCATTTGCTGATTAAATAGTTGTTGTAATACCAAAGCTGAAGAGAAATTGGTTGAGTTTGTATAACAACAGCAAGTCACTAAATGAATAAAAAGAGTTCCTAAAAAATTGGCCACAGAGGTTTTCCTTTTTTTCCCTCCCTTTTTCCTTTTAAAAGAATTCTGTTAAAAAATATGCACATGACTTATTTCTCCATAGTACCCCTCTTCAGTCTATTTTTATCTCCCTCTTAAGGAATGCTTAAGCTGAGAGATATGTCATTGGTTTCCTGCATATTGATACTCTTTCTGAAATGGGATATGATATAGTATAATACTTGCATAATCAGGATTCTGTCTAGACTAGTGAAATTAAAATAGTGACAGAGCAAAAGGGATCTTTCTGAAATAGAATCCTTTAGGAAACACTGTTTTACTAGAATATTGATGAAACATGCAGATATGGAATAGTATTTTATAATAGTATTAAAGTTAAGGTTTTACTACTGAAAAAGCCCCATTGACTTTTGTACATTAATCTTACTGGTATTTGTCATTTTAGACTGACCTGCCAAAAGATAATGTGATGTTTACTTCAAATGTTTCAAGAGAGATAATGAGGAGTTTCAAACATATGTGTATCTCAAAAAATATAAACTAGAGAGAGCATACTGTTCATGATACAGGAGAGGGGAAAATGCTCACATTGCTTGTGTTTTGTGCTAAAATATAACCAATAATTATTACATGTTAGTAGGTGATTGATTCCTAAGAAGCAAACCAAATACCACTCTTAAACCTTAGCAGTTTTAGCTAAAACCAAGTTCTTACATCTTTTTGGAGTTTTGCATTTTTTTAGTAAGATAATTTATTTCTTAAGTCATTTTGATTCTCAAGCATGTTTCATTGAAAAAGCTACATCAGAACAATTTCAAACCAAGGACCACTTTGAAAGCCTCTAAATCAAGATTTCTATTTCTTTCCTTCCTGTTAACACAGGGAGGGTATGGGACCAGGCTTGACTATGCCATGTGGGTGACCCAGGCAGGTGATGACTTCTTTATTTCAATGTTCTGGAAATAGTTGCTTTGTATTTCTATAGAGCAGGGGAGGGGTAAACCTTATAGCTAGGGTTTTGAATTAATACATTGGATAGAATCACTACTCAGCCACATAGGAGCTCTGTGACCTTGGGGAAAACTATTTACTATTTCTTTGTTTTCCCATCTATAAAATGTGTGTCATAGTAGTACCTACATCCTAAGGGCATGGTAAGGATTAAACGAATTGATTCATGTAAAGTCTTTTATTTTATTATTATTTTTTTTTACCAGAAGTATTTTTTTTTATTTCAGCATATTATGGGGGTACAAATATTACGGTTATGTATATATGTAAAGTCTTTACTATAGAGCACCTATCAAATGATGAATTCTCAAAACAAGTATTACCTAATAATATTATTAATAGTGTAATTCCTAAGGTGAATTTTTACACTTTTTCTTTTTTTCATATCATAAATTTGAAATAATAGTAAATTTTCTTTCCCTGTGATGAGAGCTTACAGACCTTTTCCTTGAATTCTAGTAAATGACGGTTGGATAAGATTAATTTATCTCTGCATCTTCAGTTGTAGCTGTCATCCCCAGCCTTCGATTCAGAATAGTATCACATGGAACTTTAGCTTCAGCTGAGGATCCTTGCATCAATTTATATTCTCTTCATTCATGCTTTACCAGCCATCTTCTCTGTGGAAAAAAACATAGGTAATAAGAGTAGATAGATTATGGCCCCATAAAAATGTGTATTGGTTGCTCTTTCTCATATGAGAGATCAGAAAAGGGCATAATGTAAGAAAAAAATGAGGTAAGCCGGGAAGTTGAATCTGTTAAACATATCTATCTAGATTTAGATCACAAAAGAGAATAAAAGTATTCCAAAACAGCCATCAGTTCAAATCCATATGCTTCCTCAGAGATCTGTTTATGGTTCTCATTTCTGCCCTTGTATGTATTTGGAATACAGAGCCATTATTTAAGGCAAGAATCTAGTGATAAATCACATAGAGGCTTGGTAGGTTCTGAGCCTTTTACTAATGTCTGTTTTCCTGCTTGGTCCCTGGGCTGAAGCTCTACTGACCAAGGCCATATCACGTGTTGATTTCACATTCTGTAGATTGTGGTTGTGTGTTCTCTGCCTGAGGCAGCCAGCCAGTTGATTCTATCATAGGCACCAGGATATTGAAATTCAGTTCGGATTCGAAGCTCATGGTAGCTGGTAGAGTAATTTTCTATGGGTCAATATTCATTTGATTTTATTTTTTGACAATAAATAGTGTCACACATTACCTTGGTGTCCATAAGTATGTATTGCCTTGAATTAGTGGCTGAGCAACAGCATCATTTGTGTTTGCATTAAATCTGGGTGGCACTGTATTTTCAAATGCAAGTCTGGTGGGGAGTTAGAGATCTTCTTTCTGTTCCTTTGGAGACCAAAGAAAATTCAAGTTTCATTTCTTGGAACCTCTATTTGTGTTTTGGATCATAGACTTGGAAGACCATAAAATATGAAGCCTTCTAATGGATAACACTCAGAATAATGTCATTTATGTTAATGAAATAATATGACATAAAACATGAAAAAAAATCTACTTAGATACAAACACAGGAAGCACATTAGGTGGTATTTTGTCTTTAATGCATTTGTTTCTACTTTTTGGATTAATAACAATGATATTACTGATACGAAAACCTATTCTTTCAAAAGTTAATTTTTGTTTGTGTATATATTTGTTTTCTACTTTTATATTTGCTGCTTTGCCAGTTTCATCAGAAGGGAAGCAAATGCTTGTTGTCATCGGAGCTCTCCTAATTAACACATGCAATTTTGATGTTAAATGAATGATCTAATAAATGTTGAGTTTACCTGTTAGGATGAAGAAGTAAGAAAGGGATAAATCTCTAAATATTAAACAATTTTCAAATTGATAAACATTTTTTCTCTTTGTAGTGAGAGATTTTTCCTGAGGCTGAATAGAAACGGGCTTCCTAAAGCCCCAGATAAACCAGAACGTCATTGTTCTCTCTTTGTGGTAAGTAGATCTTGTTTTATCTGTGAGGCAGATTCATCTCATTATGGTTTATATTATTTAGGAGAAATAAATTATTGTGAGAGAATATAGTGAATTTACTTAAACTTCATATAAATAACACAAAATTACATTAGTGCCCAGAATTCTGAATACCACCATTCATGATTACTTTAATTCCTTTAGAGCAGTGGTCCCCAACCTTTTTGGCACCAGGGACCAGTTTCATGAAAGACAACTTTTCCTCAGATGGTGGTGGGGAGGAGGAGCTCAGGCGGTGATATGAGCGATGGGTAGCAGAGAAGCCCACGCCACTCACCTTTCTAAGTTTCATGGAAGACAATTTTTCCACAGATGGAGCTGGGGGTACAAGTGGGAGTGATGTGGAGCTCTGTAACTGGTACCTGGGGGTTGGGGGACACAGCTTAGAGTATTATTAATCCTGTTATACTATTACCAAAGTACTACAAAGTAGTGATAGGGTTTAGTGTGTGATATATGCTTAATAAATGTTTAAAGAATGAGTGAGTAAGAAATTGAATCAACACTGGTAGTTTTTAAAAGTATTTCTTGACATAAATAGACCTAAAGTTGATTTTAGTGGTATCTTTACAACAGGATTTGAATCATTGGCTTCTGCTACAAACATTTCATTAAGAATGTCTATATTCATCTCCATCTTTCTTCTTTTATTTGTGAAAATAATGTTATTCGCCTTTTGAGTGCTGCTTATGAATTCTAAAATAACCAGACTTTGTTTTTTGGTAGGATTTGGGTAGCAGCGAGCTAAGAAAGGACATCTACATCACTGTGCACATTATCCGAATCGGTAGGTACAGCACTTGTCAGCGTGTAGGGCACGTAACCGGGAAGAGAAATGCCGAGAGGTCTCTGTGTGCTTTTGGTTTATTTGCTATCTGGATCAGAAAGAAGTCAAAGCCAGATTTAAATCCAAGAATCACAGAAGTTACAAATTGTTCCCTGCCTTCCCCAACTTCATTTATGACCTCTTCACCCACCATAAATAGATTTTTGTCTCTTGTCATATAGGTCATTGATAAATTTGTTGTACTTCATTTTGTTCTATTGGTCTTCTTAAACATACTTGATTAAAAAATTTTGTGTTTGTCTTTTAAAATTCTAATTTCTGTTAACATAAAATAAATGTTTAGGAGCTGAGTTTTCTACAGGTTTTTGAAAGCTTTATACCAATTGGCTTTGTGCAAAGTGCAGAATGCTGTAGACCATTATTACAGAAGGTGCTACAAGGAAAGGGTTATAAAACACTGAACACTGTGCATTTTTTAAACTTGTATAATGTTATCAGCTTATTAAAGGGTCTGACAAGTCCTACAAGGGAAAATAAATATGCCTCTCTAACTTTGTTGACCTCGGTTTTCCCCAAATTTGATTCGACCGTGAAAACATTTATATAATATAGTATTTATTAACATCTTGCAGAGCACACTTTAATGTTCTATGAGATGAACTTGCTCAATGAAGCCAGAATATGTTTCCTCATTTTTACACATAAAATGCCTCTAAAAGCAGGCATTTTACGGCACAGGAAATAGGTAAAATGAGGAATGATGTAGCCTGTACAATTTTCCATTAGGGCTAACCAGTTGATATTAGGAATTTGTTCCCACTTCTTCACCACCAATGCTACATCACTTGCACGGGAATACTTTTGCGGGAGAATAATATTTTGCTATGCAATCCTGCAAAGAGATCTTTATTTTTATAAGCTTTTATTTTATGGACATGATAACTACATCGTGTATTGAGAGAGACTGTAAAACATTCTTTCATTCCAACACAGATTTTCTATTTATTTTTTTTCTCATAAAAATCTGTTCTGAAGACCCAATTTCATTTTATGCTACTTTTATATTTGAGGCACAGTAGAAATTTAAAAAATAAACTGTTTTTGGTTTTGTTTTAATTTTTCTTTTTATAAATGAGTATATGAGAAAAAATTTGGAACTCTTTAAAACGTTGGAAAAGTTCGAACCCATGTTGCTGTTCCCCTATGAGATAAAGCCCCGCTATCCGTTCTCAGGATGGCAGGGAAGCAGTTTGTAATGTAATTCTCTGTGTGTTTGTATTTTTAATTCAAATTTGTAATATCAATTGTTACAGTAAAATGTGGTTTTAGGTATCTTCATGTAAACATTGCCAAAATTTTAATATAATCTCCTATAGCGTGGGGAGTAAAATTAAACCACTTTTGCTTTCAGAACTTTCTCAAAGATATCTAAGGGTTTGGGGTGGCAGAAAAACATGCAGCAGAGTGAGTATGTGCCCGTCTGGCCTGTGGCCTTCACTCACAGCATTATTGCCAGGGAAGCCACCTCAGTAGTATTACCCATCCCAGAGTAGCCGTTCGGATATATAGTGTTTGATTCATGATTATATTTTTTATTAAGGCTTTTGTAGTCATTAAGTCATCAGAATGAATGTCGAATCAGAAATTATCTCCCCACCCTGTCCCCAGTTTTGGTCAAATGAATACCTCTCTGGAATGATTGCAACAAATACTTGCAAAAAAAAGTTGCTGGTTCAACATTTTGAGATTTAGGAGAAATGAGATTCAGGTAAGACTCTCTAAGAAAGGTTAACACTTAGTTTACCAGCTCCACAGATGCAGTGAGATCAAAGAGTGGAAGATCGTTGTCTATTAGAGACAGATACTGCTCCTACTTTTTATAGACTGTCCCTTGTACCTGTTTTAATAGGAAAAGGGCACACCGACCTTCACTGGCTGCAGAAGGCTAGAACAATAATAGCACCTCACTTATGGGAATTTAAGCCCAGATCTTTGGAAAGATGAGGAGGAAAAAAAAAGAGATATTAATGGTTTTACATCTTCCTCCCCAGCCCAGTTATTAAGTTCTTTCAACTTTTGTGCTTCCCTTTTGTCTTTTGGATGGTTGCTCGATATTTTGACCTTTCTACATTCCTCCTACCTTCCTTCCTGCTAAGAGAACATTCCTAGAAATCTGACCAAACTGTGAATTCTTATTAATCCTAGAGTTGGGAACTCCAGGGCTGGCATCATATTGTCTTTTCAGTATTGTAATCAGACCAAAGCATGGTAACCACAGAGGCAGGAAAGAAAACTTAAACTTGCATGTTTGAGGACCTGAGCAGTGTGGAGGTTTGGGAGTTCAGCTTCCCAGCGGTCAGAGAGCGAGGGACAGAGTCCTCACTGGAGAGTCTTCTCAAGTGGTTGAGAAAACACTTCTCCCATCACCCTTATTTTGCCAATCCCTCCTTCACAATTTTTTTTTTTTTAGTGCCGTTCTAGCTGAAGGGGATGTTTTAAAAGACAAAAAAAAAGAACTGATATATGTGCCATGCTTTTGTATAAATTGTAGGAACTTAGAGCTAGCAAAGTCCTTAGGATTTTGTTCACAGTTTCTAAGTTTCTTTCTTTCTTTCTTTTTTTTTTTCTTTACTAATGAACTTCTTTTCCCATGTTAAATAACTTTGAAGTGTTCCACTCAGAAATCTTCTAATCACTTTGTCTTTGTGGTCTTGTATTTACAAGGAAATGATTAAGAGGGAAAAATTATATTTTAAAATCATGATATTGGTAAGGACTGAAGTATGTATTTCATTCTAGTACATTCTGTAATAATATTCAAAATAAAGATAAACTGGGCCTTTTTTTTCCAATTAACAAGTGACCAAGGTTTTAAATTTGTTTAAATCAATTCTATAAGTAAAAAGAGGATTGGTTGTTAATTAAATGCTAATATGACATAAAGTGTTCACTTTGCAGGCAGAATTAAAATTATGTAGATTGAAATTTAGCCAGATATATAGCATCAGGTCGTGAAAAACTGATATTTTGAATTTTGACCATTTTGTACATCTAAAAGCAACTGACTTATTTTGGCCATTTTAAAAATGTGTTGATTCTAACTGATAAAATAAGAGGCTTTCAGGCTGCTATTTGTAAGCATTTTCCTGAAAGTGACATATTACAGAGGTAGTTTTCCTTTATTACTAAAGAGTAAAAGCCAAATTGGATATTGCTATCCCTTTTTTTTCTATTGAACATTGAATTTGGTAACTGCTAGAGACATTTTGATGTGCCATAGGAGAATTTTGCTCAGATGGAAACAATTTATCGATTTGTTGATAAGCATCTGGACACAAATTTGCAGATTTTTTTCATTATTTTTCTCCACATTAACTTGTTATATTTCAACTTTGGTATACTTCCTGCTTTTTGTCTTCAAAATAATCCATTGATAATTAAATACCAATAATAAATAATAAATTTCATAATAAATTAAAACAGTATATCAATATCATATTTTAAAATATATGACAATTTAAACAAGTTAAAACTTTATAATACTCAAAACCATCCCAGGCGTTTTCAGTGAACGACCAAGTTATAAACAGCCTGAGCGCTAAAGCCGGAGCACGCTCCTTGGATCACCTGTGCTTACTTGCTATACTTCAGACAATCTCAAACCGCTTCCTTTCAAAGGTGAACATTTTTAAATGGTTTTTTAACATGGAATTTTTTTTTAAATAGAGAAAATGAAATAGGCACGGCACCATTACCTCTTTTAATGACATGAACATCCTGGGATGCCTAGGAGAACTTTCCAAGGGCAGGGGAGATGGTTCCTAAACATGGGATCAGCCCCAATGTCTGTGTTCTACAGATGGCAGGTGATGTCCAGAGTTTAAGTTGCTTACCCAAGGTCACACAGTTAGAGGGTTGGAGAGAAGAGTCCAGCACTAAAGCAACATCTGCTATCCTCCAACCCGTGTCCTTTTTGTCATGCAGTTATGTTTCATATGGCCTATCTTGTGGCTGTCTGTGTCTCTGTTTAAGAAGGATCTAATCAAATGGCTCCATGGGTTGTGTTTGCTCTTTAACTGGGCAGGTCGAATGGGAGCAGGAGAAAAAAAGAACGCCTGCAGTGTTCAGTACCGGCGACCCTTTGGCTGTGCGGTCCTTAGCATCGCTGACCTGCTAGCAGGAGAGACGAAGGACGACCTCATCTTGAAAGTGTACATGTAAGAAACGTGCATATGGCAGGGGCTGGGGCGGGCACAGGGCTGCATGTGGGTCCTCCTCGAGTGAATGCTCCTTTCCGTGAGTAACAGAAGAGCAGCGGATGGGCGAGGCTTATGAGCCGTTCCTCAAAACCCCTGTACTCTGCGGGCTTGCTGTGGGTGAGCCCACACATCATGATTTGCCAGTCAGAGGAATTATGAAATTGAGAACCAATCAATACAGAGAGCTTATCAATTAGATAGACTGGTATGGAGAGTGCCTCCTTTGAATTCATGAACCTAGCATGTTTTGCCTTCAGAAAGTTAATTTGTTTTTAGAAAGTGAAAAATACTTTTTAATATAAATTAATTAGAATTGGGAAAGGGGAAGCTCAGATGATTTCCCTCCAGCTCTATGTGTAAGTTTGCTGGGCCTGCCATAACAAAGCACTGCACACTGTGTGGCTTAAACCACAGAAATGTATTGCTTCACGGTTCCGGGGGTTAGAAGTTCAAGATCAAGGTGTTAGCGGGTTGGCCCTTCTGAGGGCTGTGAGGAATAATCTGCTGCATGCCTGTCTCCTAGCTCCTGGTGGCTTGCTGGCAGTCTTGAGTGTTCCACGGGCTCATAGATACATCGCTCTGATCTCTGCCTTCATCTTCACATGGCATTCTTCTGTGTTCTCGGCTGTCTCTGTGCCCAAATCCACCCCCCTTTTTTGGGATACAATCATATTAGATTGGGGCTCACCCTAATACCTCACTATAAATTGAATACCTCTTTAAAGACCCTCTTTCCAAATAAAGTCACATTCTGAGGGTACTGGGTGTTAGAACGTCAACATTACCTTTGTTGGGGGACACAGTTGAATCTAAAATACTCTGCTAAGAAAGTCACTTGATATATTCCAAATCCTAAATTAAATGATTTTAAAAATGTACATGGGTTTGTGTCACCCTACCGTCACTACCTCCCCGTAGGTCTGTCATTGAGAATGGACACACAGCGACACACGGCAACAACCTCAGTTGTTTCCATGTTCCTAGTTTGAGGACCATGCTGCTGGCCGCCTCCATGAATGAGCTTGCTTTATTCCATTCCGGAGGCTGTGTTGATGCCAATAGTTTTTTCACAGGTGGCCATAACACAACTGGCCTACTCCCTGTGGGACATACTCAAATTGCTTTTTGACCACTGCTGCAGGGTTTCATGGATTTATCTACTCTCCACCCAGTGGAACCTATGCAACACATTCAGTAATTAGTTGGTAAAGATTTATCTATGGTCTGTGGTTTAGAACAAGAAACTCTCTTTATCCCTTTTATGAGGGATGAAGCCTGTGTCCTTGATTTTAAACTTGAAAAGTTCTGGTGAAACTAATGGTAGTAGAACTTGTTACTCTTTTTATCACATGGCAACCCTTGATTTCAATGGTTGGGCTTAAATCCATGATGATGATCTTCTTTCCACACTCTACTCCTGGTCATAAGACATAATGTATTTGAAGTACCAATGATTGATAATAGCCACCCTTTCATGTATGCTTACTGTGTGTAAGGACTTGTGTTAAGCACTTTGTGTCATGTCACTTTATCTTCACAACAAAACCATGAATCAGATGCTCTTAGCTCAGTTTTACAAATAGGCGAACTGAGAGTTAAATGACTAGCCCAAAGTTACCTATCTAATAAGAAAGGGAACCAGATTTGAAGTCCAGGCTTCAGAACCTGAGCTCTCAGGTTGTGTCTTCCTAGATGTATTTTCACAACACTGCCTAGTGATGTGATATTGCCGCTGTTCTGTGGCATTGCTTTTTAAGAAAACTAAAATTCTTCACAATCTCATCATTTCTTAGAGTAGTCTTTCCAGTTCCAGGTGTGGGTAGCAAGGGCTGCATTTATCCTGCCACTGGGAAAACGGGGGGAGGGGGGAGACCGACAGTCACATGTGTCACCCTTGATTACGCAGCCAGCCGAACAAGACCCATCAGTTCCAGCTCTGCCGATGGGAGACACTCACCCTCATAAAAATAAATTGTTGTGCCCTTTGTGGGGTTTTTATTATTTGTTTTTTCTTAAGTATCAAATAAGGTTTTGGGTAATTCTTGTTGGAAGAGAAATCTCTTTAAAATGCCAGTTCAGCAAATTGTGAAGCCGTTTCCAGAGGAACACTAACCAGTGAAAACAGTCACTGTAGATTAGGAAGGAACTGTGGATTTAGGAAAACATTTTAAGAAAGTGCCTGTTAGAAACAATTTGGAAGAAATTTCTTTTTGTTAAGGGAACTGAATCCCTAGCTCATCTGGGACTCAAATAAGCATAGTAACAAATAACATGTGTGAGCCTGGAAGATATTTCAGTAACATACTTTAGGAGGTTTCAGGGGTTTTTTGTTTTGTTTTATTGTTTTTTTGTTTGTTTTGTGTTTTTTTTGAGATTTTTAGGCTAAAAGCATGAATTCTGGAGTCACTTAACTATCTAATAGGAAGCAAGCCATTTTTCTTCCTTCCCCACTGGGCTGAAATAAGAAAACCAAAGACAGAATGCACTAAATGGCAATTTGGTATCTTACAGCTGGACAGGTGGGATGGTTTCTTTCCATTTTAATTTTCCAGCCTTCTAAGAGTCAGTGCTCAGTTTGGCATCCCACTGTTAACTGGCTTGAAAATAATCTCTATCATGTTCATCCTGGAAAAACCTGTGGTGATAAAATAAGTAAATATGTAAGCAAATAGTTGTGAATTATCGCCTTGGACTTGATCCCTAGGAAAAAGAATCTGTTCTGTGGCAGATTTGAATGATAGTGAATAGTATCTTGATATTCAGGACTCCTGGGAGGGAGTATTCATGGCAAATAAAAGAAAAGATAATAGTGAATATACAAACATGTCCAGATGAGGGATGTTCTCCCCAGCCTAACTGGGGGAGTAGGGGCAGTAAAGATGAAGAGCAGAATCCCATATTTACAAATCATCAGGGGTTACCAGGCATAGGGACATCCATCTGTCCATTTATTCATGCAACTGAAGTTTTTTAAGCATCCACAACATTCAAAGTACTGAAGGAGACTCAGATATCAGCCAGTCCTAGATCCAATCCTGGAGAACCTTAACAGTGTGGTTAGGTGAACTACACCACGTAAACAGAAATGAGCTAGTGAGTGGTAAGAGCGAAGAGAAGAGGTACAGATGGCTGTGAGAAGATGGACAGAGGCCATTGCTCCCAGATGTGGAGGATCTGAGAGAGTACCTTTATTATTCTTTGGTAAATCCTACCAGCCTTTGTCAGTGTAAGCTATGTTAACATCGATTTCATTTTGTTTAATTCGTTGCATCTTGATGCTGGCCAAATCTGGTCATGTTACGCTAAGCATAGACTCAATAATGAGAATAATGTTTGTTGAGCATTTACTATATGCCAGGCATTATTCCAAGCTCATGCTTATTTAATGTTCTGGTACATACCCCTGTTTCACAGATGGAGAAATCAGGGCAAGGATAAATAACTCACCTAAAGAACATAGCTCAGTTAGTAATGAGACTTTGAATCCAGGGAGCCAAACTCTTAGTCTGCACTGCCTTCCGCTATAAGCATTGTTCTCTGAGATTTATTTATTTATTTATTTTTGTTTTGGGGGCACTTGTAATCTGTGAGTTGTTCATCCCAGCTGCTTCAATCGTGAGGCAGGTGGACAGGCATTCCCAGATATGGACATTCCTACTTATCTTGGGACAGCCATGCTAGAACTGATTGTTTACAGCAGGTTGTTGGTAACTCCAGGGAGGTTTTGGGAAATGCATTATAGTGTCACAACAAAACAGGCAGGTGTACTGTAGATGCATAATTATTAGTGCATATTTAATGCATCAATATTAATGCATATTTGATGTATCATTAAAGCTTAACAGAATGTTCATGTTTTCATAGGTGTAACACAGAGAGTGAGTGGTACCAAATCCATGAAAACATCATCAAAAAGCTGAATGCACGTTATAATTTGACGGGCTCCAATGCAGGTGAGCATATGGGCTGGCTGACTTTTCCTATCCTATTCATTCAGGCCCTTTCTTTTGTCTGTTTGAGAAGGAAATGATCAGCCCTTTGTTTTTCTCTCTATTCACTCCCTAACTTTAAAAAATGCTCATTCAACATGCTGGTACATCTTCCTGTGCTATGATAGGCTTGTAGCTATAACTCATAATAAAAAAATAAATTCTGTCCTGGTTTGAAACAAAGCAAAGGATCTGAATTTGGTGGTACCAAGTCTTGAGAACTCTAACTTGGTGCCAAAGGATGAAAACTAAATGGCAAATATGCTTGGGTTCACGGCTGCGGTGTGCAAATAGGTTTGATAAGCAGCAGTCCGTCAGTAAGGTCCAGAAGAAATATGCTTCACTGCCTGTGGCTGGGTGCGAGCAGCAACATTATTGACAAATTTACAGGTTCACACATTGAAGTTGGCTAGGAATGAGAGTGATGCGGACTACAGTGTCATGTAGAGAAAAATGTATGCATGCTTGTTCAGGGGGGAGCTGAAATATTATATGCCACAGTAAGTTATATATGATATATGGTACATGGTAATATACTAGTAACATAGAATATAGAATATAGTACATTATATAGCATATTTAGATTACATAGCATATAGAGCATATACATCTTTAAGTTTGGTCAATAGACAAAAACTTGGTGAATATTGTTTCTATCTGCCATTCAAACCCACAGTGAAGCAAAATAAACTATGCGGTTGTATGCTTTAATTGACATAAAGAAATTTCAAATGAGGTGAGCTGTTATTTGAGCTTAATGTGTTGTTTTTTAAGACTGATTTTTAGAGTACCTTCAATATAGATATTTGTGTTATAGTCCGGCTTGCCTGGCAATTGGAAGAACTGGAATTTAAATCCAGACTATGTTTTTTTCAGACTCGTGCACATCTTGCTAGGCTGAACTGACCCACAAAGAGAAAGTAACTGCAGACAGAAGCTTTGTGGGCCAGTTCAATGAGAGCCGTAAGTACCTACAACTCACACATATGGCAACACTTCAGGCTGTAATGAGTGGTGAGGTCAGTTTTCTCCTCCCTCTCCCAAGAGTTGGGGAGGTAACTTGGGTTTTATTTGATGTGAATGGTCATTTGCTTTGGACAAAGTCCTGCATCTATCACTAAATAAACAAGATGCTTGGAGCATTTAACTATGGAGAGCAGAGTCTCTCAAGGACTCAGAGGAGACAGTAGAGCTGGAATACAACATGGAACTGCTATGTATACTTGTCCTCTCTTTTTCTGTAAAAGAATTATAATTCTTCAGATGCTATATGGACCAAATGGTTTATTTTCGATGTTCCCTCTGTAAGATAGTGGAGCAGTGACTTTTCTAAAAGTTATCTTACCAAATTCATTGGTAGACTTCCAGCCAAATCTAGTAGTTCTGTTCTAAACCTTTTGGTATTTCTTGATACTGGTGACCATTATTTTATCATTAAATACACTCTAGACCTGTGCTTTCCAGTTCAGTAGGCACTAGTCACATATGGCTATGGAACACTAGACATGAGCCTGGTACAGCACTAGAATTGAGATGTGTGTAATTGTAAAGTTAAAGTATATGCTGAGTTCAAAGACTTGGTACAATAAAAAGAATGTAAAATGTCACATTAATAATTTTTATATTGATTACAGTTGAAATGATAACATTTTGGATAGAGTGGACTAAAGAAAATATATCATTAAAAATAATTTTGTTTCTTTTTACTTTTTTAACGTTGCCACTAGGAAGGCTTATATATCATTCATGACTCACATTGTATTTCTTTTTTTTTTTTTTTTTTTTTT
>VBSM01003176.1:29419198-29440811 GCA_008086735.1 Cheirogaleus medius
TTTTTAAAGTCTTCTTATGCTTCACAAACGAATTCTTTATGCTCTACTTTCCTTATTCCTTTCTTCCTGTTAACTGTGGATGGAGGAGTTGGTAACCATTGCGTATCTTGTTCTTTCTCCCCAAGAGTCCTATTATATTAGTTTGCTTGCATTTGCCATCTATGTGAATAAACAAGTGTAAAACTAACCCTGACCTTCTGACTTTGCCCACGTAGCCCCTGGCCCTCCCACCAGCATGGATGCGTCTTGACTAACCAGGGTGTGTTGGGCTGCTGGGTACACTTCTCTCCCAACCCTTGTCATCTCCCAAGCCTTTCCCCATTCTAATATGTCTCACGCAGAACAATGTTCATCTGTTGTTGGATTGTTTGAATATATCATTGTCCAAACTCTGAGGTGATACCTGGTTCTTCTTGAATCATGGTAAAGTTCTTGATGATAGGCTTTGCTTTATATCTCCAGATAGGTTCCTGACATAATAGACCCTGTGTCCTATAAGGCCTCTGTCAGGGGTCAGGGTTACAGCAAACCACAAATTTCTCTCTGCTTACAGACAGGAGTCATCTATTCGAGAGTACAACATGTATCTAGGAGCTTTTCCTCTGCAAACAGGATGTCCCAGGTTTGAATGACAGTTTCACTGGGAAAATAGGAATATCATCCCCTAAGGGTTATTGGGAGGATTAAAAGGGAAAAATGTGTGTAAAGCACTTACCACAGGACTTGATGCATAATAAATATGTGCATTTAATGTTACTGATTATTATTGTTTATTCACTTTAAAGCCATCGTCTGAAATATTCTACCTCTTCCTCTTAAGTCAGGTCACCTTATTTCATTTTTTTCAAAATAGATTCTGATTTAATCTCCTTAATGAAGACTTTCAGAATACTACAGTTGGATTATTGATAGGTTGGATCATTGAACCAACCCTTCCTACACTTTGTTTTTTCCATCTCCTCTCTGCTGATTTGATTGCTAATATCTCTTTCCGGGTTCTTTTAATTTAATTGTTGTCCTTCTGATTACATGTATTAACTCCAGGAAGGAAGAGCAGCACATTCTGATTCCTCAAACAGTTCTCAGATGCTTAGATGTGCTCACATGTTCCATGTGCTTTGTCAATTTTATTGACTGACTACGTATTCTCACTGGAATCCTGAATGAGACTCCCAGAAAATGAGGGCTAAGCTTCCCTATTCCCTGAGTCTTAACTTCTCTGTTCACAGCCAGTGCACTGAAATGAAAAAACTGCCTGCTGCAACCTTGCGAAGAATGAAAGAAATCATTGTATTATAGAGCCTCCTGTAAAGGGTTTCCTCTTCCTTTGGCAGGATCCTTTCCATTTTGCTGCTTAGTGTGAAACTTATATTCCTAGGCAGCCAAATATATGCTGTTTACACCTGGCTTCTGCTACAAAGTCCTGCCCACTCTCCTGTCCTTATGACCTGGCTCTTCTCCATCCTTCTCCCTCCAAGCCTGAGTCCCAGGCAGGCCCATGCAGCCAGCCATCTGTCTGCCTTCTACTCCTCTGGTCTCTGTCTGATCCCTTCTAGCTCTCAAGCTGACGCAGACCCAGCCCTAAGCCTTATCACTCTAATATACTGCTCCAGAGAGAGCGTGAGCCTGGGGAGAAGCTTTTTTTTTTTTAAATTTATTTATTTTTTTATTTCAGAATATTACAGGGATACAAACATTTTGCTTACATAAATTGCTTTTGTACCTCTTGAGTCTAAGTTATAAGTATGCCCATCCCCCTAGATAGTGTGCATTGTACCTATTATGTGTGAATTTGCCCATCCCCTCCTCCCCTCTCCTACCTGTTTGATTTCCGATGAATGTTATTTCCATATGTGCCCATAGTGTTGATTGATTAGTTCCAATTTAATGGTGAGTACATGTGGTGTTTGTTTTTCCATACTTGTGATACTTCTCTTAGAAGAATGTTCTCCAGTTCCATCCAGGTTAATACAAGAGGTTCACCATTTTTTTAATGGCTGAATAGTACTCTACGATATATATATATATGTAATATATATATATACACACACACACCACATTTTATTAATCCACTCATGTATTGATGGGCACTTGGGTTGTTTCTACATCTTTGCAATTGTGAATTGTGCTGCTATAAACGTTTTTGAGTACAGGTGTCTTTTTTTTAGAATGTCTTTTTCTCCTTTGTGTAAATGTCCAGTGGTGGGATTGCTGAATCAAATGGTAGTTTTAGTTCTTTGAGATATCTCTGTACTATTATGCTATACTTTCCATAGAGGTTATACTATTTTGCAGTCCCACCAGCAGAAGATTTAAGAAAATTAAAAAAAAAATACTTATACTCTTCCCACCAAGATTTCTACCCTTCAGTCTTGGTGGATCATCATTCTGTGTTACCTTAATCTATTTCCCTTCTGGAGGAAAAGGACTTGTGTGGCCAGCAGATAGGCATTCAGGAGCTATTCGGCTTCATTATTGAAAGGGAAGCACATTAATGACTTACGTAAAAGTAGTGGGGGAAGCAAGCGTACAAGAATTGAAGTAGGAAATTGGGGTGCCTAATGTTTAAACGATCACAATGGTTAGACATGTTGGTTTCCACTGTTTTCTCCTTGGACCACGGAATTGTTGATTAAATGGAAGCAGTTCAGTCAAATGTTTTCAAGCGAATTGAGTTCACTCTAAAAAGTACCATTTTTCCCTGCTTTTCCTTGGTCATTGGTACTAAAAACAGAAAAAAAGAATACTTTGAAATTAGTTTTAGAAACAAATTCTACCATCTAATTTCCAGGCCCTTTATGCTTCATTGATGTCCTTCTAACTCTTGGAGTTGTAATCTTGTCTATTTAATAGATAAAAGGATTCATCTAGTTAACTGAGTTTTTTCCTCTAACCTAAGACTTACATTGCAAAGGTACATTAACCACTATCTTTGTTGAGTTTAGAAACTGGGAAAAAATTGCACGTGATTCATTTAACTTTTAAAGATTAAAAAAAAAAGAACTAATACATCTCATCAGTTAGATTTAGTTAGGTTGAATAATTCAAAATCTCCAAAGTTGTGCCATGTGAGAATTTTAAGATCCAAAGGCAATGTTGTGAGAATTTGCAATTCCAAAAATATTCATTAAAATGAGTCTGGTTTAGGATTGCTGAGCAAATGGTTATTATAAATGTCACCTCTGATAGCAGTTGAATTCCAGGAATGTGAAATTAGACTGAGCCAATATAATTTACTAAGGCAAATTAAATTCCAAGACTTGAAACAAAGTGTGTAAGAATTATTGGCTATGGTTCAGTGTGTCGTAAGAGAAATTTTAAAATCTTTTCATATTACCTATGTATTTTTGAAATATTATTTCCTATAGTTTTGCACATGTAGCTTACAACTAGAATAAATCATATTTGTTAATCATATGGATTTCTAGAGTCTTCTTTTTGCCTTAGTAAAATGAGTGTACGTGGTCCTATTCCTACAAACTATACTTTTTAGCCACCAACGGAAGGTTAAAAGGAATTGCCTATAAGGAGCCCATGACATATAGAGAGAGCAGTTGAACTCTGTGCAGGAAGTATACAGTGCTCTTTATTTGGCTGGGGGTGAAAGGAGGCTTCTGAGAGTGTTAGTTTGCATTTTTGTGTTTGAGAGTCCTATCCACACATACCAATGTAGTCATTTAATTCAGTGTTACCAAACTGGAATAGTTCTTAAGGATTTTATCAGAGCCCCTGATTTTTGAACATTGTATTTACTTTCTTATATCATTAAAATCAAAGTGGTACTTTTTGGCACCACCTATTGGCTAGAAATATAGTATGTGACCTTTTGGCTTACTTTTAGAATTTCCTAATTATTAAATCATGATCTCTTTTTAATTCTTTTAAGGTTCTTTTTTATTTTCAGCTAATTTTACTTACAGAAAAGTTGCAAGAATAGTACAAAAAATTCCTAATTTCCCAATGGTTAACATTTTATTACATTTGCTTTAGACTCCCCCTCCATGTGTGTACATATAATTCAATATTATTGAATTGGTATAATTCTTAAGGATTGCATCAGTGCTCGTGATTTTATATGTGTGTGTATATATACACAAATATACACATGTATGCATGTACACATACTTACATATATAAATATACACGTCCATACGTATCATGGATACGCATATACATTTCTTTTCCTGGACTGCTTGAGAACAAATTATAGACAAGATGCCTCTCTATCCCTGCTTCCTGCAGAACTTGGCAACATTACTACAGTACAAGTATTGAAATCAGGAAGCTAGCAATGATATATTACTATTATCTGACCTATAAACCTTTTTTAGATTTTGATAAGTTTTTCAATTTCCTTTATAACAAAAGAAAATCCAGGCTGTATTGCATGCAATTGTCGTATCTTTTTAGTTTCCTTTAATCTAAATCATTCTCTTCTAATGACAGCAAAGAAAAAATATAGTTCAAAATATGATACTAAATATTTTTTGAAGCATCATGTAGTATTTAAAAAAAAATCTAAACCCAAATTATAAGTTAATGGGAATAATGCTTAGAGCTTAATTTTATTTTCTAAATTAGTTAATTTTGCTGATTTAGATATAATCATTAGATGTAATACTGTTTGGAAGATTTGCTATATAGAAAAAAATGTACAAGTATTTCAATAAATTAAAATAATCGTATATTAAACTACAATTCTAGATGCTATTGTAGAAAAGGAAAAATATATTTTCTTTACCCATCTTAGGTTCATGGCTGAGGCCCCTATAACAAAAGACAGATTAACAAGAGAAAAGCATACAAATGTATTTAAGTTTTATGTGACATGGGACCCTTGATTAGAAAATAAAGACCTAATAAAACAGAGAATGTTTTTTATGGTAGGTTTGATGAAGAACAGGAGGGAGTCGTGGAGAAATGTGATAGGGCAGAAAAGGTATGATCTAATGGTAATAAACTAGGAGAACTCAGCAAGACCTGTTGTTCAGATTCTTCTCTGCAACCCTTCGTTTTCAGAGATAAGGATATTCTTTTCCTCCGGGCATAGGGAGGGCATCTCTTACATGAGGTTTTTATTAATATGACCTGCTTCAGGGGAGAAGGGCAGGGAAGGTCAGAGAGATCTTCCTGCACATGGTGTCTCTCAAAATATTCAAAAAGCCAAGGTGCCATATTTTAGGGTAACATGTCCTGAGCTCTATATACATTTTTTTAAAAATGGTTTTCAGCCAGTGGATTCCTGTGTGCTAGATGCCATGACAAAAAAGAATACAAATAGGTAATAATAGTTACAGTGAAAATGAACAAACAAAAAAACCTTTTTAACCTTGACGTATTCCTCGGTGTATACCGTTGAAATGTTGATATCCTAAATCGGAATAAGGATGAAAACTTTAAGGTGAAAAATTCCCTTTGAATGGTCTCATCAACTCCTATAATCATAACTTTTACCAAATGTGGATGGGCCCCTCTCCAGCTCTCATTTCTGGCCAGCAAATTTCTTTTATGGTTAAGACTCAGAGCAAGTAAATAATTTTAGAAGTCTTGAATGTTGCTTCATTTGACATTATGTGGCATTATGTATTGCTTCAATCTTATTTTCTCTTAGCCATGAGTTAACCACTTCTTTAGAAAAAACATAAAAACCTTTCCAAAACTTTGAAATCTAGAAGTAGCAGATCTGTGGGCTAGAAGTTACAATCACAAGATTATTTGTTCATGCTTATCATACCTTTTACATGTTAGAAGGTAGGCGTCCCAATGGGTGGGTTACCTACTTCAAAGATCTCAGGGAGATGATCTTCAGAAGACTATCCTATTGTCTTACGCTTTGAATTATCCTCACTGATGTCAGAAGCGTATTCTTTAAGAGTTAATTTAAGGGAAAAGTCAGCAATAGGCATATTCACAAATTGAATAATACTGGCTGAAAGTCAGAAATCAAGGTGTGACTATTAAAAAGGAGAGTTATATTCTTTCTTTCTTTCTTGTCATTTTAAATTGGCTTTGAAAGTACATTTGAAAGAAGACATACATCCCCAAATTTGAGCAGTGTTAACGTTAATGCTATAAGTGTCTAGCTCTCCAAGATGACAGTGTTAAAGGACAGTTGTGATTGAGTAACCTGGTCCTGCTAGCTAGGAGCTTTAAGTATTAATAACTAGGCTCCCTCCGTCAGGTAATTAACACATCATTAGGTAGGCCACAAGGACTGTCCACGGCTCCTATCTTGTCATCTCCATCTTGCTTTCTTCATCTAACCTGGTTCATTTCTACACTCCAGTCTTCCTAATACTCTGGCTTTTGCTCCATTGACTCGTGAGTCTCACTTGACACTACACTTTCTAGACATTTGCCTTTCTTTCTTACCTGTGCTCCAGAGACTCTGAGAGCCTGTCTCTGATCTTCCAGTGTAAACACCTTACCTCATCCAGCCAGGATATATCTTCCTGAAACTTCTCTCTGTCTTTGAGTTGGATTGAAATAGGATATATAGCTTCTAGTGTATTTATTGAAAAGTCAATTATCTTACCTTAAAGATAGAACACATTACCGTTCTAATGCCTGAAGCAAAAGTTAGGTGATTCATTTTGTAAATCAAGCAAGGGAATAGAAATAGAAAATCTTGCTCTAATCATATTGACGTCCTAGGTATTTCAGAAATGAACAGATTTTACTGAACGTGATTTTCTGAGCGAATCTGGTACGATCTGTAGGAAGTTTTGCTAACACCTCATGATGTTGGTAATTTTGCTATACAAGTTTAGAAATCGTACCAATTGTGTTTTGCTCTGAGCTCCCAAATACATACAAAGTATGCAAGTACTATCGGGAAATGGTGTTTTTATAGTTCACTGCACTAACTTGCTCCAAATTGGGACAACCATAACTGGTGAAAATCGTATTTTAAAACAGCACTAAAGTCTGGAAATTTTCCTGAGTATAGAGCAAATGGAGAAACACTTATTCAAGAATAACTGCAAATCCTGATAAGAATTGAGAGAGTCAGTGACACTTATGCCACAGCTCATTTTCTCCCTTCACCTGCGTCAGCTCAGCATGATGAAAGTTTCAGTCCAGGCAGATGTGGCCAAGAAGATGGGGAGATAGGGCTCCCTCTCTCCTCAGCTCCCAGTCAAGGGATATAGTATCTTGCCAGGAGGGGGCAGGCTGCCAGCATTTTTCATCCCTTCCCGCCCCCCACCGCCCCAGCTCTGAGTTGCAGGGGCAAAATTGGTGGTGAGCCTGGCTGAGAGGTTGGGGGCTAGTAACTGATCACGACCTCCATAACTGTTGCCTGTGTTTCCAGCCTCACCTCTGTGCACACTCTAAAATGTCACTGAAATAAAAAAAAAAAAAAATCAGTGGACTGCTTACGTAGAAAATGAGCACAGTTGAAAAAAGAATCAGTAAACCAAAATTATAGCTGAAAATATTAGCCAGAATACTACCCAAAGGAAAAATAAAATGGAAAAACCTGAATAAACACTTAAGAGCTATAAAGGATTTAATGAAAAAGACCAGCATGCATCTACTAGAAATTCCAGAAGGAACAAATAAAGTACATGTAAGCTGTGATACTTGAAAAGGTTAAGATTTCTAGAACTTTCGCAGAGGATAAAAACACCCAGATAAAAGAAGCAAAAGTTATAAGCAAGGTGAGTAAAATTATAGTCTTATGTAGATAAATTGCAGTGAAACTACAGAACACCAAAGACAAACTGGAGAGAAACTGGAGAGAAAATACTGATAACCTAAAAAGAAATAATAGTCTTAGCAGAAGTTATAGAGATTGGAACATCATGAAATAATATCTTAAAATTACCAGGGGTAAATGGCCAACTTTGAATTCTGTACTTGCAAAGCTATTACATTTATCCCTTGATATCCTGGGATATTGGTTCCAGGACTCCCCTGTGGATACCAAAATGCACATATGCTCAAGTTTCTTATATAAAATGGCGTAGTATTTGCATATAACCTACCCACATCCTTTCATATACTTTAAATCACCTCTAGATTATATATAATACCTAATTCAATTTAAGTGTTATATAAATAGTTGTTATACCTTATTATTTTTAATTTGTATTATTTTTGTTGTATTATTATTTTATCGGCTTATTTTTTTCAATTTTTTTCATAAAATATATGACTCAGCCAAATATTTTTGATCCGCAATTGATTAAATCCATAGACACAGAACCCGGAGATACAGAGGGTGTGCTGTATTTAAGAGTGAGAATTAAATAAAGAAAATTTCAGATAAAGACTTAAAAGAATTTACTGCTAAACATTCACTGAAACAAATAGAGATGATCATTAGGAGTAAAGAACTGAACCCAGAAGGAAAGAAATATAAGAAGCTAGAGTGTGCAAAGAGAATGAGAAATGTGAGGGTAAATCTACATAAGCATTGACTGTAAACAGCAACAGTTTAAAAATATGTCATCGTCAGAGTTAGAAAGATTCAACTTCCAGGAATTGTTTAGGGAGAGAATAGCGCTATTGATTAAATTTTGTCTTTAAGTCAATTATTTATGTTAAACATTTAAAGCGTAGAAATAGAATATATAATTTCCAGAATTGTAGAGAGAGAAATTGGGGAAATAAGAAAACCTAATCCATTAGAGGATAGAAATGAAGAACGAAAAAACAAAACAAGAAACAAAGAAAAATCATGATAATTGAAAAACACAAAAGAAGATAATAAATAACCTCTTCTCTTCAAATTATCTTCTCAAGGGTATTTCAGAATTTGTCACTTGTTCAGAGCTTTGGTTTATTAATATCTGGGGCCAATACAAGACTTCCTACATCGTTAGGAGTTTCACCATCTTCACATGTCTAATTGTGCACATTGCCTGCTTGTGCCCATCACTTACATGTTTGTCAAATTTCTCATATTAGATTATTGTTCTTGATATGTAGACAGATTTTCCTTTGGAATTCCCATGGAGCTTAATCTAAATGCTTGGCTTAATCTAGTGATAAGTGGGCATGTCTATTAAAAGGAATATTTTTGTGTATGTATAACACTTAGGGGACCTTGGCCATTTTTTGATGAAGGCTAATTTGTCGATTTCCATGGTAGGGAGGAATAAGACACAAACAGTGGTATGGTAGAATAATAGCAGAGGCAGTGGTAGTTGTCACACCAGCAGTGCTTGAATTTTTGAGCACTTCCTTGGTGCAAAGCATCACCCAAAGTATTTTATGGAACTAGTATCATTTTTATTTTACAAACGTAGAAACCAAAGCACAGAGAAGTTAATATTGAGAAAGGATCATGCAGTCGTATGATTTATTTCTTAAATGGCACACTCACTAGCATCATGTATTTATCAAATATATTTGTCACGATTTCCCATTTTTGCATTGCTATACATTCACAGCTACATGTTATTTGGTTCATTAGTGGCAAAATGGCTGATGTAGTCTAAAATTAATTTTGGCTGCTACTTATAAATCATGCTGTGCTTGCCATTTTTAATATAAAATTGCAGAATTTCATAAATTTAAAAGGAGCCATCTTATAGAGTGAGTTAGCTTCAATTCCCATAAAATTATAGTTACCAGGTAATCAACCACATTTGGTTTAACAGATACCAAGCCTTTACTTCCTGTACGACTGCTCTGTAAGCTGAGCTTAATCATGAATAATATGTTGTTATGTGACAGACTCCAGATTAATTAATGACTATGGCTTTGTTTAAAATAAATGTCAAGTCTTTACAATTGGGGCTTAAACATCTAGGCTGAATGTGAAAATTCAGTTTAATGATTATGTTTCTTTTATTATAATAAGGGGAATACTTCTCCCATAGCAATTTTACTTTTGGCACTTATATTAAGGGCCAAAAAAAGTGGTTGTAGAACATTATTTATGTATTTTGTGAAATTAAAAATTTAACCTAATTCTTCAGATTATTTTATAGGTTGTCATAAATCTGTTTAAAAAAATTCTTCCCTAAACTTTCAAATTCTTTCAGTAATAATTTTTCCTTATTTTAGTATTTCTATCATACACTTAATCTATTCTGTTTTACATTCTATTTAGATATGTGTGTCTTTCTTTCATGATTAGATTATCAATTCCTTAGGAACAGGAACCCCACTATATAAATCCTTATATCCCATCTTCTACATTCTTCTCAAGCCATAAGTTACTGCTTCCTGAGTGCACATTTTGAATTATGGCAGGAATAAGGTAACGTGTGCAGATACAATCTTAGAAGTTTTGTACCATCCCTAAAGATAGCAGGTAAGGCCAGGACAGTGGATTAGGATGACCTGGAAGAGAATGGAAAGAAAAATACCATTCTGTGCATATACCCTATGTCATAAATGATTAGCCCTCAAAGGATAGGGCTAATCCTCAGGTATTTGGAATGTGTAAATATTTGTCTTTTTTTGTCCCAGCTTTACTAAGGTGTAATTGCCAAATAAAACTTATATATGTTTATGGTGTACAGCATGATGTTTTAGTATATGTATATGTTATAAAATGATTAAGCTAATTAGCATATCCATTACCTCACATATCGCTTTCTTTTTGTTGTGAGAACATTTAAGATCTACCCTGTTAGCAATTTTA
Source organism: Cheirogaleus medius (assembly GCA_008086735.1). NCBI lineage: Eukaryota > Metazoa > Chordata > Mammalia > Primates > Cheirogaleidae > Cheirogaleus > Cheirogaleus medius. The sequence goes on from VBSM01003176.1 coordinate 29,429,799, forward strand.
AAGTATACAATACATTATCATTAACTATAGTCACCATGTTATTCAATAGGTCTCCAGAACTTATTCATCCTAACCAAAACTTTGTACCCTTTGACCAACATCTCCCTGTCCACTCTCCCCCACCCGCCACCCTCCCACCCCCATCAACTCCTGGCAACCATCATCCTACTCTCTGCTTCTATGAGGTCAACTTTTTTAGAAGGAATATGTAAATATTTTCTAAGTTTCTCCTTTGTAGTGATGAGTAGTTTCTTGATCTTAATATGTTATTTCTTACTGTTCTAGTGGTTCGTTTATCCAACCTCTTGATTGTGGTCATGATGATTAAGGACCACTGTAAAAATAAGATCAGGAGTTTCCCTGATTGAAAAATAAATAGATTTGCAGTGGCTCTTTGTGGGCTGGTCCCTGTGAACTCACCACCAGTAGCATGTTTTTTCTTTGTCCCATTGAAAGTACACTCATTCTTTGACGTTGCTTAGTTAAGTGTCGTGGTTTCTTTATGGAAAAGAACTGATGATTTGGGCAAAGCCACATACATGCATGTGGTCAAGCCCTCTGTCCAGTTGACCTTTCCAATTCTTGACTGTGGCTTTTTCATTCTGGAGAAACTGAGTCACACACACCCCAAATTATTATCACATAGCTAGACAAATGTAATAATTACACTTAGGGCTCTACTCTATTTTTCTCTAAAAGTTCAGGTTGAAAACTACAATATCTATGAAAATTTTAGTATCATCCAATTCCCAAATGCCTGCTTTTCCTTTCCCCCACACTGTTTTGTCTATTTTTCCCATCGCTTCTCTATTCCCTTCCACTGTCCACAGCCAGCCCCTCTCAGCTGTCTCCTAAATGGGCCCTCTCTGTCCTTTGCACTCTTCTCATTTCTGTGGCTCTTGTTGTCTACAGAATACTGATGTATCTCTTGTTCCTTATTACTCTCCCTCCATCTGTGTCTTTCCCTAAAACATATTTTTTCTTTCTTTCCTATCTTCTTCAATTCTCCTTGGGATTCATGTTGTCTCTGACCAACTGTTTTTTTTTTTTTTTCTTTTCTTTTCTCATTATCCTATCCCTGTAAAGAACAGTATTCAGCTTATGTTAAAAAAAAAAAAAAAAGGTCACTGCTGGTTAAATGAATGTAGGCTCCTAGGACAAAACAAGAATCCTGGCCAATGTTCCTATCTCTAACCTCCCACCCTGAATAGCATGGTCTCCTTGGTTTTTTCATTACTGTTGAGTTCTTTTCTCTTTTTCCTTTGTATATACCACATAATGTAGCTAGTGTCTCTGGTCAGATCCTTCAAGGAGAAGTCCCAGTAAAATGATCTTCACTTGCAAAAATCACAAGATCTCAAGAATTTTGTTAAACCCATCTTACTTTCTCTTGGAAAGCATTGCTTATGTGGTATACACCAGGATTTGCTTATATGGTATGCACCAGCAGGAAGATACTATTATGTACTGTGTCTGGCACACACTGGTATTCTATAAATACCAGCTGCTTGATTTTGCTAATGATGATGGTGATGGTGTGGGTGAATATTTTGAAGGCAAAAGGACAGAAGTGGGAGGAGAACAGAGACATCAGTGATGAGATGGGGATAGTGGGAAAACATGAGTCAGGAAGAAATAGCTTCTGGGACAGATGCATAAAAACACATGTTAATCTGTCTTAATTCTCCTGCCTCTGGGTATTAAAAGAAACCAATAGTACTACATAAAGAGTCTGAAAGCTACACTGATAATTGTCTCCATCAGATCATCCAGATGGCTTATTCTCCCCTATTTCATTTCGTGTGGCCATGGAAGGACAGACACCTCTCCTTTCTATTGCCATCAGTCACCCAACCCAAAGTGGAGGGGGTGGGGGCGGTGAAGGAGATTGGGGTAGTTAGGTAGAAATGGAATGCAGATTTCAACTTCTGAGAACCTGCCAGACTTCGTGTCATTCTCAGAATAACTCTCTGAGACATTCTGTTAGATGCACCTGCTGGAAGGTGTGAGGACACAATCGTGTACCCTGTCTTCCTTTTCTGTGTTTTTTCTGTGTTTACTGTCCCTCAGCATGCCTCATCTCGCCAGATTGGAACCTCAGGAGAGGCTCCAGTCTCTCTCTGAGCCTACAGCTTTTTTTTTTTTAACAAATTGTCCTGATGTTTTAATCACTCTATTGAAAAGCAAGCAAACAAACCAGCAAAACACTGCTTTTGTTGTTATTGTTTGTTTGCTCTGATTTTGAAGGAGAGTGAAAAGGAAGCTCCTCATCTAGATGTGAGGCAAGTAAGTTTTGCATTTCTTTTTCGTTGCAGTGTGGTCGCTGTCATTCTTGCACCTTTGTTTCTGGACAGCATTGTAATGCTGTAAAGTATGAATGAGAGTGACAACTTGAACATGATCTGTGCATTATTGAGGGAAAGGGGGTAGTTAAGCGATGATATAGATTGAGGATCTCTGAGAAACAGGCTTGTCATCTTCTGGACTCTGTCATTCAAATCTGTCTTTAAATTGAGTTTGGGTTAATGATGACTGAAAGTGTTTTAGCATAAGTTGCTTTTGAGTGGTTTCATTTTCTGCCACCGATATAGGTCAGGGACATTTTTGTCTTTTTTCTTTTAAAACAATAGAAGAAGAAAGGAAGAAGGAATTAAAACACTGAAAGAGAAGTCGCATCTTTGAAATATACATACAAACATATTCACAAAGATATGGCATTAATTTCCTTTTTGAAGTTCTTGCCTGAGTATTGGGAAAATAATGTGTGAAAAAAGTGTCAAATATCTTCTATATATCCCACTGTGTTAATGTCACTATAATTGGGATTTAAAAAAAAAACCAGATAATTTTCCTGTTTTACTGAATAAATTCCCTTTTGTTTGTAAAAGTGTCCTGCAACCTGCTAAATTCTCTTCAGTAGACGATAATGCCATCATGAGTTTCTCCTGTATATACTATGAATATAATCTTGGCTTCATTAGAATCACCTTTGTTACTTGTTTCAAGAAAATCTCTATTGATATTCTCAAAAATTTTAAATTATTATGTGTCTTCAGATTTCTGTGTATGCTTTTGATATTTGATAAGTAATTATTCATAGGCCTTATGGAGTTGGAAAAAACTCCAGTTTTGATATCAATATATTTTAGGGCCTGGCAGCCTTCACCTATTGATGGAATGAATGCTGGTGCAGGGACGTGCTCTACCTAATGGGGGCCATGGGGCAGGGTTTGGGGGCTGGAAGCCAGGCTCCCCCTCCTTAGTGTTCTGCTCAAGTTTTCTCTACTTGCTGTGAACCTCCTTATAAATGGGAACATTCAGGTGTAAAGTTGAAAGTGTTGTTCAGGTAATTATTCCTATAGATTCTATTGATTCTTTTGTCTGAATATTAACCCTTAGTTTAGAAGAATGATACTATAAATTTGGGCTTGTTGAAGCACTTTAGTTTACTTTATGCTGTTTCTATTCTTCTGTTTTTAACTTGAGTATCTCTCTTTTGTTTTAGGCTTAGCAGTTTCCCTGCAGCTGTTGCACGGAGACATCGAACAAATCAGAAGAGAATACTCATCAGTATTTTCTCATGGAGTATCCATAACAAGGAAGTTGGGATTTTCTAATATTATTATGCCTGGTAGGTGACTTGGGATGCACCAAAATGATGAAATATGGGTATATTGTCTATTTTTGACACTTGAGAAATTGTTAGCTTTGAAGAGGAGTTCACATGGGCCATGCTGCAGAACAAAATGAGGTATTTAATAGTAAATAAGCAAAATTTTTTTTTTCCAAAATATCTTTACGTTCTGATGATGTTAAAGTGGGTAACTTTTAGGGGCCGTCGCTGTGTTTCATTATGACCGTGATGAGAAGGAAAACTGAGATAGTGGATGTTGAATAGTGGATAGTGTCCAGAAAATATTTTACCCCTTGGTGGAAAATGTTGATGAAGTCATTTGTAGTGGTCCCCAACCTTTTTGGCACCATAGACCAGTTTCATGGAAGACAATTTTTCCACGGAATGGTGAGATGGGGGGTGGGGATGGTTTTGGGATGACTCAACAACATTACATTTATTGTGTACTTTATTTCTATTATTATTATATTATAATATATAATGAAATAATTTTACAACTCACCATAATAAGAAATCAGTGGGAGCCCTGAGCTTGTTTTCCTACAACCAATGCCACTGCTGGTCTGACAGGAGGCGGAGCTCAGGTGGTGATGCGAGCAATGGGGAGCAGCTGTAGATACAGATGAAGCTTCTCTAGCTTGCAGACGCTCACCTCCTGCTGTGTGGCCCGATTCCTAACAGGCCACAGCCCAGTACCGGTCCTCTGCCTGTGGGTTGGGGACCACAGATTTAGAGGATAACCTTATAGGTTTTGATTAAAAACAGTGATTGAGCAATAGTTAGCCTTTACTGAAGGATTTTTTCCATCGTGGATATATATATGTATATGTAAATAAGCAGCCATATGTAAACACTATATGTATTTCTACACCTTTTTTTAAATTACTTCCTTTGATAATGGATCTGCACCTTTTCTAGATGTAGTGTTCATGATTCACATCTATATTGGCACCCAAAAAAATACTCCCCAAAAGTAGAAAAGATGGGGGGTAAGGAGCTTCACACTGTAAAATAAATGTCAAGCTCATTGAAACTGATGCATTTTGGAGTGAGTCAGTCCTAATCATTCAACCAAAATAAGTTTTAAAAACCACACTGCTTTACACTCTTATGGCGTTTTTGAGTGTTTTCATGTACAACCTGGTGAGTTAGACAGGAATAGTATACTTGCTGATGAGGAATACCGTATATTTAGCAAAACTTGGTTTAGTTCAAGTCAACAGACATTGATTGAGCATCAACTTTGTACCAGGGGGCCAAAAATTAAAGGATTAGTTAATTCATTCTACAACTATATGTTGAGCATTTTCTACATGGCAAGGCATTATTCCATGTACTGGGGACACAATACTGAGCACGACAGAAGAAAATCCTTTCCCTTATAAAGCCTACTTCCTGATAAGGAAACTTATAGTAAATGTGTAAGTAAAATATACATGTTCAAAGATGGTAAATCGTAAGGCAAAAACCAAGGTAGATAGAGGGCTAGGACATGTCTGAGGTGGTAGTAGGTTGAGGAATTGAAATTTTAGGTGGGTAAGAAATTTGGGTGAGAAAATGATGTAAGAATAGAGACCTAAAGGAAGCGAGGAAGCCACGTAGGTAAGAGCATTCCAGAAAGAGGAACGACAGGTGCAAAGTCCCGAGGCAGTCGAATGGCTGGTGTGTTTGAGGAACTGCAAGGAGGTCAGCTTGGCCAGAATAGAGTCATGGGGTTTGGAGTGGAGGGTTGAGGGGAGAGAAAATCATGTGGGGCCTTGAAGGTCACACTAAACACTTTGGCTTTTGTTCAGAATGAGGAAGGAAGCAACTAGAAGGGTTTGAGCAGAAGAGCAGCAAACTGCGTTGTATTGCCACAGGCTCACTGGTTGCTGTGTGGAGATTATACTTGGAGGGATGTGAGAGGAGGGATGGAATGAGGGAGACTGGTTTGGAGGTTTTTGAGATAATGCAGATGGATGGTGATCATGGCTTAGAGCAAGGTGTTAGCAGTGGAGACAGTGAGAATAAGACATGCTCATGCCCTTGAGAGGGTTACAGTCTCCAGGAAGAGACACACTGTAATCTGGAGGGAGTTAGAGGCACACAGGGAGTGCAGAGGAGGTGTAGAGTCCCCCTCCTATTGGAGGGGTCTTACTAAGATTGACTCCTGAGCAGGGTCTTCAGCACTAAGGATTCCGGCCCACATCTCCCACGTCATCGTGCGCAACCGCGCTAACAGCAAGCACTCTTTCATGTTGAGAGACTGTGCAGTCCTAGCTAACAAAGCTGTGCACCTCCAAAGTTGAGAGGAGATTTCTAAGTTCTGAAAATTTCTAACTTTTAAAATTCTCTGAAACTCAGAATTTTATGAGAGAAGAGCCTTTTTAAAACTTTTGAAGTTTAAAAGCAAAAAAACAAACCAAAAATAGTCTAATTGCTGCTGTCTATGCCTGTCTATCCCATTGTGTATGTCCAGACTTCTCATTTTCCTTTCTGTCTTGATCTTAATCTTTCTTCTTGTTCTTTTTTTTTTTTTTTTTATCTTTAGACCTCCTAAAGATTAAAAAAATATTTTACCTCAGAATAGGCCTAAGCTACACAGGTTATTGTGGCGTTCGCTTTTAAAAAATTTTTGACCTGTCTTGTCCTTGTTTTACAGAGCAAGGAATGAATTTTTATTAGTCACTGAATTTTATTATAAAAAGACCTCACTTGTGTTTGATCTTCCTTAGGAACAAAGAGCTTCCAACCTTTTGTCACATGTTAGAAGATGACAAATGGCATATTAAGTAGTAGTATTTCTCAGCGCTCCACGCCTCATCCTCCACAACCAAGAAAAAGGAGAAAAAAATAGAAAGACTGAATAAAATAATCTTTAATTGTTGACAGTGTTTTTTTAAAATGAGATCCTTTTAAACCACTGTTTAAATCCTATGTGTAAATGCAAGCAAAGGGAGTTGTGTCTGACAAGGCATCTGGCACAGCTGAGACCTGACGATAGGATTGCTCTGAATAAAGACCTAAAATGACCGGCATCGCCCGTTGCACCATTTTGTGGTCTCTTGATTGAAATTCCTTCATGCAGGCAAGGCTGAGAGAATCGCCTGTAAGTTTTCCCAAGATGACCTGACCTAGCTTGGGGTCCCAGTCTGCCTGAGCATCTCATGCTACTGATGTCGAAAATGACTGTTTATAGAACTGTTTACTTGGTGGCATGCAAGTGTTCATTATTTCCTTCAGTTGCTATAAATAACTGGTACTTCCTCTGCAACAAAAAAGAAAAAAAAATTCATCCCACTGGGAAGCAAATTGATGGGCAAATCTAATATAGAAAACATATTTTAGAGCAGAATGCAGCCAGCTGTTAGAAGAATTCCTCAGCTTGGTCTCTGGGTAGTATCATTGAGAAATGGAAAAATATAAAGCACAATGACACTTCACTGGCTGAATAATCGTCCGGGATGCGGTGTGCTCATGCAGCTTTGGTCTGGCTTTAATGGTGGAAATGAACTTGCTGTGGCATGAGGCTCGCTTCTGTGCCTTCCTGGCCCCGCGTCATAATGCACAGTTCACACTGTCCAGGGAAATCGTCCTCCCAGACACGGGTCTGCAGTGTCGGGGACTACAAGAGAGATTTTTAAAAAACAGTTCCTTCTTCTTTTCTCTTTTTCTTCTTTGGCTTTTTAATCTTCCAAGTTAGAAGGAGAAGGGAGAGAGAGATATATTTCCTTAAACAGCTTTAAACAGCTGAAAGCAACTTTAAAACTCACTAGAGTTTTTTACACTGGGAAACATGCAGTCATTGTTTTGTTTTCCTTTGTTATTTTCAGACTTGTCAATTAATTCTCCCTAGTGGCTATAATGAAAACTTGAGCTGAATTCTTCAATGAGAAAATGTATGTGAGCAACATTTCTAATCCCAATGTCACACTGACAGTCTGCAAGGATGCTTTTTTTGTTCATTGTCTAGACCTGTCCTTCAGAGTTAATTTGCATCTTTAGTGTTCTGACAGGGGTCGGAACAGGTGAGGCACGTGCTTATACCAACAGGACCGAGTTCATCAACACAGTCTCCGCCTCTCTGCAGAATGGATCAGCTGTGGTCCTGACAAGGACATACACAGAGCTCTTTTTGAGGATCACAGAATGTAATCAATGCCAAACTCATTTTGAAATGGGAAAAACTTGGAAACAGATATTATCTGCTCATCTTGCTATTGTGCAGACAGGTCTCTAAGTTGTCACCTAGTGTGAGGACGAGACCTGCCCACGTGCTTTCAAGCCATCATGAAGCCCCCTGAACTCTTCCCTGGGGCGGGGGTTTGTCATTTAGCACTTTATTTCTTGGAGTCTCTGATTTCCACCTAAGAAAAGTCATTTTCTGCAAAGCTCCATCACTGCGATCTACAAGCCAAATAACTTTGAGGGGTGTTTCATGGTCTGGTCTCTGAGCCTGTGAGAGGAGGAGAGCAGCAAAAATACTTAAATCGATGCTCTTCGATGAAATATAATGCAAGCCACAAACGTCATTTCGAATTTTCTAATAGCCACTTTTTAAAAAGTAGGAAAAAGTGGTGAAATTAGGTTGAACAATGTGTTATTTAAGCCGATGCATCCAAAATATTATCATTTCAATAGGTAATCCATATTCAAAAACTCCTGCTGAGTTATTCTACACTCTGTTTTTCAACTTCTCTGCAAGCTGGTGAGTCTTGTACATTTACAGCACTTCTCTTTTCAGCCAAGTCATATTTCAAGTGCTCAGTTGCCACAAGTGGCAGCAGTTACCCTGTTGGACAGCTGAGCTTTAAACATCTTAACAGACTGTGTATGCAGTGGGGCCTGGGCCGTTGCTGGGTTTCAGGAGGGTCTGAGTTTCCATCCACCAGACATTCTGGAGTAAAGCTGGCCGATGTGTCAGGAATGTCATGGAAGGTCTGCCTGCCCGCCCCCAGCCCTGAATGTCCATTCTTACTCTAAGTTTGTGATTCTCTCTGGGCAAAAGTTTCTTTGCCTCCATCATGATCTCCTTACTTTATCTTCCATGCCTGTATCCTATTCCCCTGGAGTCTTGTTTCTACACATCAATTGGTTAAACTGTCTGCCACTCTTTGTTAGGGAACCCATCACTGATACCCTGTGTGCATTCACTTTGAGTAGATCTTTGAAGCTTCTAATTCTAAAAATAAGTAAGCCAAAATAGTGGAGTGTCCGAAACAGAAAGTCTAATATTTCATGTTGCGACTTGTAAGTGGGAGCTAAATAATGGGTACGCATAGACAGACAGAGTGGAATAATAGACATGGGAGACTCCAAAAGGTGGGAGGGTTGGAGTGGAATGAGGGATGAAAAATCACCTATTGGGTACAAGATACGTTATATAACTGATGGATACACTAAAAGCCCAGATTTCACCACTATGCAATAAATCAGTGTAATAAAATTATACTGGTACCTCCTAAATTTATTAAAATTTTTTTTAAATGGTGGAGTGATAAGGGGAGGAAAGAATTGAGTTTTGACAGTAACCTCAAGATTTATTTATTTTACAAATATTATTCAGATCAAGCCTCCCTTTTCTTTGGTCTTTAGGTTCAATTAAGTCACATTTCTATTTGGTCAAAGTTGACTAGATAATGATTTACAGGCCTGGGGGAAGAAGAGTGTTATAGACATGTTTGCCTTCTGTTTAAGAAAGTAAGCAATTTTGTTCTTTCAGATATAAATATTATTCTTTACTACTCACTGATGGAGAAATATACATCAACAAATGTAATTGAACTAGCAGTAATCCTACTTTGGGAGAAAGTAGGTGGTAGCTAGTAAGATATGATTTAATCTCCCTTAAAAATACATCCTAAATCTAACCAAAACTCACCACCCTCCAATCCAAGTCACTAGGCTGCCACACCATATAGGTACAACCACTTAGCTTATACCTGAACCCCTGGTCATGCAAGGAGATGGCGGTCTTTCAACCAATGAATGATGGCACAGTAACTGGAGAGAGGTGGAGGTTAAGGTTTTATCATGTCACCCCGAGGTTGTATCCCCACCCCAGATCAGACTGGGGGAGGGGCTGGTGCCTCCCAAATTATGAAGTCTACAGCCCCTGCCACCCAAGGGTAGAGGAGCTTCCCCAGCTGGCTCTGCCAGATCTCTACGTGGCACCCCTTAGTGGGAAGGGCAATGGACCCACAGCCCATCCCCGTTCCTGCATCAGTGCAAAACTGTTCTGGAAAGCCTGTCATGGGTGCTGTTGTATCATTTGGTCTTGCTCTATTGTCATAAGCAAAACATAAACAGCTGCCCCCTCAAAGAGTTCAGTATTTCATAGAACTCTTCTAAGAACAGAGCAAAACAAAAATGAGAACAACAGAAAATAGAGAAAACACTGATGGATTTTACTGAAATGTCCTCTGTGTGAAAAATCTGAAGTGTAGTATTAGTTAATTTTTCAGCCTATGCATGCATTTCCCCTGCTGTGGTCTGCTTCGGTCTCCAGGTAGCTGTGAATCTTCTCCCCATCCTTTACCCCCTCCTTGAAGGTGTCATGAGGTGACAGAAGCTTGGGTGTGGAGGGCACCTTGTATTAGTTTCCTGTGGGTGCTATAACAAATCAGCACAGACAAGGTGACTTAAAACAACACAAATTTATTATATCACCGTTCTGGAGGTCGGAGGTAGCGCAGATCTCACTGGGTTAGAATCAGGGTGTCAGCCATTCTTCTGATGGCTCTAGGGGAGAATCTATTTCCTTGCCTTTTCCAGCTTGTAGAGGCTGCCCGTGCTCCCTGGCTCCTGGTCACAAATTACTCCAACCTCTGCTTCCCTCATCGCATCCCTTTCTCTATTTCTGACCCTTCTGCCTCCCTTTGTTACGGACTCTGTGGTTATACTGGACCCACTTTGATAATCCAAGAAAATCTCTCTATCTCAAGATCCTTCATTTAATCAAAAGTCCCTTTTGCCATATAAGGTAACATATTCATAAATTCCAGGGATTAGGGCCTGGATGTCTTTGGGATGAGATATCATTGTTCTGCTTCCTGCACACATGCAGGGCTATCCCTGCGTGCATTTCCTCCTAGGTTCCCTGGTGGTGGTTTTCTGGCTCATACTTGAATATTTATAATGACCGAGAACACATCATTACATCATCTCTTGGAAGGACTTCTTTCATTTTGGACCAGTCTCCCTCTACCTCCTATCCAGTGGTTTGAGTTTTTCTGCTTGGAACATCAACATTTTTTTTAATTTCAGCATATTATGGGGGTACAAATGTTAAGGTTACGTATATTGCCCATGGCCCCCTCCCCCCTCGAGTCAGAGCTTCAAGCGTAACCATCCCCAGACGTTGCACATCTCACTCATTATGTTTGTATATACCCATCCCC
>VBSM01003176.1:29440911-29458404 GCA_008086735.1 Cheirogaleus medius
AGCTGAATAGTACTCCATGGTATACATATACCACATTTTATTAATCCACTCAGGGACATCAACATTTTTAAATTTGATCAACTCTCTTATCTTCCTTCTCATGCTGGGTTCTGAGTCCTTTCACCATACTGATTTTGGTCCAGATAATACCACTTGTGTCTGGCTGTGTTCTGAAAATATGGTCCCTAGAACTGAAATAAGTATTTCAAGACTGGTCTGACCAGTGCAGAATGGCAAAGGACCTTCCTCTGGTCACTTTTGGTGATGAAGGCTCAATTGCACTAGCTTATCTGATGGCCATTCTCACTCTGTTGAATTATGTTTTTTCATAGGTAAAATAGAGCTACTGATAATACTTAGAAACCTTTCTTAATCTCTACACTTTAGTTTCCTCATCTATAAAATGGAAATGATAGTGCCTTCTTATAAGGTCATTATGAGAATTTCATGAGACATTCTACTTCTAGCACTTTGCAAAGCACCTGACACATAGCAGGTGCTCAATAAAGTGTCCTGCTGCTGCTGTTACTGCTAAGACCACTACTACTGTTATCATCATCATCATCAATGCTCTAAGTTCACAAAAACCCTAAGTCACTTACACATTTTCTTTTGTTTTTTAACTACACGACAGGAAATTTTATTTTTCATTTTCACAAACCTTAACAAATATCCAGTACAGATAAAGTACTAGACTAGCCCCTATGACTGTGTACAGTGGTTTATAGGATGTGGTAATCATGCACTTGATGCCTTTATCCAAGGCATTCATAAGACAGAATCAAGGATCAAGGTTTTTAGCTCTTGCCTGTTTAGGTTAAGCCTGTAATCAACTCATTTGACTGCAGTCACTGAACTCTTCTAAGTTTGTTCCCACTGCTATGGCCTTTATCTTGTCTACAATGATATTTTGAAAAGCCTTCACATGTGTAGAGGCTTCCCAGCCAGTGGGCTAAAGAGAGGGAAGCTTTGTGCACATCAAATTTACAGAGTAATAAATCTGAGAGGTGTGAGGTGTTAATAAACATTGTCAAGAAAATAGCTTTTCACACTGTTGCTATGACTCCATTTCGTACTCACTTTATGGTTTCTCTCTTAATTACCCAAGGTGCTTGCTTCACATCATTTGGGCTTATTAGTTTTCTCTAGAGTCAACCTCAAGTGTATTGATTTTAATTAGCACTTGCTTCAACTTTATCCTTTGCATATTTTGGCAAAATGTGGCACCTTGCAGCATGGGAACAGAGCAAGCTGCAAAATTCCTGGGGAGAGGCATGTGTAGAATGTCATCCAGGAGAAATGTTCTTGTCATGTGTTCTCTTTTCAAAGAAGTCTTGTTTTAGTCTAAAAGAGTTGTTAAGTGATAAAAAAGGGTTATGGGGATAGTGACAGTTAAAGAACAGAAAATTAAAGTATATGTTTAAAGTGTTTTAATATAAGCATGTGTTATCTTCTTTTGTAAGGCATAGGGATAGCAAAACATAACAGAGTAGTCTTGTCCCTCCTGCCACCTCTCCTGTCCCTTCATCTGCCTTTTTAGAAACACAAAGACCTGAGACTCAGAGGTTTCTCTTGTTCTGCCTAGACTGATGTCACACAGAGTAGCAGAAGCAGAGAGAAACTAGAACCTAGATCTCCTTATTCTAATTGTCCTCTGACCCTCCAGCACTTAGGTGTATTTGAATTCAGGATCTCTTTTATAAGGAAGAGGTAGAAGAATCCAGCTAAGTTATGAGCTAAACAGGCTTCGAGGATTGGCTTGAGAAGCTAACACCCTTTTTAACCTTGCTCCTTTGTCAAACAAAGCATAGCTTACTTGGATCCCTCATCTTCTCACGGTGCCTTCTCTCATGACCCTCCTGAAAAGTTTAACTCACCCTCCATCCCCACTCAATGCTCCCTACCCTGCTTCTCTGGCTTACTGTTATCCACAGCATGCACTATCATTCAACATGCTATATCTTTTGCTTATTGACTAAAGACCTACCACTACTAGAATCTAGACTCTGTGGGGAAAGGATTTTTTTTTTTTTTTAGCTTTGTTCACTGCTGAATCTACCTGGCCTAGAATAATAGTGTCTGACACATAGTAGGTGTTCAAGAAATATTTGTTGAATGAATACAGGTACTGGATAAAGACTATTGTGATGTTGGCAGTGCATCACCCCACCTTTCCTCCTTTCAAGCACCTCCCAAACCTGTCTCATCCTCTCTCGTCTTTACTGGAGTCTGAGTGGCCATGTCCTTTCAGTAGATAAGAGTGGAAACCACCCTCCCAAGAAACACTTACTCTTCATTTTTCAAGACAGTTAATCCTTGTGTGGCTTAGACAAGGTAATTACTCATTTTAAGAAATTCCTAAAGTAAAAATCCCCTGTAGCTATGCTTCCCATTAATCAGTGCATATTTGATAGTTTATTTGTAAACAGAGCTACTTATCATGTGTCAACTGCTTCAAGAAGCAAAGGAATTTTGCTGTTGTTGGCTACCATCTTTTGCTCTAAAGTACCTTGATTTGCGTGTCCATTTTTTTCCCTGCCAAATCTGCTAGTGGGAAAGCATTGTCAAGAATTTCCTCCGAAACCTCTTGTTGCACTAGCATGTGTGCAGTCCATTAGCATACCAGTTCCATTTGTTGAAGTTGGTTGAATCAGAGGACAAAGTTTGTGAGTTCGCTGTTCATTCTGTAATAGAATTGTTAAAATAAATAACATTAAGGGAGTGTGTATAGTAAAAAACATATATAGTAATAAAGTGAAATAGGCTATAAAAATCTAGCAAACTTAGAAAAATCGACTGAGCCATTCCCTAAAATTTTTTCAAAAAATGAAAATAGTTGAAATAAACTTTCAAAAATATCAATATAAATTTGCAAAATATGTTGCTTTTCTCCTGGACTTCTCAGTTCATTGCCTTCCCAAGTTGGTTTGTATGACCTGGATAAGAGTACTAAAAATTCATAAGCCAGAGACCTCTGTAGCAATTGTTTCCTCTTGTGTGTTTTATATATTCTTTGTAAAGGGTGATTAAGATTTAATTTTTTTCAGTACTTACTCAATTTCTCTGTTTTAGGGCCCCTCTGTTTCCTTGTAGCCCAGGTCATTCACAATGATGCCATCGTAAAAAAGTTGGTCTTTATGGAGGAAGATGATTAGGCACTTTGATATTCACCCGTGCTATTAAGAGCTGGGATACTTTCTTGTGCATACTTTGGTCAGGAAGTTTTATAAATCTCCCAGTTGTAGACGTAATTGTATGATTATTTTTCCTTCTAGTGATTTGCTTTCTTATGGGGAAGTTTTTTTTATTAGAAAACAAAGAGTATTTCTTTTGATTTTTCAAATGTTTGAAAGTTATGTTGAGTAAAAGAAAATTCAACCTTGCCATCTCATCAACATTTACCTTCAAAAACTTTCTAGTAGCACTTTGTTGACTTATTTCTCACTTACCTATGCACTCACTACTTCTCTCAAATTAATTCTTACAGGAAAGGTAAAAGCATGCTGTTAGCACGTTTGCCTAAATTTGCTATTATAGTTGGCATCAAATTTCTCCCTTTTTTCTTTTTGCAAAATAAGAAAGGAATAAGAATAAAAGGCATTCAAGTTGTAGAAATCACCAATAGAGAAAAAAAATAGATTGTATATTTATGTATAGAATGTATCTGTTTGAATCTAGAGCCTTTCTCATTTGTTTTATTGCTCAATGATATGAAATAGTAAGCTGAGTTTGTACGACTGAATTATTCTACATCTGTGTTCATAAAATGCTAATCTGGATTCTTCCAGCAGTGAGATCATTTTGTCCAGGAATTTTGGAAAAGATTTAAATTGTAATTGTACCCTTTGCAGTCCTATTATTTTATTCCATTTAGGCATTTCTTCTACTCTAAATTGCTGTAAAGTAATGAGACTGGTTTCTATGAGCCACCCCTGCTAGACTGTCATTTTGTATCACACCTCATAAATGAAATGAGGAAAATATTGAAAAATGGTGAGACTTGACAACACCTTCTACTCAGTCCCCAGCATTCCCCTCCTAGATGTACATCTGCAATATTGCTAATTCAGACTGGCAGAGGCTGGCTTTGATTCTTCCAGATATCAGCAGTGAGGGGGAAGACCCTTTATAAAAGTACAAATAGATTATTTTTAAAAATACTATTATACATATAAAAGTATAAATATAAAATTACATAATTTTTTCTTGATAGAACACTTTATTACATTTCTTAATATATACATATAACGTGGTTTTCTTTCCTAATAGGTGAAATGAGGAATGATTTATATATCACTATAGAAAGGGGAGAATTTGAGAAAGGAGGAAAGAGCGTGGCCAGAAATGTGGAAGTTACAATGTTTATTGTAGACAGTAGCGGCCTGCCCTTAAAGGTACGTTAATACTGGATATTTTATGGTAAGACAAGTCTAAATAATTACTTTGATTTCATCTTTAATGTGATCAGTTAATTTCTGATTTGCAGAGTTTTTCTATCTTATTTTTCTTCTACACTCCTGTGTAGTTTTCTTCTTTTTTTTATTCATTAAAATGCCTCTCAGAAAACAAAGAAGAAAAACAAAAAGGCTTTCACATTTTGTTTAATTAATTACATCAACAATTTTCTTATAGCAGCTATTCTTTAAAAGCAGTTTTTTTTCATTTGTTTCCCTTTCATCTGTCATAGTTTTCGAGATGAATGTCTTTTCGTTGGCAACTGTTTTTTTAATATATATACATATAAAAAAACTGTCACATTTATTCCTATGTATTTTCATTCTGACCAAAACAGGGCATGAAGACGGGAGTACTACTTACTAATTGGAGTGATAATAGCAGGTTCCTTCATGGAAGAAGTATTTTTTGTGAGCCCCTTCTTTGTAGAGAAGTAACAACTGCCTGTTCAAATAAGAGGGTTGCCCTGGAGCTTAGTAAGTCACCACTGAGGCACAGAACAGGCTTTTGACTGCAGCAGGTTGGCAACTTTGCCACATAGTTGAGCTCCAAATGGAGCGTGCAATTGCCCATCTCCCACATGTTGCCCCGGCCCACCCTTGGCGCTGTAAACCCTGGGAGACCAGCGTCAGAATTAAACAGACAGACATACCCCGCTAGGCATGAGCAAGTAGAGAAACAGTGGCAAAGGACCGGGGAGGTAATTTCACATGAAATGCTATGTGGGGAGCAGGCAGAGAGAGCAAAGTGACTGCTCTGCCTCTTTCTAAAGAACCTTTCAATGCAGCTGTCTTTAACCAGCATGCTTCCTTTGTTAGGATTTTATCTCCTTTGGCTCTGGAGAGCCACCGGCTAGTGAGTACCACTCCTTTGTGCTTTACCACAACAACAGTCCCCGGTGGTCTGAGCTGCTGAAACTTCCCATTCCCGTGGATAAATTCCGGGGCGCACACATCCGTTTCGAGTTTCGGCATTGTTCCAGTAAGTGTTTGCTGGCGTTGGCTACGTGTCTTTTTTGTGTTGGGATAATCTGCTTACTAAGGTGTGATGACGATATGGGCTGATCCGCAGAAAGTGTGTGACAAATGAGATGTCCAGGTGAGAGAAACAAAGGTAAGGGGATCCCAAGAGGAAAGTGGACTCATTTCTTAAAGAGCCAATAATCTCTATAGAAATATAGAGGAAGGAGAAAAATAAATAGACAGGAAATTTAGATTTTCCTTAAATTGATTACCTTCATAAAAATCAGTTTGTCACTTACAGAGAGGGGAGACACAGCATTAAAAACTGGGCTGGTTCTGGTGGTCTCAGGCAACACTAATCAGTCTGATATCTCTAGGAGCTGATGAGACAGATCAGGGCTTTTCTGGGCATGTGAAGCCAGTAGAAAAGGCTTGGGTAGGCTCAGATTTATATCATGTATCTGTATCACTGTACAGACTCAGACAGTATTTGAATGAGGATTAAATAATGTCAATCAGAAAAGGACTTAGAGATATGATGTAATTGCTTCATTTTACAGATTTATACAACCCAAGGCTTAGAAATGATATAGGATTTGTCCATGTGGACATTGCTATCCATAAAGCTGTGATTTCCTGATGTCTCTATTTTAATTCTTTTGTACTAATTACCACCCCTGAAGCCCCTACTCCCTTCCCTTACCAACCCCCAGCCCAGGGATCTTCTGCTAGTCCCTGTGTCAGTGATTGTGTCTGAGACACGCCTCACAGTGCACATTGTGTCTGGTGAATCTTGCTTTGGGAGCAGTACATCAAGTGAGAGCTCCAAGAAAATCACATTATAGGAGAAGCAGCAGGCTCCTCTCTGGTCTGGAAGGAATGATGCTTTGCCAAGAGATATATGGTGACATCACCTGAGTGATGTTGTAATTCACCCAAGGTTCAGGCAGAGGAGGACTTTGTTCATTACTGGAACTATGGCATATCACAGATTTGGCTCAGGGAGCTCCATAAATTATGCTTTTGTGGATGTTTCAGAATGCAGGGAGATGGCTAGCAGAGCCTTATGATTCTTCCACATTTCCAGAAGAGTTTCACATGAAGGACTTGAAGTAGGAAAACATAAAGGACTTGGAATGGGGCCATACTATTCCTTCCACCAATCCTTATTATAAATTCTCACTTGGGGCTAGTATGAGCTTTGAGCTTTAAGGTAAGAAAAAGATGGAGGAAAATAAAGGTGAAACAATGGAGAAAGGGAGAATGCATTTGGAGAAAATTAATATAATTCAGAACTTGGAAAGCAGAATAAAGGCTATTTTCAGTAAAATCTGTTAGAACTCTGCCTCTTATCCTTGTACTTCAAACACTGTTCACAGATTTGAAGTTTTTTTTAATGTTCATTACTAAAATTTAGAAGAAACAACAAAGTGGAAAGAAGAAAAATATCCCCATAATACCACAAACTACAAATAACCAATGTAATCATTTTATCACATGGTCTTCCTAATATTTCTCTGGGTACATATATTAATTCAAAAATATCATTCATGAAGCAAATATTTATTGAGTACTCACTATGTGCCAAGCACTTTATTGGGTACTAGAGATAGGTTTGCAAACACAACAAAATAGCTCCTCTCACAGAGCTTTCATTCTAGAGAGGGAAGTCAGACAACAAATGAGCAAATAAATACATAGTATATCAGGTAGTGAGTGAGTGGTAAGTGTGGTGAAGAAGACTTAAATTGAGGTTAGGGGATAGAAAGTGATGGTAATGTGTTGCTGTTCTACACAGGGCAGTCAGGAAAGACCTCTCCGATAAGGAGACTAAAGAAGTGAAGGCCTGAGCCATCAGGGTATCTGGGGAGAGAATATTTCAGGCAGAGAGAACAGTACGAAGGACATGAGGTTGAAACATGCTTGGCATTTTCAAGGAATAGCAAGCAGGCCAGAAAGGTAGCAGGGGAGGCAGATCTCATATTGTCTTTGGCATCACAGTGAGGACTATGGATTTTATTGGTTGTGAGGAGAGCTTTCAGAGGATTCGAGCTGAAGATAAATCTGGCTGCTGTATGGATAATAGATTGCAGGTAGGCCAGTTGGAAACAGTAAGACCACTGGGAGGTTTTTATAGTCCTCCAAATGAGAGATTAAAGTGGTCTGCTTTAGAATGGTAGAGGCTCAAATCTTTTTTTATAGAATACTGACAGATTAGAAGTGAATGAAGGAGAAAAGTAAAGAATGACCCAAAGATTTAGGCCTGAGAATGAAGTGGCTATCTAATAAATCAAGAAAGACAATAGGAAGAATCTGTTTGGGGAGCAAAAATCAAACATTCCATTTTAGATGTGTTAAATCTGAGATGTCTATGAGGCAAGATATCAAATAGGCAGTTGAATGAGATCCAAGTTCGACACTTAAACTTGAGAATGAGAAGGTATAGTTCATTAGTTGGTCTGCAGTAAATATTGAATAACCAGCACTTGCATGGGGTAGCCCTGAACTGTAGCATTTGCTGATTTCCATGGTGGAAATACTCCCACCATGGCAAATGTCAAGCTACCAACACAGCATCACTGAATGTGGAGTTGGGGAAAGATATGCCCTCTAAGCTCTATGAGCCCATATGATCCAGCTTCAGCACATCACTGATTTTAATGGGTTTTAAAGCCTGATACTGGATGAGATTCCTAGATAGTAAGTTTCGATAGCAAAGGGACACCCAAAGTTGGATTTCTAGGGCATCACCACATTTAGAGCTGGGATAAGGAGAAGGAGCCATTAAGGGATAATAAGAAGGAAGAGTCAGTAGACTGAATGATAGTCAAGGAAGAACAGAATTCAAGAGGCTAAATAAAGGCAGTTTTTCAAGAGAAGATTGATCAGATGTGTCAGGTGCCAGAGATAAATCAAATAGATGAAGACAGAGAAATTGTCATTTGATTTGTCATCATGGAAGCCACTGGATCTGACATGTGGTTTTAGTGAATTTGTGGTGATGAACATGAGTTCAAGAGTGAGATGGAGGAAAGGAAGGTGAAGCAGCAAGTAGAGACAAATCTTTGGGGAAGTTTTGCTATAGAGAATACAAGGGCTGTGTTGATGATAGAAAGACTCAATATTGTCAAGATGTCAGTTCTTAACTGGATGTTTAGATTCAATGTGGTCCTAATCAAAATCCCAGCAAGGGATTTTTGGGAATATCAAAAAACTGATCCTAAAGTTCATATGGAAAAGCAGAAGACCCAGAATAGACAACACAATATTGAAGAACAAAGTTGGAGATCTAACATTATTTAACTTCAAGAGGTACTATAAAGCTACAGTAATGGAGATAGCATGGTCTTGGGAAACAACAGACAAATAGATCCATGGAACAGAATAGAGAGACCAGAAATAGACCCACTTAAATATAATCAGTCAACTGATCTTTGACAAAGGAGGAAAAACAATACAATGGAGAAAGATAATATTTTAAACAAATGGTGCTGGAATAACTGGACATTCATTTGCCAAAAAATGAAGCTAGAAATGGACCTTACCGTGTTTCCCCAAAAATAAGACAGGGTCTTATATTTATTTTTCCTCAAGAAGACACGTTAGGGCTTATTTTCAGGGGATGTGTTACTTTTTTTAAGTACAGTACAACAATCCACATTTATTCAAATATAGTTAAGTCATCTTCTTCTGGAACATCATCATAACTCTCCAAACCCCAAATTCCATCCTGAATTTCTTGCAACTCTATTTCCTTTAGAACCATTGGCCCCAATCTCTCATGTTGAGCAATAGAGCTCTCATGGGGCAGATGAGAAGGGCTGCTCCTCTTCTTTACTGCTCCGAGACAAAATGCATGGGTTGTGCAGATACGCTGCGTAGCCCCGCACATCACTAGGTCTTATTTTCGGGGTAGGGCTTATATTGCGCAAATGCTTAGAAATCCTGCTAGGGCTTATTTTATGGGTAGGTCTTATTTTCGGGGAAACATGGTTCATTCTTCACAAAAATTAACTCAAATGGATCATGGAACTAAATGTAAAATGCAAAACTATAAAACCCCTAGAAGATAGCATGGGAGAAAATTTTGATCACTTTGGATTTGGCAATACAACACTGAAGGCATGATTCATGAAAGAAAGAATTGATAAGCTGACTACATTAAAATTAAAAATTTTCTCGTTGTGAAAAGCACTGTCAAAAGAATGAAAAGATAAGCCACAGATTGGGAGAAAATATTTACAAAAGACTATCTGATAAAGGACTGTTATGTAAAATATACAAACAACTCAAAATTCAATAACAAGAAAATGAACAACTTGATTAAAATATGGGCCAAAGAGCTTAACAGATATTGCACCAAAGAAGATATGCAGATGTCAAAAAAGCTTATGAAGAGATGCCTCCTATCACTTATCACATGTTGTCAGGGAAAACAAGAACAGGATAGTACTACACACCTATTAGAATGGCCAAAATCCAGAACACTGACAGCACCAAATGCTGGTAAGGATGTGCAGCAACAGGACTCTCATTCATTGCTGGTGGGAATGCAAAATGCTATAGCCACTTTGGAAGACAGTGTGGTGATTTCTTATAAAGCTAAACATGCTCTTACCATATGATTCAGTAATCATGCTCCTTGGTATTTACCCAAAGGAGTTGAAAACTTATGTCTACACAAAAACATGCACATGGATGTTTATAGCAGCTTTATAATAATTGCCAAATCTTGGAAACAACCAAGATGCCCTTCAGTAGATGAATGGAAAATTAAGCTGTAGTATATCCAGACAATGGGATATTAATCAGCACTAAAAAGAAATGAGTAATCAAACCATGAAAAGACATGGAGGAACCTTAAATGCATATTACATAGTGAAAGAAGCCAATGTGAAAAGGCTACATACTGTATGATTGCAAGTATATGACATTCTGGAAAAGGCAAAGCTATAGAGACAGTAAAAAGATCAATGGTTGACATAGTACACAGAGGATTTTTAGGGTAGTGAGACTATTCTGTGAGAAACTATAATGGTAGATACCTGTTGTTGTACATTGGTCCAAACCCATAGAATGTGCAACACCAAGAGTGAACCTTAATGTAAACTATGGACTTTGGGTGATCATGATATGTCAATGTAGTTTCATCAGTTGTAACAAATGTACCACTCTAGTGGAGGATGTTGATTGTGGGAGAAGTTGCACGTGGGGGGTTGGGTAGGGGTTATATGGAAAATCTCTATACTTTCCTCTCAATTTTGCTGTGAACCTAAAATTGTTCTAAAAAATAAAGGCTATTTAAAAATAGAAGCATATAGGAGAGCTGAGAAATGGGATGGTAGCCATAGTAGAACATTGTGTGATGTGAGATTTTTTTTATATACAATGGAGCTTTTGAAACGTGTTTATTTGGTGGAAGTGATTCAGATGAGAGGAAAGACCATGATATAGAGGAGAGAAGGGATAACTCTAGGAACAATGTCCTCGGGGGAAAGGAGCATGGACTGCAGTGCACAGGGGAGGAGTTGGTCTCAGTAGGACCATGGACAGTTCAGGACAGTTCTGAATACTGCAGGAGGACACTGATGCAGGTGGGTTAATGGGTGGGTGTGGGAGCATGTGAGATCTGAGAGTAAGGAGGGTGCCAAGGTGTTGGAGGCTTGAGAAGGGAGAAGAACCAATGAAAGAATCATCTAGAAAAGTGGGAGAGCAAGTCGATTAGGTAAATGTAGAAAGATTGCCCAGCTCAGGACCCTTTTGCAGTTAGTGTGCATTAGTTAAAGTGAAATCAGTCCAGTTTGGCATGGAATAAACTGCAAGTTGGATTTAACCAGGTTGCAGTGTTACAATGGAAGTGTGGAAGAGTGAGAGGGTTGAAGGCATTTGCAAGGAAGTGACTAGAATGAAGTATCCATAGAAATGGGAAGCGAGAGAGAAGAGGGAAGAAAGTTGATGAATTGTAGGTTCCAGAAGACAGAATTGCTAGAGTAGGGTACTAGAATGAATTGGAAAGTTAGGAGGTAGAATCCATAAATTTAGGGCTTTTTGTTAGTAAAAGGGGATCAAACTATGCATACTGTATATAAGAGTCCATCGGCTTATTAATCCTGATCTAATAGCTCTGGACAAATGGTCATATACTTTAAACTTTGGTATTTATTTTTATTTTGTAACAGAAGGCAAATTTGGGGAAACTATTTCTTTGTTTCTTATCTTAGCTAATTTTATTCATTCTGGAATCTCTGTTCTTTTTGTCTTTCTGAACTGAATACCACAAACCACATCAAAAAGATAAATAGTCAAATAAACTTAGGAAATTATTTCTAAATAAGTCTTCTCCTCTAAATAATAAGATCCAGCACTGTCATCGTTGTGAAAATCTCTTCCCAGACATCTTTTCTGGGATTTTTGCTTAACTTTAACAAACATCAGTATTTTCCCAGTTTCTCTCTGGGTTGAAATTAATGATTTTAAAAGAGAGTCCTTTGCTGTAATCACATTTTCAGGGATTTCCTCATGCTAGGGGCCAACACCAGCCAGCCAGAATTACTGAGTGGATAAATGCAGGGAGCAATCGTGAGGGAATGATGTGTTGCTAAACCTCTTGTCTGGTCTTCAGGGTCACCATATCTAACTCCTCCAGCTCAGCTCTTACTGCATCCCAAAGCTGAACTTTTCTATTTAAGTGTAACCCTCCACTGCCACACTTGTGTGGGAAAGAATAGCCGTCCAGCTTAACAGGCTGCCGGCCCTGGAGTGCCGCTCCCTGCCCATCTAAGTACAAGGGGAGAGTCGAACAAACAAGGTTCTGTTAATGCCTTCTCCATTTTTGGAGAAAAGAAGCTTGGTGGAAAGAACTGGAATGGTACTTAAGAGATCTACAGCAAGTTACCTAACATCCATGATCTCAATTTCCTTATCTATAAATAATTGCTAATGATCCTTGGCATCTCTAGCCATTGTAATTCTTAATTAGACATCTGAAAACCTCATTGCCTCATTTCCGGCTTCCAGTGCTAGCATAGTGAGCCGTTATTAAACTATAGTTTGCAATTCCTATTGTCTTTCAGTGGGCCTAACTGATTCCAAGGAAATAGCTTCCATGGGGCTCACTGTCCTCACACGTGTGGAATGGTGAAAGAAGTTCTGTAAGGGAACAAGGTAGAGCTTAGAGATTCCCCTTCCGTGGGTAATTAGCAAAACATTGCATTTCTCACTTATTCATGCACTCATTCATTGACTTAATATATATTTATTGAGAACCTACTAGGTTTGTGGCACTCTTTGAGACAATAAAATAAAGCAGAGAAGAATCCTGCCCTCAGTGGCACTTGGGGTGAAGAGAAGAAACAGATAATCTACAATTTTTTTTTTTTTTTAATTTCAGGTAGTGAGTCCCATGAAGAAAATTAGGCAAGAAATGTAAGTTGCAGATTAGGGGGCAGGAATATGGGGTTAGAGAGTGGTTAGTGATAGTTTGATAGATGACCAATCATAAAAGCTGCTTTCCATTGTGTGGGGGGAGCTAGGATACAGGGGTGACACTTCTTGATGCTCATGCTTCTTGACAAATATGTATCTGAACACAGATGTGCAAGCATGCACTTGAATAGTGAGTGCACAATTCTTTTTTTTTCTTTCACAGCGAAGGAGAAAGGAGAGAAGAAGTTGTTTGGTTTCTCTTTTGTGCCCCTGATGCAGGAAGATGGCAGGACTCTTCCAGATGGCACTCACGAGCTCATCGTGCATAAGGTAACGTCAGTCAGATGTTGGTGATGGGTGGGAAAAACAGGCTGAATTACTAACTCACCATCTTATCACTTTGGAAAAGATAAAAGAAAATGTCTAAAAAGAATACTCTTTTGTATAGTTGTTTTCAGGGAGATTATCTTTTTGAAAATACTGTTTCTACTTTCTATGTCATATTCTAAAACATATTTTAGAGATGATTTAGGTTTTCATCTTAATTTAGGAGTAGATATTTGGGTAATTCTGTATGTTGCTCTTAAACCCTTTCTGTTGCTGTGATAGGATTAAATAAACTTCACAAATAACTTTTTAAGTACTGCATGCAATACACGCTTTCTTATTTAGATCTCTATATCCCCAGAGGTAAATTTAGCAAGGTCAGCATTACATTTTTTTTTTTTTTTTTTGGTCTGCTGTTCTTACTAAGCAAGCAGAGAAGTGGCTGCACTTTGTCCTGACGACTTTAGCAGTTGTTCTTTTAAATGAGGAATCGTCATAAAAACATTTGGAACAAAGTATACCATAGTAGGCAATAAAAAGAAAATTCACAAAGCAAGAATCCCATAGAAATTCTCTGAGAATACTAGTACTAATGAAGTATAGAATAAAAATATATTTTCAAATGACATAGGCAATTTGCTCCAAAATATTCCTTCCTTGCATTTCTCCATTTCTGTAACCTTGTGATGGCCAGGCCCTTATTAACTCCCACCTATGCTGACTGGTCCTGCCAGCCTGGATCCAGGTTCCACCCAGACTTTAGGGTCACCCAGCTAAGATCCAGATCCAACCAGGTCATTTCCCAGTTTAAGACTCATTCTAAATCTCCCATTGCTGAGAGAATAAATCCCAGGCTTCTCAGAGTGTGCCAGGCTTCCACCTCCCTACCGTTTGACTTCTCACCACTTCCTGCCTCTTACTCAGCAATGCAACCACAACCAGCTCTTTTCTAGTTCCTTACTCCAATGGTTCAGTTTGCTCTGCTCTGCCCTTGGGACTCCTGGAGTCATGCCTTCCCCTGCCTCTCCCTCAACTACCTTCTGCTCATGCCCTACAACCTCAGGAACCATCCCTTGTTCCCCAGCCCAACTCCCTGTATTCCCAGCTGGCCAAGTGCCCTCTCCTGAGTTCCCTGGACATCTGCACACGTCTCTCATCATTGTTCTCATCACACTGTGCTAGAATGATCTGATGATCCCTCGGCTTACCCCAGTGGATTTATGAGCCCCTCGAGAACAGCAGCTCTCTCAGAGGGATTCTGGCAGGAGGTAGATGTACAGTGAAGGTTTATCGAATGAATGAATGAGATCACAAACACTTTTTTTACCTTTGGATTACTGCTAATAAAATGAGTGGCAATATACAACACACCTGGTATTTTCTATTTTGGTGCGATATATATTTAAGTGCCCATTTCTTGAATCATTCTTTTTTTCATTATTTGTTCGACACACGTATCGACCACAAACTACAGCCAGGCGCTGCTCTGGTGCTAGGAAAATAGTGGCAAGCAAAACAGTCAAATCTCTCCATTTCTGACACTTACATCCTCTCGACTTCAGAAAATGACCTCAAGAAGCTAACAATGTTGAAATACAAAGAAAAAACTATTTGAAAGAATAGTAACCAGTAAAGCAAACAGAGGAACTAAAAGTACTAGAAACTGGGGATGATTTATTTATCACACCATTAGGTCCCTTATAGGAGATATATAATATGACAGGCACTGTCTTCAACTACGGTTTTCAAAAAAAGCATAATTGGTACTTCATATAGATATCTACCTAACATTAAATCTTGGCTCAGAAAAGACAGGGCTGAGATAATTAAAACTGGGCTCCCCGTTTCCTAACAATATACAGAAGAGTGAATCACTTCTATACAATATATCTATCACATGTGGACTCTCTCACCTACAGGTCAGTGAGTGCTTCTTTGGCAAGTGCTAGGTTTCCAGTCAACTACCGGAAGACGCCTCTAAATGAGTGAATAATAGCAAGATTCTCGGTTGCCAATTAGAGAGATCCCTATGCCTAAAATTCCAGAGGCCAGATAGCAGCGCTCCCTTCTCCGTGTGAGCATTTAGAAGTCCAGCTGGTATTGATTCCCCGACAGAGGCCTGTCCTTGTGCCCTGGCCAAAACTTTTCTCAAAAACAGGACTTTGGATCAGTTGAAGCCCTTACACAAAGTTTGGCTTAGTACCCAGAATTCTAATCCATGAAGAAAAATTTAGTGGAGCTTGAAAAATTTGTCCTCAACCACAAGGGAGGCTCAGTATGGTGTGTGTAGGTTGCCTAATTTGGGGCAGACCTACATTGTATAGACCCATCAGGAAGCATTAGCTCTACAGAAAAGCCCCAAGTACCTGTGTTTTCTTATGAGTAGAATTATTTAGTGTTGCTTATTTAAAGAGTTGCGAACAACTTGCCAAGTATAACAACTTTTATTTTTAGTCTGGTTGATGCTGTGGTTTTCTTTCTCATAGTACTGGGCCAACAAGTTCAGTTTCAGCTTAAAGCCACTTGTAGTTTATGATTATAAAACCATATTTCCAGCATAATGCGTATCCTCCTTCTGCCATGGCAGGAAGGCACGCAGCCTGCTGACAATTGCATACTTGAACTTATTATTTAAAAAGAAAGAAAGAAAGATGGGGAGAGAAGTGGATTTCAAATCACTGGCTAAAAGTCCAACCCATTTAATAAGTGGTGTTGAGAGGACTGGGATGGATAGTGGGGTGTGGGGAGAACTGGATTCCTACCTGCCTCCTTTCACTAAAATACACTCCAGACTGAATGTAAGAAAGAAAATTGCTGTCAGAGCCTTAAAAATGTGGGTGAACATTTTTATAATCTGCAGGTGAGAAGGGATTTTCTAAGGATGTCTTAAATGTTAGAAATCAAGTATAAAAATTTATAAATTAGGCTATATAAAATTTAAAACTTTTTTATTAATAAAATAATCATAATCTAGCTGAAAAACCTATGCCAAACTGAAATATGGTTGCAATACAACTTATAAAGGGTTACTATTCTCCATTTACCAAGAGTTATCACAAATCACTAGGAAAAAGAGAAATTGATAAATGCTATAAATCAGCTATTTAAAAATAATAAATCCAAATGTGTGAAATAAATACATGAATAAAGAAAGATATGTAAATTAAAGAATGGGAAACCCTTTGGGAGGCTAAGGTGGGAGGATTGCTTGAGGCCAGGAGTTTGAGACCAGCCTGAGTAATAGCCATACCCTGTCTCTACAGAAAATAGAAAAATTAGCCAAGCTGGTGGCGTGCACCTGTAGTCCCAGCTACTCGGGAGGCTGAGGTGGGAGGATCACCTGGGCTCAGGAATTTGAGGTTGCAGTGAGCTATGATGAGGCCATTGTACTCTAGCCCAGGTGACACAGTGAGACCCTGTCTCAAAAAAAAAAAAAAAAAAAATAGAATGGGAAAGCGTTTTTTGCCTATCAGATTGGTAAAGATTTTTAAAGCCCAGGATGGGAGAGTACGGTTAAGGGGAAAATGAACAGTCTCTTCCATTTATAGAGGAAATGTGAATGTTAGTGTGTTTCTGAAGAGCATTTCAGCAATACATAGATAAGCTTTAAGTGTGTATATCCTTTGACTCAGCCAGCCCACACATCTTGGTGTTTACTGGGAGAAGATAATCAGACAAGATGAGCAAAGATGATTCAAGGATGATCATTGCAGACTCCTTAAAATATGGAAAACATGGAAGTAGTTATTTCCAGTAACATAGGTCTGATTAAATAAATGAGTTATACCCATACAGTGAATGAAATACTATATATTTATTTATATTTATTGAAATGATGTTTAAAGGATAATTTTATATACATAGAAAAATGCTTATGATATATTGATAATACTTTATAGAAGTATATAGTGTAATACCATTTTTATAAAATTGTTTAACTACATGTCCTTATGTGTGCATGGAGAGATGCTTGGAAAGTGATCCTAAAATATTAGCAACGACTTTTTATTTTCACATTGCTTAACTTTTTTGTTAGTGGACAAGTATTATATAACATTAATAATCTTTTTTGTTTTGAAAAAATAAAAGTGGGAAGAGACAAAAGTTAGGATTAGCCTTGTTTTATATTATTTAATTCTGGACTTTTATCTAACTAAGGACCTCTCTTCTGTCATGTAATCATGACAGTCATGTTTACGGTAAGGTTTTGAAGAAACATTAATTGCCTGAGGTCTTTGTAAACCACATTCCATGTCACTCATTGACAAGTGTTATCTGTGTTATCAAAAGTTGATGAGAGATGAAAAAAATTCTCTAAAAATGT
>VBSM01003176.1:29458504-29615245 GCA_008086735.1 Cheirogaleus medius
AACCCAACCACCATTTGAGCACCATAGTAAAAATGTGTCTTCAATTCTGTCCTGAGGATATACAGAGAAGAGCTATGGTTTGTCATATTTAGGGTTAAAACCTATTTGCTCCTCATGTAAGGTATTAGTTTAAAAGACTCGATCCTGCAGTGAGCTAAGAAGAAACCCACTGTGTTGAAGTATATTCAGTAACCTAGTTTGGGTCTAAAATTTGTGAAAGAGACAGAGTTTCCCTTTGTAGCGATGGCTGAACTCTACTTCTGGGCGTGTTCTAAGGAAACTGGAAACTGTGCTTACAGAGGTGTGACAGTAAATACTCCGTCAAGAACCTGGACTCATTCTTTAGGGAAGGGTCTAATGAATCCTAAGGGCAAGGACTTCTTTTAAGGACATTTTCAACTTTACTTGATTGATTACCTGTTTAGAGTGGTTTCCAATGGAAATAAACTCAGAAATCTACAAAAATCTGGATGTCACAGCTCTAGAAGGGTAAGTGAAATAGCTTGATTAGTCATCATTAGAGATTTTGTCCTTCCAGAGCCCCTTTGACAGCTCTCAGAACATCATTAATATCCCCAAATGGCTGATGGATAAGTTTAAAACTTCCCTTTGGAATTGCTAATTTGCTAATAATAATATTTAATCTTAAGTTTTGTTACTTCACTGCATTCTGTTATAATTGTTGTCTTCCTTAACTTTGTAAGGGTATTTTTGGCTACCGTTTTTCAGCTACCTGCTAGAAAGCAAGTTAAGAAAAGAGAATGAAGTAATGAGCAGAAACACTTTCATTTTTCAAAAGTCAGGCCTCTTAAGGAGAATGAGATGAGAATCCAAAAAATGGGGATAGGAAGACAGTAGCTGTGCACTCAGGCCTCCATTCCCACTCATTGTAGTGGAGACTTGTTAGTCACTGGAAGTAAATTCTAAAATACCCGCAAGTCCAGCACAAAAATACAATAATACGGTCTGCCTTTGAGAAATTGGGGTTTTATAAATTCATCATTGTAGATTATCAAACACCGCCATGGCGAAAGTGGCCCAATTCCACCAAAATAGGAATTTGCTTCCAAGTAGAGGATCTGCTTCCTATAGTGGGATTTACTGGCTTCCTAATCCAAGGAAAAGGGCCAGGTACAAAGTCAGCCAAATAGAAGGTGATGCTGTGTCCTGGTTTGACAGAGATTAATTTCATATGATGACCTAGACTGCAAAAGTCTGTTTCAGATTAATTCATTTCACCTTTGCTACCTAAAAGTTAGCCCGTAAACCCTTTGTGTCCCATATTTTTTTTCCCTACAAGTTTTTAGATCCTTGTACTATATCCCAACTTGGTCCATAGTGCTCCAGCATAGCCACTTCACTAGACATTTTGTGATGACTACTCAGCTTTAGTTGGAAGCTATTGCTTTCCACTTATCTTCAGGGGAATCTGTACATTTTGATAGGTTGATAGGTTTGCTATCTAGCTTGCTGTCCAGAGAACTCCACATGCTACTTCAACTATTTTGAAAGAGACTTCCCTATAACCATGATCAACAACTCTTAGACTAGCCAGAAATGTATCTGCCCACCCCAGGCTTGAGTGCAGAAGGATTGATCACTTAACCCATGTCTCATTACACACTGCGAGAGAAATTAAAAAACAAACACCTGCAAAAAAATTTTTGTAGCATAAATAACCTGGTAAGTTTAGCATAAAACCATATCAAGCTGAACACTGAAGCTGAATGGGGGGCGGGAGGGACTTGGTCCTAGAACCTAGAGCTATTTATGTGACATGCAGAAGGCCAGGCCCCTTTTGTGCAAACTAATTAATACTGCCACATGTTTAGTCTTCCCCAAATGCTCTGCCTTAAATGAACCGTGATTCTCTTCTGCTGAAGGGGCTTTCTGTGTACCTGCCAGAGTAGAGACTTGTCTTCCGGAGCCTCATGTCCATTGTCTGGAAGTCAGCTGTCTCCAAATGCCCCAGTGCCTTTCAAAGATAATCGTTCTCCACCATTTTGTGAAGAGCTCCCCTCCCCTCCATAAGGCTCATTCCATATGATGCTGCAACTTTCTTCCTAATTACTGTCTTCTACCAACTTGTATCTTGAGGGCCAGTTAGGGAGAGGTGGAGGATGGGGGTGTGGGTGTCTGTTTACTTTCCCACAATCAGCCCAGCCTGTAGTGCAGAGTCTTCTCCTTCAGGTTGACCCGTCCAGTTTCCTGTCCTCTTGGTCTCTTGGCCACTTCCACTCCAGCCAGCTTCATTGTGTTCTGCTTCACCCTGGCCACAACCTGGGCCTTGTTACATCCTCACCCAGTGGGATCTCCCATTGACTAGCTAGATGGGTGGGTGGCTGGCTGGCTGGATGAAATCATCCAGGACCACTTCATGTTGAAAATCTTAAACTCCCAATATCCTGACCACAAACTTCCAATTTTCTAACTATGCCTATTTTTCAGTCTTTCCCTCCTCTAATACACCCCTCCTGAATATTTTCTTCTCCTTCTTATCCAAGGTATCTCTTAATCCTTAGTTCTGCTGTGTCTGCATGGGAAGTAAGAACCAGTCCTGGATCCATTCGTCAGCATTGCTGCTTCCTATCCCTGGGCAGTTGGGCATTGCTAGAGGAAGCCATACAGCTGTCATGGGTTAGCATCAGCATGAGTGTAGGTGCTGGGCCATCAACACTGCAGGCAAACTAATCAGCTGCCTCCCTCCCTCAGTCCCCGTGAGAGCTCTTTATAAGATCCTACCATTATCCCTACCCCACCACTTCCCCGCTACTTAACAGAGAGAACATATGACAAGAACTTCCTTAGCTTCCTGTGCTCTCTCCCTGACACCTGCAAACTTATCTGCATCCTTCCTTTCCTTCTGGCTTCCTGTCTCAGGGGATGGGGCAAGACTAATTCTTCTCTCCAAGGCTAATTCTTGCAACTACTTCCCTCAAGATCTTTCCCTCTCTTGACTCCTCTGGGACCCTGGTCCTCCCAGTGTCCTCTCTCTTCCTCCTGCATCTACAACTATTTCCTGTCTTCTGGCAGTATTCACTCAGATTATAAACGTGCTCAAGCCTTTTTCTTTAAAAAAAAAATTTTTTTTTAAATAGTTACCATCCTTCCTCTTCCTCTCCCATCAGGACAGCCAGCCTACATGTTAAGCCAGTTGTCACTCACTGCCTCTACTTCCTCACATCCCATTTGTTCCCCAGGCTGCCTCTGTCCCCACCACTCCAGTGAAGTTTCTCCCCTTCAGGTCACTAGGACCCACTCAGGAGCTAAAGCTACTAGACGCTTTAGAAATATTTCCTTACTTGTCGTCCCTGTAGCACGTAGCACTGTCACATTATGCTGCGTCTTAAAAAGTCCCACATTCCTTTCTTCACCTGACAGTGTTCTCCTGGGTTTCATTCTTTTTCCTCTTGGAGGACTCATGTCTCTTTATCTACACCTTAAATATTGGTGTTATCATGAATTTAAGCCTGGGCTACCGTCTATGTCTCATGCTTTCTAGGTCTGTCTCATCCACTACAATAGGTTAACTCATTGCATCTTTGTGCCGATGACTACCAGATCTGTCTTTCTAGTCTGAAATTCTTACCAGCCTACTGAACATCTTCAGTTGGTTTTCCCAGAGACACCTTACACTCAGCATGTCCCAAACTGAGTTTTTTTTTTTTTATCTCATCTCCCTCCATCCCTGCCATGAGCAGAAACCTGTACGTTTTTCTTGACTTCTCACACTCACCTTCCACATCTAAATAGTTGGTTGCACAACTGGTCATTTCCACCTCCTTGATATACTTTAATCCAGGGAATTTAAACCAGAGGTGAGTATTAGAATCACCTGGAATTTTTCTTATTTAAGAGATCTGGGGTAGTCCCAAAGCTTTTTTTGTGTTGAAAAATCCCATGCTCTAGCAGTACTAAACTGCCTGTATTTTTTTAAACAGTTATTTTAAAGATATTTTAGACTTAAGAAGAGTTGCAAAAATAGTACAGGAAATTCCCATATACCCTTCATCCAACTTCTCCATGTGTTAACCTCTTACATAAGCTATAGCACACTTATCAAAACTAAATTAATCTTGGTGTGATACTGTTAACACAAAATTTATTTGGATCTCACAGTAAGTTTTTTGCGAATGTCATTTTTCCATTCCAGGATCCATTCCAGGATCCCACATTCCATTTAATTGTCATGTCCCCACTGTCTTATACATGTGCTTTTGTTCCTCAAGTGCCTGTAAATGTAGTGTGCCTTCCCTCTCTTAACTTCTCCTCTCTTGCCTGCTTGGTGACCTTCTTATTCTTTACAACTGAGGTCACATAGCCCTTTCCCATAAGGTCTTCCTTCCCTTCCCCAGCAGAGCTGGTATCCAGTGGTCTTTATCACAGCTTTGTAGTCGGTATTAACAGGCTTATTAATAGAGTGCAGAGGTCAGACATGTAATGCCCTCAAGGACAGGGATGGTGTTCATTTCCTTGTTACATTCTTAACACTGAATCGAAGGACTGGCATATAGTAGGAATTTAATAAATGTTTAATTATGACATTAAGGATGACTAGTCATATTTTGAAAAAGTTCCTAAAAGAAAGGTATTTTGTCTCCAAAAACTATTGAAATCTGGTTTTCATTAACTGGTAATAATAGAATTCTAAGTGGATTGTCTAACTTACTGCATTTTTAAAAATTTAATTCTGTACTTCCCACAAATTATAGACCCATTAATTTGATTAATAAGACCATGAATTTCTGTGCCAGTTTTTTTCTTAATAAATTGTAGATGTGGATCTCTCAATCATATATTACATGTAATTGCAAATATCACATTTCTGGAACACGGCTCATGCTGACTACCGTAGTTCTTTCACGTGTCTAAGACAGTGGTCAAAAAGTAGTTTAAGACGTAATGCACCATTCATTGCTATACCAACCGATTTTTATTCTGGGGAAAGAAATAGACCACGAGCCAAGCTATATAATCTCAAAGAAGATGGAGACTACTGCCGCCACGGCAAAGCTGCATTTTTAGTGCTTCTGTGCAGGTCTGAGGGAGCACATCTCTCTGGTCAGAACGGATTTCACACCCAAGTATAGTAAAGCAGGGGGCTGGTTCTCATCTTCCTTCTAATTTGTAGTCAGTTAACTCCCTGCCATTTTAAGATGATTTTCACAGATCCCAACCTACCAAAGCAAACACAGAGAACTGTCCTTTACTACGACAGTGATACAGTTTGGTTCCCCCAAGCCAGTAGCAACCTCAAGAGGCTGCAGTCATGTTGCCTTGTTTCTCCTAGAAAGAACAGCTCCACGAATCCTTCCCTCGTCAATCTGCCATCATGCGTGTACCGTAACACTTCAGCGGTGTTTGTGTCTCCCACAAGAGATGAGTTCTCTCATGGGGAGGGCAGTGTCTTCTTATTCTCATATCCATGATGCCTTGGTCTATGCCTACATTGGGTTTGATGGAAAAAAAATATTCCCTATGCCAAAGCCAAAAGAGTTGCTTTACAGGTGTTCCTCAGAATATAAGAGATCCATATTTAACCACCTCATCCAGGTTAGGGGTATAACTGGATTTTACCACGATGACAAAGGCATCTCTCAACCACATGCAGTGGAAGAATCTCACAGCTGCAGTTTGGTGCTACTAAGCCTATACCACTCAGATTCACAGGCATTCAAACACCCAACCACTACTCTGTTGCACTTGATATTTCCAGTTAAAGCGCAAGCAGTGCCAAACCACACTCTCCCAGCCTCAGTTCTGTGGCTTCGTTGACTCTTAGCCCTTCATCTAGCAGGGAGACTGTTCATTGCCATTTGTTTTCTGTGGTCCACACTCTGGTTTAGAATCTCACTCCCATTACAGACCCTTCTCCCGCCTGGGTGAAGAATGCCTGGGGAATTTACCGCTGATTCTCCCTCACTCCCTGCCTTCTGCTAGTATAAGGAAGCTGCTTGACCTTTTTGGCTTAAACTCTAGCTGACAACTGCTCCTGCCTTGGAGGGCTGCCTTCTGGAACCCCACTTCTGTTCTTCGCTGCTCTTGAATCCCATGTCTCATACATGGATTCTCTCTCATCGAATGAAAGAATGAATTCTCTCTAGCTCATGTGTGTGTTTCTAATCTCCTGGGTCGTGCCTTACCTGCTCCTACCTGCCCTCCTCCCTACTGCATCCAGGTCTCATGGTCTCTTTTGCTCCTTGCATGGTTTGAGAACATAAATTAGCTATTTTGCTGTGAGACTCATAAGCTTATTTCATTTGAAATTATATTAGCTTCACACACCACTCCAAGCCCTCTCCCAGGATGCCTCCTGCAAACATACTTTTGTTTTGAAAAGTGAGCTTTTTTTGGCCTTTCTTAGCCATAACTACTAGTCAATATTCTATCTACAAATCAATAAATTTTAAATTCATTACAGCAAAATTCAAAACTTGGTTAAAACGACAGTAGAGGGAG
Source organism: Cheirogaleus medius (assembly GCA_008086735.1). Taxonomy (NCBI): domain Eukaryota; kingdom Metazoa; phylum Chordata; class Mammalia; order Primates; family Cheirogaleidae; genus Cheirogaleus; species Cheirogaleus medius. The sequence continues at coordinate 29,464,964 of VBSM01003176.1, forward strand.
GCAATGCTCTATAGCAGTTGTGAATACAGACTTTGGTTCAAACCCTGGCTCTGACACTTACTAATATTGTGACATTAGGCAAATCACATAAGCTCCTTAGGTTACAATATCCCGCCCCCACCTCGTAGGGTTCTTATGAAAAGAAAATGCATGCAAAGTGCTTAGCAGTGCCTAACATATAGTAAGTCCTCATAAATGGTAGTTGCTTGGATTGCTTTTAAAATCTCCAGCGTTCCTGTGATATGCTAAGGATACATGCTGAAAACCTCAAAGAACAATAAAAGATATGCATCCTAGCACTCTGGGAGGCCGAGGCGGGTGGATAGCTCAAGGTCAGGAGTTCGAAACCAGCCTGACCAAGAGCGAGACCCCGTCTCTGCTAAAAATAGAAATACATTAATTGGCCAACTAATAATATATAGAAAAAATTAGCCGGGCATGGTGGCGCATGCCTGTAGTCCCAGCTACTCGGGAGGCTGAGGCAGAAGGATTGCTTGAGCCCAGGAGCTTGAGGTTGCTGTGAGCTAGGCTGACGCCACAGCACTCTAGCCTGGGCAACAAAGTAAAACTCTGTCTCAAAAAAAAAAAAAAAAAAAAAGATATGCTATAAGATTTTCTGTGCAATTTCTTAATTTTTTCAAGAATAGATTAAAACTTCTAACTTTAACTTTATACCTAGCATAATCCTACTGGAGAAAAAATCAGTTTTGAACCCCTGGTAAATATTATATTAAAGAATTCATAGAGACCAAAGAGTGGTAACATGCTTTTCTGTGCTGAATTGATGGACAGAATTCTCTTTTTCTCCCCTCGCCTCACCGTTCTTCTCTCTCTCTCTCTCTCACACACACACACACACACCAGTGTTCTTGGTGGAAGGTCTTGAAATAACTGTTGTGTCCAGAGTATTGTATTAATTCTTATATTTTATACTTGAGTAAGGGTGATAGAGTTTAGGTGTGAGAAGCTGTCAAGTTGCCATGCCCCAGACAGACTCAGATGCTGAGGCTGGGGAAGAAATGAGAACCAGCCTTGGTGGAACTGACCTGGCCCAGGAGAAAGCAGCCAAGTCTTCTATTCACAGAGCCCCTAAGGACATGACACAGCCATCACATCCTCACTCGTGGAGGTAGTTAGTCCCCCTGGCAACCAGTAGAGCTAGATGAGGATATCAAGCAGGAATTCCAAGAGGCTGCAACAAGTGCTTAAGAGCCAGGCGGTTAGTTGGTTGGGAGGAGAGGTGATAAGAGATATATTTGTAGGGGCAGAATTTCTGTGAACAGATGGATCATACCAGACGAAGGCAGGTTCCAGCTTCTGGGGAGGAGGCCTGGAATAGCTGGACAGAGTGTCTGGGCTGGGTTTGGCATGAGACTTCAGTCACGATAGGAAGTGGTGGTTAGACATATGGAGCACAAGTCAGGACAGGATGGAAGATCAGAGTATGTTCCTAACCCCATACACCTGATCTAGGCAGGGGATAGGGTGTACCTCGGGTGCTGTGACTCATGCTTTGACATGCCAGGGACAAGACTGAGGGGCGGGGGCTGTGAGCCAGGGTTTCAGAACATTACTTTGCCTAAGCACTTTCTCTGAAGAAAGCATTTGAGAGGTTCACTTTATAATTATTGTTTAAACTATATATGTGTATTTTATGCACTCTTCTGTGTATATAAAATATTTCACAGAAATAAAAGAAAGCATTTTGAGTTGTAATGTTAAAAGAAAATTATGAAGGCTGTTTATGGTGTTTATATTGGTATTTCTGTTACGGGGCAGGCGTGGTAGTAAGAACATCTTGTAATATTCTGATTCTATTTCTCTAAACTTGTTAGAGAGGTCTTTCCTAAAGATTTATAATTGTCATTACAAAAGCAGTATCCAGATAAACCAAAATAAAATAAAAACATCGTATTCTCATTACCCAGATGGTAACTATTCGCTCCTTAGTGTATATCCTTCCAGATGTTCTATATGGATTTTTTTTACCCAAATGATATCATGTAATATGTATTTATTTTTAGTCTATCTTTTTTCAGGTAACAATTTTCCAATCACTAAATTTTTGTCTCATGTAGAACTTAGTCAATGTACAAATTAAAAAAAAAAAATTGGACCAATCATCAGGACCATGTGTTGCATCTGGCTATCTGTATTTTAAATGTTTAACTAGAACAATCCCTTTTTTGACAACACTGACTTGAAGAGACAAGGCCAGGCATCCTGCAGAAAGCCCCATCTTTTGGATTTGTCTGGTTGCTTCCCTGAGGTGTTGTTCCACATGTTGCTTTATCTCTTGTGTTTCCCACATGTGGAAGTTGAAATTTAGATGTGATGGAGTCAGGGTCCACATCTTTGGTAAGAATGCATTGTAAGGGATGATGTCTTTGCATCACCCCGCTTGGTGTGATGACAACCCGATCGACCGTCACTTGCAGTTGTTTTTGTCTTCTTACCTTTGGGTAGTAATGTGTGTGTTGCTACATTGACATTACGTGAACATTCAATTCTTCATCAACAATCCTGTTGGTTTAGCACTCAGTGACAATGCTTGACTAAAATAATTACAGTAGGGATATGAAATTGTGTTTTCTAAGTCTATAATTCCTTTTACATTTATTATTTGGCATTTTCTGTGAAGCAGAGATTTCCTCCATATAGTGGGACTATTAGATTACCTGAAATACCATTTCCTTTAATTGCCAGTTTTCAAAGTAAAAAACTGTTTAACAGCTGCTTCATATGAAATGTTGGAAGAATTTGTTTTTCAAAAAATGCTTTATATGAATTTTCAAATTTATGCTTAAAAAAATCTAAGCTATACCAGCTGTATATGTTATTGATGTATAATTTCTTGAGCATTTCCAATGTATCAGGGACTGTGTTAAAGGTTTTATGTAATCTAATTCTTACGACAACACAGTGAGGTTTTGGAGAATGTCAATGGGAACCCCAAGTGGTTAAATAACTTGACACAGTCACTCACGTGGGAAGTGACAGAGCTGGGATTCAAACTCAAATTGCTCTAAGTTCAAAAATCCATGCTTAATTCTTTTTATGAATTTTTGCTGCATTTTACTTAAAAGCCAAATTCTATTTGTAATGCTTGCTGTTTGGAATATTTCCCAATTCATAAACACTAGAAATGGAAATTATGCTTAATAATTCTTATGAGGTCTCTTCCCTCTTCCCTTTTGTTTTTTAAAATATTTTTAACAGTGTGAAGAAAACACAAACCTTCAGGATATTACCCGCTACCTCAAACTTCCCTTTTCCAAGGGCATTTTCCTTGGGAATAATAATCAAGCCATGAAGGCCACAAAGGAGTCTTTTTGGATAACATCTTTTCTCTGTTCCACAAAACTTACACAAAACGGTAACGTATAAATACTATTTTATTTGAAAGCCCTTATACCGGAGTACTTGTGTGAATTTTGGTAAGCATGTTTAGTAAACACCAAAGTTATATTTAACAACTTTAACACTAAAAAATTATTGATTGTTCTGTTTTGATTTGCAACAAAATGGAAACAAATCTGACCCAATGCTCTGTTGAATGCATGTAATTTAAGAAAGATTTCAAAATTATCCCAGTGTTGGAAACCAAGTACACAACTCTCCAAATAAACCATCAAAACCCAGCTGCTTTAAAAAAAGAGAAAGAGAGAGAGAGAGAAATACCGCCACCTTAATCTCTTGTTTTATAGCTCCATAAACAGTGCTAATTGCAGGCTTTAGAATAAAGGCTGTTTTTTGTTTAATTAGATGCATATTGCTTTTCTGTTCTAGCATTACTTTTTATGTCAGTGATTGTTAGCAAGTTATGATTAATAAAGTAAGCTCTTATCCTTGGCAAATTGCTATGAAAACATCATCTGTAATGAAGGAAGTAAATTAAACATTTTTGAGTTCTTCATGGTTGCCGCGTAAGGCTTTTGGCTAACATCCTGAATGTTGTGTTAATAAGTTAGATTCAGTATGTTGAAGAGAATCACTTCATAATAAGATATTCTGCCTCATAAAAACCTCCTATGCCCAAACATGTGTAGTTATTACCATGTTTCCCTGAAAATAAGACATACCCATAAAATAAGCCCTAGCAGGATTTCTAAGCATTTGTGCAATATAAGCCCTACCCCGAAAATAAGACCTAGTGGTGGGCGTAGCTACGCAGCATATCTGCACAACCCATGCATTTCGTCGCAGAGTGGTAAAGAAGATGAGCAGCCCTTCTCATCTGCCCCATGAGAGCTCTATTGCGCGACATGAGAGATTGGGGCCAATGGTTCTGAAGGAAATAGAGTCGCAAGAAATTCAGGATGGAATTCAGGGTTTGAAGAGTTATGATGATGTTCCAGAAGAAGACAACTTAACTATATTTGAATAAATGTAGATTGTTGTATCGTACTTAGAAAAAATAACACATGCCCTGAAAATAAGCCCTAGGGTGTCTTCTTGAGGAAAAATAAATATAAGACCCTGTCTTATTTTCGGGGAAACACAGTAGTTATTAGTTCTTTCTTAATTCCTCCTTCTGTGTCAGAGAACAGCATCTTTAGGAAGAAACATATTTCTTCTCCTCTACCATAGTATCTGAAAAGCAGCAAAATGTAGCATTTATAGTATTGACCAATTTTAAAATACCTCTCAGTTTCAACATGAAATGCTGCTCTGTTTTTATAGGACACCAAGTTAAGATATGTCAGGTTATACCAGGCTTTATCTGTATTCAGTGGTTAATGATTTTACTTAAACAAAACCTCCATTGACATATCTCTAAATGATGATAAAGCATTTACTAAACCTCAGGTATTTTTATGGGGCCAGTCTACCCCCATGGAAGTTATGAAGATAATAAAATCAACCTGTTATTGACTCCCTTAGAATTTTAATTCATCCTGTGTGGATTAGTTGTATGTCTGTTATAGAGTTTACAATCACATTTAACTGAATGTCCCCTGTAGAATATTTTGGGATTGTGTTCGTTATCTATTACTGCTGTAACAATTACCACAAACTTATTGACTTAAAACAACACAGATTTATTATCATACAGTTCTGGGGTCAGAAGTCCACAATGAGTTTCACTGGGCTAAAATCAAGGCTTTAGCAGGGTTTCATTCCTTTTGGATGCTCTGGGAAGAATCTTTTTTATTACCTTTTCTACAGCCCCTTCCTCCATCTCCAAAGCCAGCAGCATAGCATCTTCAAATCTCTCTGACTCTGATCTCCTTACATCTTTTAACTATCCTTGTGATTACATTGGGCTAGATAATTTAATCAGATCTATAAAATCTTGTTTGCCATGTAAGGTAAACATATTCACAGGTTCCAAAGATATGTGGACATCTTTGAGGGCATTATTCTGCCTACCAGACAGATAAACCTCACAGTAGATTCATTCCCATCAAAATATTTGGCCCTACATCCTGAATTTGTTTAATTCTAGGCTTTAAGATGTTAGAATTACGAGCATAAGATGGAGAGAACCAAATCCTGAAAACTAGAAGTTGCTACCTTTTAAAGGCAGAGAACATTTTTAGGTAAATATGGGTATATAAACTATTCATGAAATCATTATACTACACATCTCACTATATGGAAGTGGGATCAGAATTCCATGTGATGCATGGCTCATTTCTGTAGACCGATGAGTGCTTAATTATTATTTTGTCTTTGATTAACCTGGTCATTGTAAGACTACTCAAAATGAGCCAAGAAATGAATAGCATGTTTCAAGAGATGGGATGGAGGAAGTAAGTTAGTTGGTCTTTCTGAAATTTACATGCTAGACACATCTCTGTGTAGAAGTAATCCAGTTCCAAATTGGAAATAAATTGCTATGTGTTCATTTTACTTGACTTGGAAAATATACAAATCCTATTTCCACTACAATTGAGCATTTAGTAGGTGATATGGTCTCTAGGAACAGTTTCCTAGAGCAGATTTGCATTTCAGGATTCCTGAAGTATGTCTGTCTGCACACTCTGTCTGTTACCCTACATTGTTCATGGGTAGCTTACCAAGGCCAGAGCACTTTACTAGACATCTCTGACTGCTGGATCAAGTAGAGATTTTAAGCTGCTTAGTAGTAGAAGTCATATCATCCTCCAATTTTATAGCTCTTGGTAGATTGACCACATAAAAAAACACTTAATAAATGCTTGTTAAATGGAATATAGAAAATCCATATTTTCAATGGTAGGTCATAGCTTCTAATTTGCAACTAAAATATCTTCCAGTGGCTGAAACAGAGACTTAGGAGATGGCAGTTTTGTGTTGACTCTGAGTACTTTGCATACATGACTAATTACATCCAGACACACATAACTGCTTTACTCTTCCATGTGCTCCATTACAAGCAATCTAGAGATTCATCAGCACTTCTTGCAGGAAAGATGGATAGTCTGATCCTGATCTGATTGTCTGGACCACTGTGATCATTTTCCAGCTGTGCTCGTGTGGGCCCTGGTCCTGGTTCCCCGCTGCTGCCTCTGGTGCTGCCACTTTGGGGCCAGCAGAGCCACTCCCTGCCCCACCCCACTCCTTATATTGAGCAAGGCCCTGAACGCCCCTGCAACTGCTTCACTTTAAAGGCAGAGGAAGAGAGCAAGGAGAAGTGAGAGCTGGATGGGGGCGGAGTAGGAGGTGAGAGTGAATGGCAGGGTTGAAAATGCACTGGGGGATTATAAAAGAGAAGATGCCAGGGAGGGGAGGCCTCCTGAAGTTAGATGCTGGAAGCAGGAAGTAGGTGGGAGGAAGGCAGCAAACGGGGAGAGAACAATAGAGCCTTGCCTTGGTCCCACCGGGCCCACTCTGTGGAAATATCTGATATGCCAAATATAACCAATCTGTTTTTAAAAGGTTTCAATCATACCCTCAGGATGTCTGAGTTACATATGAATATTAAACACTTTCAGGGATTTTTGGTTATGAAATATCATAAATCTCTCTTTCAAAGTCAGTATTTTAAAAATTCCTTCATATTTCTCATTCTAAGTCCTCCTCCTCCTCTTATCCCTGTTTGTTGTAGATAAACATTCCTATTTAGCATTTAATTTCTTACTATTAAGTCCTTTGTGAAGTTTTTCTCTTGAATCCGGCTTTGGTGGAGCTCACTTCCTTTCCTCTTGGATCCTTCTGCTTTTTCTCATTTCTGTTCACTGTGTCCTATTTTCTTTCTCATCTTAACTACTTCCTTGATTTCTCAGGTTTTTTGTTTCCTTGTTGGTTTGTCTGTTTCTCAGCAAGTCCCATTCAAGTTTCTCCTGAAACAAGTGCTTTGAAGTACATTTCTCACTATTCCACCTGGAAAAGTCATCCTGGCTTCTCAATCGGCCAGTCTGGTCTGTCAGCCCCATGACCCAGAGGCTACCGGGTCCCACGGCCCTGTGCATGCTCTGCTTGCATGAACCTTGTCAGTTCTCACCGCTCTCACTGGCCTCCAGATGCCAAGTCTCCCTGCTAGCTTTGGGGACTAATGAAGCTTGGACACCATCTTCCAGAGCCTTTCCAACTTCTGCCCAAGAAAGATAAAGGAAGAATTTATTCCTTCCCCAGATGAAGAGGTTCTCAGAGGACCTGTTGGACTCAATAGCCCGCATGTCAGTTTAGGAGAGGGAGGAAAATGAAGAGCTTGCCCAGAATCTGGGATGGAAGATGGCCCATGGAGTCGAGGATGCCACTCTCAGTCCAAGAGCTCCCTAGATGATCTGACAAATCACTGAGCTTGTCATCATTGTGCAGGGACCTTTTAGTCCACCAAGTTTGAGTCTCTTTGTCAAGAAGACCTTTGTGAAGACCTTTGTTGCTGGGTGGGATTGGTTGCTAGGGCAGAGTACTGTGTGCTGGGAGTCCAAACATGAATAAAGCAGGTTCCCAGCCCTCCAGAAAATCTCATCATACCAGGAGGAGGCAGAAAATTATTCAACAAATATTTGTCAACTGCCTACTCTGTTCTTAGTGCTAGAAATTCAATAGTGCCAAGCTCAGCATGGTTTTTTCCCTCTTGGAGTTTACAGTCTAGTTGGGGTGTAGACAAATAAACAGCAGTAATGGTAAGATAGATGCTACTGTGATATGAGCACATAGAAAGGACAGTTAGCTCAGGACTTCGGGAAAGACTTCTCGGATAAAACAACATCTAATCTGAGAACTAAGAATGACTAGGAGTTTATATAAGTCAAGAGCAATGGGAGGGAGGAAATCCTTAGAAAGTACTGGAATACATGCCATTCCAGAGAGGACTGGTCATACTCTGTGGGGACCTGCAACTAGAGTGTCCAGGAGGGGTGAGCCACATGTTCAAGAATTCAGCTTTTACCAGTAGAACACTTTCATGTTGGGACTGTTCTCTATTAAGGCAATTAATCTTCCTTTCTGTTTGGAAAGGTGATATGCTTGATCTTTTGAAATGGAGAACCCACCCAGACAAGATCACTGGCTGTCTCTCTAAATTAAAAGAAATCGATGGCTCAGAGATAGTAAAGGTATATACTATTTTGTTACTGTTTTCCTCCCAGAAATTTATAGGATAAAGAACATTTGGAGGGGAAGGACAAATAGTATTTTATTCATTCATTTACCACTTCTTTAACAGTTTCTGCAGGATACCCTGGATACCTTATTTGGAATTTTAGATGAAAATTCACAAAAATATGGGTCTAAAGTGTTTGATTCTTTGGTAAGTTCAAATTCACTTAATTATGTTTTAACAATTTGTCTCTCAATCTTGACTTTCATGAGGCTATTTCAGAAATAGGCACTTAATAATGTAAGAGTTCATTTTTAAAAGAAAATCCCCCCAAAATCTTGGTTTGCATTTGGTTTTATAAAGCTCAATTTTCTTTCTTAGGTTCACATAATAAATTTGCTGCAAGATAGCAAATTTCATCATTTTAAACCCGTAATGGACACTTACATTGAGAGTCATTTTGCTGGGGCACTTGCATACAGGTAAGGCCCTTTATCTTGTAATTGCTTTAGAAGCGGTTCCTTTTGAGCTTTTTCTCAGCAGAGCAGCTATACGGGAAAATTTAAAAGGGAGTGTAGGAAGAAATGAAGCACAACAACTGAAGTGTCTCTTGAGACAGTCTCTTCTCTCCTCACACTTCCTTTTATGGTGGCTAGAACTTATTTTGATTAAAAAGAGGAAAAAAGAACTTGCTGAATTCTATTCCTGAGACCTAAAATATAAAGTTTTTTTCTTTTTGTTTCTGTTTCACTTGGTCTAAAATGTCTGGTTACTTCACTTGACTATCAACATCCCCATTTAATCGCTGCACTCCTTGACAATTCTAGATGTCTTTAAGAAAGAAATACGAATGGAAAATAACCTTTGCCTTCATACCTGTTGAAAGTCATTCATTCATTCATTCATTCATTTGTTAAGATTTACTGAGGGCCTGCTGCATGCCAGCTGCTATACTTTGTGCTGATAACTGAAGACCTGGTCCCTGGCCTCAAGCAATTCCGTCATTAGACGCTTTGATAGGAGCTTCCATTTTGACTGCCCCTCCTTTCCGACCAGCTCAGATGGTGCACGTGAGGCTAAGAGGGAGTGAATAAATGTCATGCTTTAGCTAACATGGGCTGCCTCCGCATAGCCCAGTTGATAATGGCCAGAAGGCAATAGCTTTTCTCCTTCCCAGTCTTTGGCCCTGCTTAAATAGCCCTAGAATTTCCCCCAGTGTTCTATGTCTCTGGCCCAATGCTGCCATTGCTGTTCTCCTTCATTTCTACTTTATACCTTAAGCTCTTGTGCATGTGTAAGATCATCTGTTCCCAGAGGTGATTTAAAAGAAGTGGGAAACAGATTTTTTTAACCCCTTTTCCCCATCTATGTGATATATAAAGAATAATAGGTAATCCAATAAACATTTGATCGTGTTAACTTGGGTATTCCTGACCATGGCATGTTAAGAGTAAATGAAGGTATTTTTGTAAGACTAGATACTCCATCAGCATGATTTTTTGCCAAAGGAAATGTAACAGCAGGAATAGTTTTGAAATGTTGGCCCACTTGGCCTCACAATTTGAGTCCTAGCATGATGTGGTCACTGCTTGCAACTGAAATTGTCACTGAAGGCTAGAGAATAAGAGTGTAAATTCTAACACTTCAGATTGGCCAGAAAAGCAGGATCATCACTCCTAAAAAGATAAATAAGGCCTGTGGAATCCTCTTAGACTGTGGGTGGTCAGAAACTAACTGACATATCATCTTAAAAATAGTGCTCCCAGAAGAATCTACCTACTGGCACATCCAAGTCTCATTCTGTGACCAAGAGAAGAATTGCTGTGTGAATTGTTCCCTAGAAACTAAGAACTGACCAAAGTTTAAGGTGGCAATACTGTAATTCTGAGAGTTGTGGGTTGTTATTGTTGGTTTTAATTTTTGTTTCTTTAAACAAACAAATGAAAAACCCTTGGCTTTTCTAGAAATTCTCTTTCTAAGGCACACTTTGACAGTAAGCCTTGCTCTTCTCACAGGTCAGAAAATTGGCTTGATAAATCCATGGGGTGTGACTTGGAGTATGGAGGTGTTACCTTCATCCCTCCCCATCCCCCTTTTTTGCCTCCAGCTGAATATTTCACTCAGCTGTTTACATGGTCACTGAGGAAGAAATCCCAATTAGCAATTGTCCACGATTGACCATGACAGTCATACTTCCAGGTACTTGGCCAGAGTCCTTTTCTCCGATATTCGTGCTTGCCCATTTGGAAGCATTGCCAGGAATAGCAGGGCAATGGAATGTGTCCAGATTGAGTGTCGTTTCTTGAGCTTCAAAAGGGGCAGTGATGTTGATCTGCAGATTTAGTAAAATTATTATGTAGCAATTTGACAGGAAAATATGAGAACTGATGGAAAAAGAAGCCACTCTATGATACAAATAAGTGTTGGATTTGTTGGCATTTAATTGAGATTTAGACCAGTTCTACACTCTGCACGTTTCTCCCTGGTTTTTTTAGAGATCTCATCAAAGTGCTCAAGTGGTATGTGGACAGGATCACAGAAGCAGAGCGGCAAGAGCATATCCAGGAGGTGCTGAAGGTGATGACATGCTGTTGATAACAGACAGCGGAGTCTAACAAAGCTGTTGCATGCCAATGCTTAGGCTAATTGGTTTCCTTTACACAGACAGTAATTGGTGATGATACATTACTGACATTCCAATTCACAGATTTTAAGCAGTTTATGGCTGCTCCAGAGCTGATGAAATTTGAAAGGGACTTTGCCAGGCTCGTCCAACGGAACCTGGTTGGGATTGCATCCTTGCTCCTCCAGACTCCAGAACACTTGAAGTGGAATCTAGGATTAGCAGGAAAGAGGGAGGGTTTATGAGAGGAGACTATAGATGGGCAGCGAACTTTAAGTTCCTGGTTATTACCTCTACCAACCTGACAGAGACCATCTGAGAACCATGTATGTTAAATTTTAAGAGCAAATAGGGTGGCTTAACAGGGATCATAACAAGGAAACCTGAAGTGTTACTGGGTCTCTTGGTTTAACACTGCCCACATCAGTTGTCTATGGCGACACTAATGCCTTACTTGCAAACTTGTTCAGAAATAATACAAATTATCAAATGGATTTTCCAGTAAGCAGCCCTGGTACTTTTCTGATTCCTATCATTAAGTACCATCCTTTTTAATGTCAGTAGATAGGAATAGATAATGTATGTATTGTATAAAACAGCATTTTGTTAATTATAAGTTTATCATTTTTGTCTGACTGAAGGTAAAATGCTAAGTGGCAAGACTACCAACAAAGCAAAATTATGTTTGGAAGAACAGTTATCTCTTTCTTGACTAAATTAAAAAAAAAATCTGAGGATCAAAAACATTTAGTGTTCATAATGCTCCAGAACTAGGAAGTATTTTTCAGTTTTCTATACATCCCTCTCATTAGGCATCAGAGAAAAATGGATCTTGCCCCTACAAGTAAATACTGTTTAAAAATCTCTTTAGCAGACAATGAGTGAGATGCGCACTGAGGGATGGTCACGCTTGAAGCTCTGACTCGAGGGGGGAGAGGGGCAAGGGCAATATATGTAACCTTAACATTTGTACCCCCATAATATGCTGAAATTAAAAAAAAGGAAAAAAATAAAAAAATAAATCAATAATTTAAAAGTCTAATGCTATACAGTGGTTTTTATGTTGCATTGTTGTTAAACAAATACTCTTGGTCTCCTTTGAAAGTAACTTTCGAATTTTCTTTTTAAGGCACAGGAATACATTTTTAAGTATATAGTTCAGTCTCGAAGGCTGTTTTCCCTTGCCACGGGTGGGCAGAACGAAGACGAATTCCGCTGCTGCATCCAGGAGCTCCTTATGTCGGTCCGTTTCTTCCTTTCACAAGAGAGCAAAGGGTCTAGAGCGCTATCTCAGTCACAGGTAATTTTTTTTTTCATCTCTGCTGAATAGAAGAGAAATATGAGTGCCATTTATTTATTTTTACACAGCAGTATAATTGAATGTTTCCTACATCAGAAATCCCTATCTCCAGTTTATATTTGTAGCTTAACCAACTTTATGAGTAGAATTTTAAAAATCCCCTGGCTTCTGAGTACTAGCCAAGCAGAAGTGGATTGCCTTTCCTCACACTCTTCTCTCTGCCTGGAGGGTTGGTTGGTTTGTATCAGCCTCGTTTCCAGTTACCAGAATGTGTACCGATGATACCATGTGCTGTCACCATTGGCATTGGGGAAGGAATTTCACTCGAGCCTATCTCTTACAGTTCTTTTCCACAAGCCTTTCATTGCACTTTTTTTTTTTCTTTTTTTGAGACAGAACCTTGTTCTGTCGCCCTGGCTAAGGTGCAAGGGCATCATCATAGCTCACTGCAACCTCAAACTCCTGGGCTCTAGTGATCCTCCTGCCTCAGCCTCCCGAGTAGCTGGGACTACAGATGTGTGCCTCCATGCCTGGCTAATTTTTCTATTTTTAGTAGAGACAGGGTCTCATTCTTGCTCAGGCAGGCTGGTCTCGAACTCCTGACCTTAAGCCATCCTCCTGCCTCGGCCTCCCAGAGTGCTAGGATTACAGGTGTGATCCACTGTGCCCCGCCCTCTATCAACTTGAGAATCATTGTATTGGACTCAGCTAAACTGCATGTTGTTTTGTTTTATTTAACTTGACCCTAATTATCCTTGGACTGATCTTATAAGATCAATGCTGATCCGCTGCTGCCAAATTCTATTACCAGGAGTAGCCCCCCATGATTTTTAAGAACAGGATCCATCTACTTTCCAAATAGCATGGCCTTAAAAAAAACAAACAGACAAACAAAAAAAAAAACAAATAGCATGGCCTTGAACGTGTTCCATGAGGTAATTCTGAACATCTTTCTCTGTATTTTCTTAATTCTTTTTTGTATACTTTTAATTCTAATGACTTGGTTAAAAAATCTGTTAGAAGGATAAGCAGCCTCTTACCATACCCTGTAGATTAGAGATTGATCATCACTGAAAACTAGGACATAAAATGGGAGATTAGAAGGCAAAACTAGATCTTTAGCATTGTTGTTATAATTTGGTGCCATGCGACATTCAGAAGGCATAATATATAATGGCAAAACACCAGAAATGCACCGACACCCCAGCAATAGTCCTGTACTTTTTCTGCTTGTTTAGGGGGCTGTTCTTGTGGCTCTCTTCATTGCAGAGGTAGACTCATCTTCCTTCTGGACAAGGATACAATTCAGGCTTTTTAAATGTCATTTTGGCCTTTATAGTCAACAGTACAATCACTGCACTTTAGGAATTTGCCAGAGACCTTGATATCAAATTGCTCACTAGCCAAACCCTACTTATAGCAGTTGATATTTGAAAAGGATAATCTAACAGCCTAACCATGTATTCCATTAGATCCAAGTTCACAGAAGTTTACTATTTCTATAAAAGGGATTCAAAATTTGAGTTTCATCCTGAGATTTTTCTTTTTAACCTTCATCAGTTACAGGGACAGAACTTTCCTAATTCACCCCTGAAAAATATTTTCTTACTCACAAGAGTAACCTGTTTCTCACTTCCTAGGGATTCAAGAATTTTCCCCCTTTAAAGTTAGAGAACTATTTCTTTACCTTAGTTGTATTTCCACTAAATCCTAGCTGTCCCCCTAACTAGACTTGGCTACCACTGTGATCCAGCGGGGCGGGGCACCTCAACTTCTGTCTCTTCAACGTATTGACTTCCACTGCTCTGGAGTCAATTCTGTTTTCTGTAATTCTGGAGTCAATTTCTGTTTTCTGACTGTATTCTGCAGTCAAGTCTGAGAAATAACTTTAGCACCTTCAAAGAATCATACTCGATTTTTTTTTTGCCCCTAACTTTTAATCAAGAGATAGTATATAAAATGTGTACATAAAGTTTCTGAATATCTTTGCAAACTGTACTGAGGTCATTCTCTATTATTTTGTACAGTATCCCTTACTTATAAATTTTGATGTGGTATTTTTAGTTTGATGCTAAGAAAAATTTATATAAAATGATACAGTGTTTGATTTTCTTTATTAAGCAATGAGACCTTTGCCCCTCTATATTTTGGGAGGAAGGAGAATGCTGCTCACCTCTTCTCATCCCAGGTTCCCTTTTGATCCTATCTCTCTCTTCAGAGAAGCCGAGAGTCACTAATTTGATTGATCCAGTGTTTTAGTTTTCTTTAGCTGCAAAACAAATGACCTTAAGATTAATGGCTTTAAACAACACTCATTTGTTAGTTTGCAGTTCCATAGATCAGAGGCCCAGGTAGGCTTGGTTGGGTTCTTTGCTTGGGATCTCTAAAGCCAAAATCAAAGTGTCAGCTTTGATGGCTTATCTGGAAGGAGGCTCTGGAGAAAAACTTGCTTTCAAGATCTTTTATGCTATTGGCAAAAATACATTTCTTTGCATTTATAAGATTAAGGTTCCCATTTCCTTGATTGCTGTCAGCCAGGATGGGGTTGGGGGTTGGGGGTAGGGGCCTGGGGGAATGTACTTTTATCTTCTAGAAGCCACTTGCATTTCTTGGTATTTGGCTATTCCATCTTCAAAGCCAGCAACAGTAGGTCAAATTCTTCTCATCCTTTGAATCTCTGTGACTTCTTCTCCTGCTACCAGCCATAGAAAATTCTGTTTTAAGGGTTCATGTGTTTAGGTGAGGCCCACTTGGCTAATCTCCATATTTTAAGGTAATCACAGAAACAACACCAGGAAACAAAGGACATAGGAGTCATCTTAGAATTCTGCCTACCACATCCAAAGCCAGGGATATCCATTGGTCTGAGTTTTATTGTTAGGCTGCCTTACAGATAGAAACCCAGTTTCCTTGCTCCATTTTGCTTTGTTTCCATGTTGGCTGCAACTCAAGGCAAATCCTGTCTCCTGGAGGCAGAGCAGCCATCCAAGCAGTCCTTCTTCAGTTTGAATCAATGGCTGGCTATCCATGCTGGTTGCTAATGACGTTGTCCTTGGTAGCCCTGTGCTGGGAGGACTAAGGGCTAACTCAGCTGGTGTAGCAGTAGTTCTTGGTTTTCCATTCCATGGACAGACCCACACCCCAGGGTCCCCAGGAGAAGAAGAGGAATGACAGAAGGAGTAGAGGCCAAAGACCCTGCTGCAAAGTCCTAATAATTACCTTTCCTTATTTGTCTTGGTTACCAGGAAGGTCAAAACTAAATTGTATCTTTATTTTTACTTGCAGTAAAAACACTTAGCTTGCCCTGGCACAACTGTCATTCTGCCCTCATCACAAGGTCCTTGTTCTTTTATCCTTTTTAATAGTCCTGTTCAATATGTATCTTACACTGAAGGCACATTCACATAGATTTTTAAAGTCAAGAAGTATAGATAAAGAAATAATGGATAAATTAAGGGATACTTGAGGAAAATCAACTTAGTTGACTTCAGTAGTCAGAAAGCTGGGCTCCCTTTATTTTTTTTTAATTTAATTTAGATCTGTATGACTCAGCTCTTTGCAGAGTGAAATGAAGGTTACATAAATACAGTCTTTAACAGAGAATATCAAGTTATTAATTTTAAATATATTCAAGTAAATCCATAATTTTTAAGAGTCAAAGGGCATAGCTATTGATTACAGTACCTTAAGCATTTTAATGGCACTGGCTTCAAATGCAAATCTTGACTCTTCTCGATAATTTTGCTGCTGCTATTAAAATAAATACTAAAATCCTTAAATTTGAATTTGATTCTGTGTTTGAATTATCCACATGTGTAGATGCAACCTACTTTCCAATGGTGTCAGATCTCATCAGTAAGCCAGCCAGCACTTGGATCTTAGTATATTAAAAACAAGTGCCTCCTTCTCCCACCAGGTACAGTTGAGGCTAAGTCAACGCTTCCTTCCAGTGCCCTCCTTCTATGGAATTTCAAAAGGCTGAATTTATTTGTTTGTTTTGATATACAGTCCTAGCCCAATTTTTAAAGTATTTTTAAGCCCCTTGGGAT
The DNA here is from genome assembly GCA_008086735.1 of Cheirogaleus medius. Lineage (NCBI taxonomy): Eukaryota > Metazoa > Chordata > Mammalia > Primates > Cheirogaleidae > Cheirogaleus > Cheirogaleus medius. The sequence continues at coordinate 29,481,409 of VBSM01003176.1, forward strand.
TTGATGTTAGCATATTTTTCCCCATAAAAAATGATTATCACATCTTTTTATTTACGTAAAAAATATTGTTCTTAGTCTGTACACACAGTCCTTGATTTGAAATAGATCTTGAAGCAACCCAGGGGGTTGTTCTAATGATCTTTTCATTTTACAAGTGATGAAACTAAAGCTTAAATGATCAAACTAAAGGGTGCTAAAATAACTCTCCAAGGTCATAGAGTTGATTAGAAGCAAAGCTAGTACTATATATAACCTAGATCTTCCGATGCCCCGTCCTGTGTTTTTTCTTAAATCATAAATGGAGTGCTTTAGGGAATTAATGAGTTTGGCTTTTTAGAGATAAACAAGATTTAAATGAGCATTTCAGAAAGCTCCTTCAAAGGGTAATGAAATATAAATGACAACAATCCAGGTCTGGTTTGAGCATTCTTTTTGTTGAATCATGATGCATTTTGCTGATTTTGTGGGGGTTTTGCCAATCCTCTTCCTAATGTCAGTGATTTTCCAGAATTTCCCAGTTTTTATTATGTTGTTCCTTTGTACCTTTCAAAAACTGTCCTATTCTACTGCACTTTTTTTTTTTAATGTTGTCCTTTTAGCTTTAGGTAACAGAAACATTTTACATTCATTTTCATGCCATTCAAAAATACTTGTCACAGTTCTTAAACTCACTGATGTTATACAGCTTATTGGTCATGGTATTTCTGGAAGTCGATTTAAATTTCTCCTTCTTTTTAAGGCTGTGTTTCTGAGTTCTTTCCCAGCCGTGTACTCAGAATTGTTGAAGCTCTTTGATGTCCGGGAAGTGGCCAACTTGGTACAGGACACTTTGGGCAGTCTGCCGACCATCATGCACGTGGACGACTCCCTGCAGGCCATCAAACTGCAGTGCATCGGCAAAACCGTGGAAAGCCAGCTTTATACCAACCCAGGTAGGCCAGCGAGTCTCTTGAATGAAATTGTGTCTCTAGAAAGCCATCATTTACCTCTTGTAGTCATTAGTCAGCAGAAGCAATTGAAAACAAAAACTTAAAAAGGACATTCTCAAAAGCATTGTTTATTTGGATGGTAAATTTACTTAGTAGTCAAATATAAAAATATGGCTATTAAAACTTTATTTCTAGAAAGAGTGAAAACTAATGATTAGATTTTTGATTCTAATCACAGCTAGTTGTAGTGTGGAGTGTGCTTTTTTCCTTATTCTTGATCTCTTTCTTTTTAATGTTCAATAAAACTTAACATTTCCCTTCACAGATTCTTCCTGGTACTTAAATGATCCTTTTTTTGTTTGTCTCTTTTGTGTTTAAAAGTTTTCCATCGATTTGTGTTCTGAAAGTGGATGAAAGTTTTGTTGTACTGTCATTTTTTATTTCATCCCAACAGCAAGTGATCAGTTACTTAAATTGATTTTGTCGTAGTATCTGTTATTAAATTCCATTGCCTCTTGTTATCTTCTGTTTTTTTCTGAAGAAAGTAATACACTCAGTACCAACCTCATTTTAAAGTTTATTTTGATAAGTTTCCATAAGCCTCTCCAAGTAAAAAACTTATTAAAATAGACTCTATTAAGTATTATTTTTCCATATGAATGCATATGTGTATATAATTTCCTTTACAATTAGGTTTCAAATATAATAAAATTTTTTTTACATTATTGTAAAACATTTTAAACATACAGATGAGAACAAAGCATAGTGTGGGTAAATGATTAACAATTCTTAACATTGTCATGTATTTACTTTAGATATTTTATTAAGAAATTCATTGTAGGTACACTCAAGGTCCTCCTGTGCATATTCTCATGTCCTTCATAGAAATTTCCAGTGTCAGAGATTATGGATTGTTTCATAGTTATGAAAATATATGATTTTTATCTTTCAAGTTTTTATCATCTTTTTGTCTTTAAGTGATAACATTACATTGTTTGTCATTCTTTAGAGTGCTTTTTTGATTAATATTATACTTTTATATTTTTTCATGCTACTAGATATAACTGTAGTTCATTCTGTCTTTACTTTTATATAATATTCCACTGAACAAACATATCAAAGTTAATTTATTTTTTCTCTTACTGGCAGACTTTTGGTATGTTTCTGGGGTTTTTCTTTTTCTTTTTTAAATAACGCTTCAATCAGTGTGAAGGAAAATTCAACCTTCTGATTTCTCCCAATAAAAGCATGATTTCATCCTGGAGAAAAGATATTTCTTGTGGTGGCTTTCACACTACTGTGCTGCTCAGAGCCCTAGGGGTTCTGTCGCAGTGACTGGGGACTCCCTCCAAGGTTGGGAACAGGCAGTGTAGATGGGAGGGAAGTCCTGACCAGGGACCCTCATTTAACTCAAGCACCAACTCTGCTTTCACCAAACTAAGAAAAGTTCATTCCTGTCTCAGAGGAATTGGTGATTTCTGCCATATTTCTCCCCAATTGGCCAGATAAGTCTTTGTTAGGTTAAAGTCTTACACCAAAAAAGCAACATAGGTAATCAAAATTGTTTTCAAATGGAAGAAAATTGTTTTGGGGAATAGTGTTCATTGTATGCCTCTCAGAGATGTGCTGTCTGTGGCCCCAGTTCCGTGTTGGTCCCTGACGCTCCACAGGCAGCAGAAATCAGGACTACAGAGATATAGAAAGAGAAGAAGCTGCTGCTATCCAGGTGCAAGAATACTGGGTCTTTGTGGTAGTTGATGAGAATAGTTATTAGCATAAGGGGTGGAAGGACTCATGAGACCCAGGAAATGTAGACCCCACAGGGTCTGCGCCAGTGCCCTGGAAGAGCGGCTTGTGGCCAATATTGGGAAGCTGGTGAATGTGACAGGATGGCACGGAGGAGAAAGAGGAGAAGGAGAAACCCTGCTTGCCTGTGTTGTGTGTGGGGGACGCTCACCGTGGAGGATGGTCACAGAAAAGCAGGATCAGCTCACGATCGACGGAACACTCAGAAGCACACGCAGATGTTCATAAGAGGAAAGGCTCTGTCACTGCCCAGGCGGGATGCGGCTTGGCCTGGTGTTTACTGACTCATCATGAGAGAAAACAGAGACTGTCATATGTAAATGTCCCGTCTTCATGGAGAAAAACAGGAAGTGTCCCTGAGAGCTTTCCAAGACCCAAAGTACCCTCTGTTTCAATCATATGGGACTACATGATAGTGTTAGGGAAACCCGTAAAGTGTTTCTAGTGACTTTGAAGTTGTAAGTCAGAAACCGTGAATTTAGGGGATTGATGGGCATATCTGTGCTGTCCAGTTGAAAGAGGAGATGTTGGAAGGAAAATAAGATGTGCAGTACAAATGGCAAAGGAGAGGATGTGATATCTTGGGTTGTGGTTAAGAGGGAGTGTGACCCCTACAAGGGCATGGTACTTCTTGCAAAAATAGGCAGATTCTAGCTGGAGGAGGAAGAAGAAGAGGGATAATACGAAACTGTGTCATTAAAGAACCATGGTCAGAGGTCCCAGTAGTCCACTCAGAATAATTGGTAAAGGGTCAGTTAAATACTTTTGAGCTCTCCTTAAAAAAAAATAACAACAACAACAAAAACATAGTTCTTACAGTGGACAAAGATTTTTTTAAGGGATTTTGGAATTAGGTGCCCCAGTTTCTATCATATTTCCCCAGAAGTAACTATATCCAGATAACAAGAAATGGGAAAAAAAATTACTGTAAACATAAATAAATAGCATCACCAAAATATGGTGAAATAAGACTCATGTTTTAGATAAAGTTATGATGTAGTAATTTCCCATTGTTGCTGTAACAGTTACTACAAGCCTGGTGCCTTAAAACAACGTATACTTCTTATTTACAGTTCTGTAGAGCAGAAGTCCAAAATGGTTCTCACTGGGCCAGAATAAAGATGTTACCAGAGCTGCATTCCTTTTTGGAGGGTCTAGGCAAGAATTCCTTTAATAGCCTTTTACAACTTTTAGAAGCCACCCACATCCTTTGTCTTTTGGCCCCCTCCTCCTCCTCCTTGAAAAGCCAGCATTGCAACATCTTCCAATGTCTCTCTCTTACTCTTTTACTGATAAGGACCCTTGTGTTTACATTGTACCTACCTGGATAATCCAGGAAAACCTCCTTCTCTCAAGATCCTTAACTTAATCACATCTGCAAAATCTCTTTTGCCATACCATAGTCACAGGTTCCGGGAATTAGGGCATGGATATCTTTGCAGGGGACCATTATTGCACCCATCACATACAGATAAAAGAAACAGATTCAAAAGCAGTGTTATGGCTTAGTGCCATATAAGAAAGTGGAAAAACACTCAGAAATCTAAGATTTTTATTTATTTATTGGAAATTAAAAAAAACCTGAAACACAGAAGTGCTACAGTTGTGTGCATGTATGTACCCTGACCAGTTGGAGGTTAGAAATGACACTTTCCTGATTATAGATCTGAAATGGAAATAAGATAAAGTAAGGATCAGGGCATTGTGATGCATCAGTGAGGTATGTATTCAGCTAAAGACAAAGCACTTAATTCTTAACCTGCCTGAATGACAGTTCCTTTTCCCTGAACATAGAATGTGAGAAAGACAATAGCTATGCTGAGTTTATTTCTGATCAGCGAAGAATCTAAGTAGATTAATATTCAATGTTTAAATCATTTGGAGTCCAGGCAGACCTAGTTAAAGCATTAAAAATTGACAACTAAATTTTTCCATTCCTCCCCCAAATTTTATTCTTCCTATTTCCTGAAGGCCAGGAATAGAGAGGTCTGGATAATTTTGGAGAAAACACCTTTGGTGATGGCAAAGAAAAAATGTGGATTTGATGCATAGAGGTTGGGGAGGAAGGAGGAAGTGTAGAGGTTGGCAGCAGAGAGCGGTAGTTTAGGGGATGGTGATGAGAGGTCAGAAAAGGAGTCTCCCAGACTGATAGGTCAGATTCTACTAGAGCTCTGGGTTTTGCAATTGCTTTACATTTCCCCCCATTGCTTAGCAATTGGTGATTTGTTTAGCAGAGGTCTGCAGTCATTGCTGAGCTATTTTGTTACTAAGAAAAAGTCATATATGTTTCTACCTGGGAATAATTGAGCAGCTTATCAGGCAAAACCGAGCGCAGATAATAGCGGTAAGTATAAAGCCCTAAATGTGCTGAGCATGTACGGTTGGTGAGAACTTGCTTTTGCCTACAAACTAAAAAATCCAGTATTTTAGGGTAGAGATTTCTTAAGAAAGCAATCAGATGTAACTTTTTTTCTTTTTGGCACAAACTATCGAGTCCCCATTAACAATTTTGTGGATTACACGCAAGGCTGCAATAAGAAATAAAGTGAAAGAGGGAAGAAAGTAGACTATTACACTATTTTTAAAGTATACTTTAGGAACTAATTCTCCCCCCACCCATATTTTAGGTTATAATATAAAGAAAAGATATTTAATAAGTTTATCTTTTCATTTTACAACTTCACAAAAATAAAATTTTACTACAGTTAATGGATGCCTAGTAGCTTTTATTTCTTATAACTGTAGTTAAAGTACAGTTTAGTGTTGACTTTTATTGCATTGGAAGTGATTAAATTTATTTCACAGGCTAGACACGGTGGCTTATACCTGTAATCCCCAGCACTTTGGGAGGCTGAGGCAGGAGGATCACTTGAGGCCAGGAGTTTGAGACCAGCCTGGGCAACATAGCAAGATCCTGTCTCTAAAAAAAAAAAAATTATAAATATGATAAATCAATTTCACATTTTAAATCCAAATCCATTTGTTTAGAACTTTCTGCTAAGACAGGGCTTGCAAAGCAATCAAGACACCTTATAAGGACTAGAGTTGCATGAAAAAGAACTTCTCTTTTCTCTAGAAGCAGAGCAATAGTGCAGGACCATTGGGAAAAGTATGCAGAACTTAGATTATCTTAAAGTAGATTTTGTGTTGCTTATCCAAGATAAAACATACATTTTTAAAAACTACCTGGAACCTCAAGAAAGTCTTTGGTTAAAAATCATTAGTGTTTTGGCCCCTTCAGTATAGATCCCCCACCTGTCTTCCTCCCCCTTACCTGTGTCCTCCTCCCTCCCCCAGGCTTTTCTAAAGAGAAACAGCTCAGGGCTGAACCCCTCTGCAGGTGTTCTCCACCATCAGGGAGCTTCACAGTGGTTTAGTTTCTGTTCTCAGATTTTACAAAAGATTTGGCTACATACTGTTTTTGGATTTTGTTTTTTTAAAGGTATATATCAGCTATAACCATGTTTAAGTGCAAGTTTTTAATGAAGTCCTTAGAAAGATGTTTCTTTAGAAAATCGTTTCTGTATCTTTCCCTAGATGGGACAAAGATTAAAAATTAAAAGTTTTACATAACACCTCACCAGGAACATAGAAATGAAGATGAAAAATATATCTCACTGAAATCATAGTTGACCTAGGTTTTAACTGTGTGTTTGTTTGTTTTTTTTAATAACTATAAACTCACACGTTTTGGGCTACTCAGGACTCAATTTCAACTTTGATCTCTTAACCACGCTTCTTAACTTTTCCATGCTGAATGGCAGCAGCAAGCACATTAAGGGAAAAAGGATGAAACCTGTGTCTTTTCATTTCTCATATGCCACTCATCCCCCTTTGCACAGAGCTGCAGGGGGGTGGGGGGGGTGGCAGGATGGGTGCCACAGGCAGCTGCTGTGGTCTGCGTGGCGGTGGGAATCGCTGTCTTTTAGTGCGCAGGGCAGGCTCCAGCAGGTGGATGTGTCTCCTGACCCACAAACTGAACTGTGATGATGCGTCTCCGGCCCTCTTCCCGTTTAAGCTCTGTTAAAATCTGAAGCCAGACATGCCAGGCTCTCTTTCAGTTGCCTCTACTATCCAGCAGAACTCATAGTGAAGCTCATTCATTCAACAAATATTTATTATAGACAGACCCCCGCATATTATAGTAGAAATATGTTAGAAATATTACAGCAGATAAACAGATACAGGCTCTGCCTTCTGTCTGCTTATAGTCTAGCTCAAAGGCAGATGTTGAACAAGTGATTATGATAAAATGTGGCAGCAGTTGTGATAGGTGAAGTTTATGGGGTGCCACATAGCAGGGAGATCTTAGCAAATATTGGGGTGCGCTCCACCTACTTAGCCTCGGTTAGCACTGGTCTTGTGCTGACACAACTCTCACATCTGTATTTCTAGGCCAGGCCTCTCCTAGCTCCACGCCTGAGTATCCTCTCAACGTCTCTGCGTGGATGTCTCACAGGCTTCTTAAACTCAGCATGTCTAAAATGGAAATCTCAACTTTTCTCTCTCTGCTTACTCCTCCCCATCTTAGTACGTGGTGGCACCATCCACCTGGAAACCATGGGCTGGCTCCTTCTCCCTTTCGCCCTCTCCACCTGTCGCCAAGACCTCTCGTGTGCTTCCCTAGCATCCCTCACAACTGGCCCTTCTCCCCACACCCCCGCCAGGCCTGCCGCACCTGGTCTGAGCTGCTTCAGGTCTTTCTACACTTGTTTCCCATGTCTCCCTTTGCCTTATCCATCCATGTAGCCAAAGTTACCTTTAGAAACACACCAGATGACATCACTCCCAACTTCTACTCACATCTGGTTCTATTCTGTTTGGGGACATGCTCTAGAAAAGATCTTCCAGGCCCTGTGATGTGGCCCTGCCCACCTGCCTCCTCCTGTCTCCTTACTACTTCTCTCTCTTTGGAACCACTTTCTCCAGCTGCTCCTGAACCCAGTGAACCCATCCTTCGTGGTTCAGCCTCTCTCTCATTTTGTCAAGAAATCTCCTTTCTGCCCCACCCACCCACCCCATTATCACTCTCAGAGTACACTGTGTTTTGTTCTTTGGATCACCCAATAGAACTACAACTAGATAAAGAATTGGGTATTTATTTGTTTAATGTCTGTCTACCTCCCTCACCCGAGAAAGGAAAGCCCCAGAGGGCAGGGACTTTATTTACCTGGATCATGGTCATATCTCCAGCTTCCATAGCCGTGCCTGGTGCATAGCAGGTGCTTGATAGATGTTTTTTGAAGACTGTGTACTGACTGAGTCATGGGCTAGTGATCAGGATGGAGCAGCAAGAATGAATAAATAATGTGTATTTAAAAAAATGAAAACCATATTGGAAAAGCAGATTTTGAGCTAAGGATGAGCATGGGTGTGACAACAGAATGGGGCGGGGGGTGGGAGTAGGAGTCTCATTCCAGGAGAGGGCACAGCTGACAAAAGTTAAGAATTGCACAGACCATCCATCCATCTTTAGGAAGGATGCCCGAGGTGGAGGAGTCCAGGGTAGGATTGAAGCCAGTGGGTGAGATCAGTAAGCCACACGCCCAGATCATCCTTAGCCTTCCACTGTTGTTTTCCCTTGTGACCCTGATGTGTGCATGAGAATGTGACCCCCTAAATCTTCAGTCCTTTCCTCTCTGAGTGCTTGTCATCTGTATTCCAGCATCTGAAAAGCTTGTTCACAGGTTTTATGGCTGTCTGTGACCTTGGCAGTTCAATCCCTGGTGGCTCTGATCACAGCGGCCGGACCCAGCTCTGATGTCAGGCTTTCTGCAGTAGCAGCTCTGCTACGTGCAAAGCTGTGCCGCAGCACGTCCTCCTGCCCTGCTGTCAACAGTCTCCCCTCCAGAGGCTGCCAGGCAGCAGCTGCTTTGGTGTCCCACTCATGTCCAGCCCATGCTGGAGCCCAATGTGTGGAAGGTGACTGGCGACCCTTGTGTGCCACCATGGGACTCACAGATTCCCTCCTTTGTGGACTGATGCTGACTTCAAGGATCTTTGTCCAACGCTTGTGATAGAGGAGGCAAAGGTGTGCCTTTCCTCAAAATTAACCTAAAGGAGGAAATCTACCAGCATTTCTTAGCTGCCCTTCCTCCTTCCTAGTCCCATGCCCATTGGGAATTGCTAATGGGAGCTGGCTATATCTACTCGTGTGCACAGACAAAGGAAAAAGTCATTGGGAGTCATTCCTTTATACACTCAAGGAGACATACGACACAGTGAGCTTTATCTGAGATACGTAATATGAATGTGTGGACACTTTCAAGGGCAGAATCTACAGGGCAGACTCTATCATTAAGTGTATGGAATGTTAGTGTGTGTTCTCCTGGGGGCGGGGGGGAGGGAGTATTGTTTTGTTTTTGCTCTTTTAGGAGGGCTTGCTTGATGGGTCCAGGTGTTTTCTTTTAAAGGTAATAATTAGCATTTCAACCAGTCAACTTGTTTGGCATTTACCCACCAATTCCATCATTTGTACTGGCTGGCATTGCCTTAGTAATGGAGAAAAAGCAAATCTGCTGGCCAGCCACATATTTCTTTTTATACATGCCACACACGAATTGTTTGTCTACCTTACTTACTTTTTTTGCACTAGATATTTTCTTAACAGTTGGCTGCAAATTGAAATTTTAGAAATCAAATCCCCCTAGCTGCAGGAGCATATCAGATAAGCTTTATCTTCCTTTCTAATTAAACATTACTAGGCAGCGACTCCTGGCACTTAAGTTTTCAGGGTTTTTTCCCAGGTTCTTTTTGTCAAGTAATTGATTTGTAAACAAGTATTTAAGTTCCCTGGTGAGGCTTGCTGTTTAAAGAAGGCCTGCAATGGATTATTTCACAAGTTGGGATTTTAATATTCTGTGTTTTCTTAAAGCATAGAATGCCTTATTTGCCTTATTTTATTTGTTTTGATGGTAAACCTAAGGCCAGACCTCCTTGTGTTGGTAACCCAGTGGCAGGCATCAAAAGAAACATTAGACTCCAAACCTAACTCCTAAAAGAAATCAAGAAGACAATAAAAAAAAATCAGAAATACATTGATAAAGGCCCTTTTCTAGTTGTGGATGCCTTGTTTGCATTCCTTATGGTTTTTATTAGGATACAGAATCACTTTTACTGATGGATGTAGGAAGAAGTTGAAAGAGGAAGAAAGGAGAATAATCAACAATTACAGAGCACTCGCTGTGCCCAGGTGGTGCTCGCTCTTATGGTTCTTAAAACAGTCCCAGGAGGAGGTGCTGTTGATGTCCCCATTTTACAGATGAAAAGACACGGGCTAGAATTTGATCAACCTGGAATTCTAATTTATGCAGTCTGATCCTTGGGTCCATATAGACCCAAGAAAGAAGGGTCCATATAGACCATAGAAAGAAGGCATCAAATAGGGACCTTAAACAGGGTCAATGGTGTAAGTCAAGCAGAATTCTTAATTTCGATGAAGTGTCATTTATCACTTATCTTCTTTGATAGTTTGTGTTTTTTGTTTAAGAAATCTCTATCCAACTCAGAGTCACTAGAATTTTCTCCTATGTTTTCTTCCAGAACTTTTATACTTTTAGCCTTTGCATTTAGGTCTGTGATCCATCCCAAGTTAATTTTTGCATTTGGTGTGAAGTAAGGGCAGTGGTTCATTTGTTTTTTTACATATGGGTATCCAATTGTTCTAGCAATATTTGTTGAAAAAGTTATCATTTGTTTGTTGAATTTCCTTGGAACCTGTTAAAAAATTATTCAGTGACACTCATTGAAGATGGGAAGGCTTACTTTACTCAAGGTGAGGGTTGTGGTGATACGTGTAGGGACCACTGCAATGGGATTTTGCAATGGGGGAGAAAGATTGGGTTAAACTCCAAATACAGCATGCGCAAGAGGGAATTTATAGCCAAGAAACAGGGTGGGGAGAGGTGGATAGGAAATCACTAAGAGGAAACATCAGGGTTAAGGGAGATTCAGGTTAAGCTGACCTAACAGGACTCTCTCTGAAGGCAGGCCTAGGTGATCAGACATCACCTGGGGGGATGGTGGAGGCTGAGGAACCCAATCAGATATCAAGAGTGATCAAACATTGACTTTATATATTGTTAGAATTGATTTGCTAAAGTTTTGAAAAGGATCTTTGTATCTGTGGCTAGCAAAGGAATTTTTTAAAAAGGTATAATCTCACAGGTTTCAGAGAATGGAAGAAAAGATGCAACAAGAGATAGCAATTTTTACAAAGATGAGTGGCAATTGATTCAGTGGACAAGAGAAGGCTGAGACATGGGAATGGTGGGTGTGGTGTTAGAGTTCAGCCAGGGGACAGGCTAATTTATACCACAGAACCTCAGGCAGGTGCCAGAAAGGACCTGGAATTGAAAATATGAGGCATCTCTGTAGATTAAGGGTGCTATGCATATAAATATTGGTTTAGAAACCTTCATAAGAAATGGTTAGCACACTGCCCTGTGCCAATCCCCTCCTTTATTTTGTCAAAAAATTGCAAGTTTACTCTCTAGAGAAAGTGAATGAGTTATGGCACAGATTCAGGCATGTCAGACACAGATAAATTTGGGGATAAGGCTTCATTCTATAAACAAGACCTTACAGTTAAACAAAGAGACCCTTGGCAGCCACTTCCTTTCTCGATTTCAAATCACTTGAAGATGGGTTCATGATCCCCAGAGAGGAGAGTAGCAGATACCTCACTAGAGAAACTGACCAGCCCAAGAGAAAACATCTCAGATACTGAACTATGGGAGGGTCACTCGATGGAACATCTGGATGCCTTTGTCCTGCAGTGATGCACATCTTAGACACTGAAGTATGGGGGTTCCCCAATAGAATATCTGGGTATCTCCCATCCTGCAATGATACTTCCCTAGTTTACGAGCTTGCCTAGGCACACAGAGGTTTTGTTATTTTTTTTCCCCAGTGAGTATCTTAGTGCCTCACTTGTAAAGATGAATGGACAATGAAAGGTCACCAGATACTGGAGGAAAAAACTCTAATGCAAAAGGCAGAAGATAAAATGAAGAAACAGAAAAAAGTAACTTAAAAGAAAAAGATTATTCAGGGCATACAAAAACCATAAAAAAATTGTCTCTTGTGTCCCCAGAAAGAGAAGAGTATCCATGAAACAAGAATGTTAAGCTATGAAAAGAGAACATTCAAGCTGTATGTGGTGGCTCACACTTGTAATCCTTGCACTTTGGGAGGCTAAGATGGAAGGATTGTTTCAGGCCAAGAGTTTGAGACAAGCCTGAGCAACATAGTGAGACCGCATCTCTCAAAAAAAACAAAAAATTAGCCAGGCATGGTGGCGTTTACCTGTCGTCTCACATACTCAGGAAGCTGAGGCAAGAGGGTTGCTTGAGCCCAGGAGTTCAAGGCTACAGTAAGCTAGGATGACACCATCGTACTCTAGCCCAGGCCACAGAGTGTGACACTGTCTCAAAAAAATAAAATAAAAAATTAAAAAATGACATTCAGAGAAATAAACAGGAATGCCTATGTAACAAAAATGCAAGACCTGTTGTTTGAAATTAAGAATTTCAAGGTGGAAGCCAGAGAAAATTATACCAAGCCTAAGGCCCTTCTGAGCACAGGGACCTGTGTAACTGCACAGGTTGCACACCCATGACACTGGCCTTGGGAATAGGAAAACTCTTGGAAATAAAACATATGATAGCATAGATACTAAAATTGAATAGAAGGATTGGAAGATAAAGTGCAGAAATCACCCAGAAAGTTGGGCACAAAGTTGGAGAACAATTCAAGAGATAGTTCAAGAGATTTGTGACGTAAATGCAGTTGAAGTTCCAGAAAGAGGACAGAAAAAAGAGAGGGAAGGAAATAATCCTAGAAACAATTCAAGGCAAGTTCCCAGAACTGAAGGACATGCATTTATAGATTGAAAGGGTCAAGACAAGGCACATAATTATAAAATGTAGAATTACCAAGGATAAAGATAATTTCCCAGAAACTTTCAGAGAGAGAAAAACAAAACAAAGCAAAAGTCCAGTTATGTACAAAGGGTTGGAAATCAGAGTGGCAGCAAAACCATAATGTTGATTTAGCCAGGAATTGTGATATAACTGTTTTGAAAGGCTTGGGGAGAAAAGAAGCGGGTAAAAAAAACAAAACAAAACTAAGTCTTCATCTATCATAGTAGGAAGTCAGTAGATGGTCTGTCTCAATGAAAAGTCAGGAAATTACAAAGGAGGCATGCAATTTAAAAACTGATGTTCAATTATAGTTTTAGAAAACAATTCAAAAGAAAAAGATACCTATTTCAACTAAAATAGAGGCCTCTTGAAATCATGGGTCGGGGAAAGGAATTACTGTTTTTCCATATAAATCTCGTAGAATTACTACTTTTGTAACTACATGTGTTAATAATTAAAATTGGATTAAAAAGTAGGTAACAATTTGCCCGATGTGTGCGTGGGACTCCAGCAGATGTGACACTAATGACTCTCCTCTCTTCAGATTCCCGGTACATTCTCCTGCCTGTCGTGTTACATCACCTCCACATCCACTTGCAGGAACAGAAGGACCTGATCATGTGCGCACGTATCCTTAGCAACGTATTTTGTCTCATCAAGAAAAACAGCTCAGTAAGTAAATATAGGTCATAGTATGTAGTTCCCATCAAATGGCTTCTGGAAATAAAATTGTAGATGTCTATAAAGAAACTGTCCTAAAGAGAAACCCTCTGAGCTTCACTTTTATTTCCAGCTGGGCTGGACTTTTTACTTCTCCTTGGAAGGAATTTTTTCAACCTTGTGGATTACTATAACCCCGAATAACCTAGGTTCCCTATACTTGCATTTCAAGGAAGAACTGAATACCGAGTAAGAAAAATTAGAAATCTCAGAGCCTCCCACATGTGTCTTTAATCTTGATATGATGAATGCTGTGTGGCAAGAATAAATTACTGCTTGCAAAGTGAAGTCGTTCTTGGCCCATTCTGTGAAAGGCTGCATCATGATGCTCAGAACTTGGCCATGGCCCTTGGGCTGGGTCCTATGGAAATCAAGAAGCAAAGGATAGCACCAGGAAATTAGGGATATCTTGCAGTACAACCATTACTCAGCCCCAACAGTGATCTCCAAATTGTTATGGCTTTGGGGATGCCTGTCCATGTGCCTGACTCTTGATGCAATGCAATAGCACTGGAGAGTGGAATGCAAAATGAGAAAAATCGCATGCTTGCCTATAAACGGAACAACTCAAGACTATTTGTGTTCATGGCTCCAAGGTCTGATGTGAAATCCAAAATCCACATATGGAGAATGTCCTGTTGCAATTGGGTCAATGTGCAACTGTTAATTAAGCATTATGCTCATAGGTAACAGGTTTTACCAACCAGAGTTTGGCAGTGAGTACTGAGACTCCCATTTCTCTGCTTCCCTGTTACCCCTGTGCTGTGGTTTCCATTTTGTCACTCTTAGTTATGGTCAGCTTCTGAAGGTCAGTGAGCTGAGATGGGACCCCAGAGGAGGTGTTGGAGATAAGGCCCCAGAAGCATGGAATCAAGTTGGCACTTGAGTGGAAAAGGCTGGAAGCTCTGCCACCCTGTGATCCAGGGCCCAGGGGTGATCTGGAACTGGATAGAACAGTGGTGAGAGAGAGAAGATATTAGTTCAACTTTAAAATTCCCTCTGTACAATTCAGTAAAGAATAGTCATGCCATGCCTAGAATATTTTTCCAAATTATGACTGCTGAGAGTAAAAAATAAGCTAGATAGTTCACTATACAAAACTGAAAACATATCAGCAGTAGTGGAGGAAATTTCTTTTTATTTCTCCTTGTCTGTTTCAATTTGGAAGTTGGAATCAATTTTTGGATTTAGCTAATAAGGAATTCAGAGCAGAAGCCAATTCACTAGGGGGGAAACCTTCGTAGTTTTCTCACATGTATAAGAAAATTTATCATAAAATTCTAGCCAAAGGCTCTTTCAAACTCATACTTTCTTAAAAGGATTCTTTGCAAAGAGCAATCTCTTTGGTTAGAAGCATTTGTACGTAGAGTTTTGTTTTGGGCAGGCATAATAAGAACCCAAATCCACTGCATACATACAGTCAGTGCAGAGCAATGTGGGTTTCTCTCTCCAGTCCTGGGGCTTGGGTAGCATTAGCTTTGCTTCAGTAAAGCAGTCCCTATGTGGCTACTGACCTTAGGTCCACTCTAGCTAAGGGTATTTGCCTAGGCTGAACTCCATTTCCTAATATTTATGTGCAGGGATCTTTAAAAACCATTTTTATAGGAATAACCATTTGCACTTAAAATAGAGTTTTGGAAAATGATCAGTGCAACTCTAGTGATGAGACGAGTAAACATAAGCACAGTCTGGAACCCAGGACTTACAGACTTTAAGAACCAGGACAGATTTTTAGTGAGGAATAAGGCCCAGAGAGACAAACTGACTTGCCCAACATCACATGCCCTGTTAGGCTCATAGCTGGTGTCCTGAAGGAGTCTGCTGTGCCTTCCATGACATCACCCACCTTTTTATTTGTATCTCAGGTATCCATTGCACAGCCAAGTTATATCCTCTTGGGTACGCCGTTAACTTCTTCGTGCCTTTGTTTTCTGTAAAAGCTCATTCGCGTAGGTGAGGTCCAGGTCTCTCAAGTTCTCAAGTACTCTGACTCTTTGATTCTATATTTGGAAATGGCCTTTTCCCCCTTTTCCATTAAAGAGAGATTAATATGCATATTAAGCCCCAATTTCCTGAACACATTATTTTTTTCTCTTAAGGAAAAATCTGTGTTGGAGGAAATAGACGTGATAGTGGCCAGCCTGCTGGACATCCTGCTGAGAACCATATTGGAGATCACCAGCCGCCCACAGCCGTCCAGCTCAGCAATGCGACTCCAGTTCCAGGATGTCACTGTAAGATCATGGAACAGATGGCACACGGAGCAAGGCTTCAGTCACTTTGCGGGTGGCTGGCCATAATGCTCTGGGCAGTCTGGCCGTGGGAGAGTAACCTAAGAACATTTCAAATTCATGTGCAGTTACCTTCATTTTACGAGGAAACCAGAATATGAAGAATGTTTGTTAAAGGATCTTAGAATAAGCAATTTTTTAATTTCAAAAAGCCTACTTTGATGTTAGTTCTCACTTTGCCCAGTTTAAATTAATCCATGAATTTGTATCCCCAGTCAACTTGGTAACTTTTCATCTCTTTTCGTCTATCAAATTGCTTGAGGAAGTAAGAAGAGTGAAACAGAGGCATGGGGGACCAGGGGCCCTGAGTTTTAATTCTGAATTCTTCACTATGATGAGTCAGGATCTTAACTTTCCTAGGCCTGTTTCCTTGGCTATGAAATGAGAAGGTTTGGCTTGGTAAATTCTAAGGTGCCTTCAAGCACCACTATTTTATGAGCCTAATATGATTCATTTAAAATATTAAGAAATAAGATATCTGGTAGTTTAGATACATATGTATCTATATATTTATGTATATATAAGAATATAAAATGGTATGGCTACTATGGAAAATAGTGGCTTTCCTGTGTATACCATATGTACAATGTATGAATGGTCCGATTTCTTAACACCCTCATCAGCACTTGGTGGTGTCACTTTTCTTGGAGTAGAGCGCATTCTGTTAGGTATGCAGTGACGTCTTATTGTGGTTTTAACTTGCATTTCCCTAATGGCTTGTGATGCTGAACATCTTTTCACATACTTATTTACCATCTATATAGCCTCTTCAGTGAAATGTCTTTCATGTCTTTTTCCCCATTTTTAATTGGATTGCAGTTTTACTATTGAGTTTTGAGAGTTCTTCATATATTCTAGATACCAGTTCTTTTTTTCAATATGTGGTTTGCCAGTATTCCCTCCCACTCTGTAGCTTGTTTTTCCATCCTCCTAAGAGGGTTTGCAGAGCAAACATTTTTAATATGGTAAAGTCCAATTTATTAATTTTTTATTTTATGGATCATGCTCTTGGCATCAAGTATAAGAACTCTTTTTGCCTAGCCCGGTATCTTAAAGGTTATCTCCTAGGGTTTTTTTCCAAAATGTATTATAGTTTTGTATTTTACACTTAAATCCATTAACCATTTTGTGTTAATTTTTGTGTGTGTGTCAGACATTTCTAACATCTCTGCCATCTCAGTGTCGATATTTATTGATTGTCTTTTTTCATTCAATTTGAGATATTCCTGGTTCTTGATATATGGTCAGTGATTTTCCATTGAAACTTAGACATTTTTGTATTGTAAGACTCCGGGTCTTAGTTAAACTTTCTGCTTTAGCTGGCTTTTTGTGACACCACTCATCAGGGGACTGGGGTGCCTATGGTGAGATGGAGATAGAATTCTAGAATTCTAGGTGTTCCACTCGATCTCCATTGACATCTGAGGGAAGAGGACTCCTTGCTTCTGCTGGCGAGGACACCATGGCAGGAGTGGCTTTGTTACTGTGGCAGTGGTGAGCGTTGTGACTCTCTACTAGGCCTCCTCCGATACCACCCCACTGGGGAAGGACGAGTATGACTTGTTACTGCCCAGTGGTGACGGAAGTCCAGGTTCCCGCAGTTGTCTTCACTAACACTGACCGTTGGGGGTGAAAGTACCTGCTCCCTACTTGGCCTTCTCTGGGAGAGATATTGGGGCACCTCGTTACTTTCTCAGGAGAGTGGACCTCTAGGCTCCCCACTTGGCTTTTGCAGGCCTGGGTGTGGGGGAGGCCAAAGCTTTTTGTGGCTTTCAGCTAGAATAGAGCAGTTGTTGCTAAAAGTATTGCCTTGCTAGCCTGCCCCTTTCCTGGGCCTTTGGCTAGAGACATAAGTGTTTTGTTGGGGCTTTTTCTTTTGTCTACAGCTGTTGGCAACCCATGGTTGCCATCTTCTTCAGCTGCAGTTGTGGGATATGCGAGGCAGAAAGAAAACCCTGAGAACTCAACACCCTGTCCTTCCTCAGGCCACAAGCTTCCTGGCCAGTCTGCTTTTTTCTTACAACCTTTCAAAGTCTTTTTCTGTTTTTTTTATATTTAATATTCAGGTTTTTAGTTGTATTTAGCAAAAAGAATATGGAAAAGTACATCCATTCTTTTACCCTGGAAGAGGAGGGAGGTCTCCTTTATTATAGTTTTGATGGTAACGTTTTAACTGCTTCTTGGCAGTATAACTCTTACATAATTCTAAAATTATAATGACATAGCAAACAAAATCATAGCAAATGCTGGACACGTTTAAAGACTGCCTGAGGTCAAAAGCTACAACAGTTTTTCAAACTGCTTTGTATCTGCATGCAGACTGTGTACAGTGTTGTCAGGCACCAAATCTCTATGGGATATGAGTGACCTTTAGGCCGCCACGATGTAGTAATCAATGCAAATTAAGAGACTTGAAAAAATAAGAAGACAGTGAGTCAGGTTTGTGGGTGGAATTGGGGGTAGGGCAGGCTGGGCGATTGTCCTGTGTACTAAATTTTAGGAAAATCACATAAAGAGAATCCTTCTATATAGCTTTGCGGGACCCCTTGCTGTATGAAAAACCAAACTCTCAAGGTATGTGGGATGAAATTTTCTACGAAACACACACCTAAATTGTTTGGCATCTTTGGTTTTATGCATTAAGACATTGTTTTTACAGTACTCAGGGTGACCTGGCGTGATTTCTCCTCTGCCACTTCATTGACTACATGATGTTGATCAAGTTACTAGTCCCTGGGCCTCTGTCTGTTTGCTTTAAAACAGAGAAAATAATTACACTTAGTGTGAGGATTTCATCAAACCTGGAAAAGTGTTTAAACAGTAGCTGGTAATACTCGATAAATTTAGTCATCAGTAATTATAGTAGCAGCTGGAGTCACAGTAACAGCATTATTGTTGCAGAAGTGATAGTTATATTGTTATTTGTTATAACTAATTCCGTGGTGAGAAATATACTCTGGTCATTCACAAAATCAGTTATCTGGGCACTGAAGATCTGTCTAATTTCTTCACCATTTTCTCACAAAGAAGAGCTCTCTGAATAGGCAGTCTTCATATGGGGATCCTACATTGAGCACCTTTTCAGTCTTTGCAGATACATGTATGAAAAAGTGCCATGATAAATAGACACACTGTGAGTAAAAGCAGATCCCACCAGTGTGTCATGATGAATTTTTCCAGTGTTCTGTAAGTACCACGGTTGTTGCCCTGCCTCTCAGCAGTACCAGCATGGGACTGGTTTCCACTGTATCACAATTCCAGATAACAGAGGCCTTATTTTTAAAATTTAGAAGGATTGTACTTTTTGTTCTTCCACCAACTGTTATTAAAACTTTAAAGTGCTCTCTCTAGCTAGAAATTTTAAAAAGCACCATTGTGATCAGTTCCTTTCAAAATCTAATTGTACATAGAAGCACATTTTATAAAGCAGCATAAATGGCCATTTGCTGCACACTCTCAACTAATAGGGCTCCAGAATTCCTTACAGTTTATAAATGCTTCCTTGTACATAATTCTGCTAAGCACCATTTATAGTGCAGGTGACTCAGCTGGGCATAGGCCCTGTCTAAAGACTCTGGCATGCTTGTCTAAGTTTCCATGCACTGTCAGCTTGAGGTTGGGGAGGGAAATGGGTCCTGGAGAATTCTGTAAGAAATATCTCGAGAAACCACATTATTAATATAATTTTAAACAACAAAAAAGAAATATCTGGAAAAAATAATGCATCTGTATAATAGAAGATGTCTTGAAGACTGTTGTTGTAGCCATCCAAAACTCTTATTACACACAGTTATTGGTACAAGTGCCCATTATATTCAATCTGTACATAAAATGGCCACTAAAGACTACAGAGTTTTAAAGGCAATTTATATGTAGGAAATTTTTACACAACAGCTAAGTAAATCTTGACCATTGTTATTTTTTTATTTATTCTTTTTAACAAATTGTGAGTCTAGCATTTTCATATAGATACATTTTTAAAATATCTTAAGAAAAAAGAAAACTACATTATAGATAAAAAATATATGTATATCAGTAAAATATTGGCCTCCAGACAGGGTTGAATATGCTTGGGTTCTTAAATAGATTAAGTGGATAAATAAAATTACATTGTAGAATAGATGTTGGGATTGACAATATGTCATAAAGGTTGAAGAGATTATATGTCACGATGGTACGTTATTGCAATGGGCCTAAGTCAGAGATGACAAATGCAAATAGTTTACTTGGATTCAAAGGGATGTTCACCTATGTATTAATACATTGAGTGGAAAGATTTAATATGAAAGTTTTCATTATCAAATAATTCTTATTACTAAATTTTTTACAAATAATATGTCATTCTACCAACTTCAAGTTATTTCACTATTCATAGGATTATGTGTTGAAGTAAATATCTTAGGAAAATTAATCTAGTAGCTATATTGAAGACAATATGGGTAGGATGTGGAAAAACTAAGAGATAAAAAAGAGATGAATGGGTTTCTGCCAACTAGATTTTCATTTTTTAAGTCAGGACATAAATAATAGAGAAGTTAAAAAGTATGGACATTGGGCCAGCTGCAGTGGCTCATGCCTATAATCCTAGCACTCTGGAAGGCCTAGACAGGAAGATCGCTTGAGGTCAAGAGTTCAAGACCAGCCTGAGCAAAAGCAAGAGCCCATCTCTGCAAAAAATACAAACATTAATCAGGCTGGGTAGTGTGCACCTGTAGTCCCTTCTGCTGAGGAGCCTGAGGCAGGAGGATCGCTTGAGCCTAGGAGTTTGAAGTTGTAGTGAGCTGTGATGCCACCACGGCACTCTAACCTAGATGACAGAGCAAGACTCTGTCTCAAAAAAAAAAGTATGGACATTGGTTATCAACTGACAGATTCTAATATACTAATTTATATTTGAATTATAACCCAAAATCTCAGGTACATTTCCACTATAAAATCAAACCATTCTGAGCAGAAGGAAGAAGAGCCACTGAGTACAGACCTCTAGAGCTAAAGATACCTGGGTTCACATCCCGGCTTCACCATTTACTAGCTATGGAACCTGGGGTAAATTTCTGAACCTTAACAGATAATTATCTTTTCTATAAAGTGAAGTTTATAGTATCTACCCAACAAGGCTCTAATAATTAATGAACTCAGTAATGTAATAAAAGTATGGAAACTTACACATAGTACCATTCCATAAATCATAGTGTTGTCATAATGTCTATTTTTTTTGAGTTATAATTTAAATTACACGTGTTTAAAATTACACTGGTTTAAAATGTACAATTCTCCTAGCCTTGGGTTATTTCCTTCCACACAAGCACACTAAAATATTAATAATTTTGCCTTTAAATTTTTTATTTTCTTGTGTTAAATATCAAGGGTACCCTTGTTCACTAACAAAGTAATATATTGAGTTTGGAGGCTGTTTCTACTGGCCCATACTGGTTAGTTTCTTGAATATTTGCCATTAATAAGTGTATAGGGATGATTATTTTGTCATACCTGTGTGTTGTAATTGATTATCCACATGCAAGGAGCCAGCGTGAATCTCTGGTTACCCTGACATGACCATTAAGTAGCATGCTCAGGCCTCCCATGGCAGCTGCTGAGGACATGTCTGACTGTCCGGACCCAGCTGCCTCTATTGGAAAATCCCACTTCTCAGGGCTTTTGGTCTCTAATTTTAGAGCCTGTTGTCTCTTTCCATGTAAAGTCTAAGAAACCAATTCGCAATTAAACTGCACTTCTGTAAATAGACAGTTACTACTGACTGCCTCTCCTGTTGTGTTTGTTTTGTTTTAAATGTTATTATTCTATTTAAAAGTAGATAAATTCTTTGCTGAGAAAAAAATGCTGCACTGCAAACACAGGTATTTTAAATTATAAGTGCATTGGAAAATACAAGTGATAGCAATTTTATATAGGTCTGTAAGTCTATGGATGCTATATATGCTTTTTTTTGTTAATTTTTAAGACTTGGAATTTGTAGGATTAAATCATATAAAGCCCAAGCACAAAAGAATGGCCATTAATTTAAAACTATTTTTTAAAAGAAGATTAAAACCAATGTTATGCAATACATGGCTTTCTCCACACCCTGTGAGTCCGCAGATCAGTATTCCGATGAGTTGGAGGTCACAGGAATTCAAAGCTGGAGCACAAAGCTACAGTAAGGACTTTGGAGTCAGAAAGATCTGGGGATAACTCCAGCCCTTTCTAGCTGTCTGACTTTGGGCAAGTCTTTTAGCCCACCTGAATCTACATTTTACCTTCTTTAAACAAGTATTATATCCATCCTCTACTTCATAGCGTTGATATGAAGCTTAATTGGTATAATGAATGCAGGTATTTTAAATGCTTCATAAACGATCAGGAGCCTCAACACCTTACCTTCTTTAAGTGTGTGGAGTTAGTTCCCAAGTGAAAAGCTTCCACCCAAGTAAAAAAAAACATTCTTTCTAAAATAAAAAATGCATATATACCTACTATATGGTAATCATCAAAGGGAGAAATTTTAGCTGTTATATTTTGGGTAATTTAGATTAAGAAGACTTCATAGGGTGAGTTTGTATCATAGTGATTTTCTTTTAAAGTATTCTCTTTGAGGATAGTACAGAGTAAGTTACTTATGTTCTTTTATGTTCTTACTAAAAATATGCTTTTTTTTTTAAATAGGGGGAGTTTGTTGCTTGTCTCCTGTCCCTATTACGACAAATGACAGATAGACATTATCAGCAGCTTCTTGATAGTTTCAATACAAAGGAAGATCTAAGGGTAAGTGACTTTTTAAATAATTTTCTCTAATATATCTTTTTAATTTCTTTTGTTCTTATTCATCACTGTTCAGACAGTTCCTGGACAATTGTTTTACCTGTTTCCATTCAGTTCTAAACTGTTTTTTCTCAGCTTCATCCATAGATCTGCTCATCTATATTGGCTCTTTTAGGTTTCTACTACTCAAGCAAAGCTATTAGCTCTAATTTGGGATAAGGACATAGGATTTGAAATACCTGTCATTAAAGTTAAATAAACTAGAAACAGAATAACAGAACTAAGGAGACAAAAGCAAATAGACTCACTCTAGTTAAGTGAGCCTAGAAATATTTTCTACATAAAAGATAAGGGAGAATATGTAAATATATTAGGTAGTTTCATCTCTTTAAAACCATAGTGAGAAGTTCTGGCTGCAACTCTATGACTAGGAAAGCAGAGTTGTATTTGATATTCTCTATCATCCATAGTCTAATCAATATGCTATGCTAGTCTAACAGGCTGACATTAAACAGAAAATACTGGTGCTAAAAGGTTTCTAAAAGTTCAATATTTGCTGAGATTTGGGGAACTATAATGCTTCCTTCATGGTGTCATATAGCATAGACGTGATTGTTCTCAGTTGGAGGAGTGATTTGTCATCTGTTCTTATTTCTGTTTCATCTCCAGTTTTCCAGATAATTTTCATATGTAAACCATCATATTGGAAGGGTTGCTTAAATGCTGGGTGATGGAGAATTGTATTACTAGAACACTAAGTATAGTTTCACTGCAATGTTTGCTTTATTGGAAGCCTTCACAGTGCCTTAGGGGAAGATTTCTAGGTTTTTTAATATGGATAGTGCATAGGGGTCACTTATCTTTGACTTTAACTGCCTGGAAAATATTATATGATCTCAGAAGAATCTTTCTGTTACCTTGGAGCAGTTGACAAGCTGAGACCTATGAAACAAAGAATTGTTTGGGGGCAGATGTAGTCTACCTAGCAGTTAATCTATTGGCATATGGTATCATGTTTTTCATTTGTACATTCAATCTTGAGTTTAGAATTAAAAATGGATAAAAGACCTTAGGACTTATCCACTCTGGATATGGAAATCCAAAATGTCAAAAGGAAGATAATTGTGCAGTTATTAGCTTTAATCAGAAATTGTGTTTTAGCACAGTTTTACTTAAGAAGTCTATGACTTCATATTGAAAATTTCCCATAGAAAAAAACCTACATATTTTCATAGAGCCTGGGAATTGAAAAATACAGAGAAACGGAAATTGAAAGACATAACTAATTTAATCTTGGTGTTGAGTTTTATGCTTTAATATTCACATTAACAATAATAAAGCAAATGGAAATAATGAATAGAGTGTTTTATGTGGACTTTCCTTATATCAGTTAGCCAACACACCATTTCAAAGGGCAATTATATTTCCCTCTTCAAAGTTAGCTAGGCCTTTGGACCAGGAGAATGATTTAATGATATTAATTACTTAATCTGTTATTCAGAAAATATAGATTGAGCAACTCAAGCATGGCAAGCAGTGTGCCAGGTACTGGGGATGTCACCTAGGCATGGGGTGTCCTTTTCCTGTAGGGAGGAGTCAGACAGTGACCCCCTGAGTAGTGACTCTACGGAGTAGGCACACGATGCTATGGAGCATCTGGGAGTTGCTGCCAACCCAGACTCAAGGGAGATCCTGGGAAGACCTGAGAACTGAGAGATTAGTAGGAGTGTGCTAGACATATCTTTGGTTAGGACTTTCAGATCTCTCAACTAAAATGTCAGCTGAATGCACACTAACTGACATAGAACACCCCCTACCCTACCTTTATAATACTTCTTAGAATCCGAAATACTTTTGTTTATTTGTTTCTGTGTATTCCCCAACCCACAGCTACTAGGTTATAAGCTGCTTGATGTCTGAAGCTTTGGCTGGTACACTGCTGTATCCTCAAATCCTGGAACATGCCTAGCACAATGTAGGCATTCAAGAAATAGTTGTTGGTTGATTGATAGAATATAGAGTTTGAGGAAGAATGTTGTAAGACCTAAGGCCCTGTGAATGGGTATGGATTTGATTTTGAGGACATTTTGAAGCTTTGGGGGGCTTTAAGAAGGGAGAGACATGATCATGTTTGAGGTAAGAAAGACCTGTTTGGTTGCACTCTTGAAAATGGATTTGCTGAGGTCAAGATGGGAAGCAGAACCCTATAAAGGATTTAATGTAGTAATCTTAGCTGGACATGACTATGGCCAGAAATAGAGGTGATCATGGTGATAGATTCTAGGGACATTTAGGAAGTTGAATTGGCAGGACTTTATGACTTGATATAAAAAAAAGGTGAAGGAGAGGGAGGAGTTGAAGATGACTCCTAGGCCCTCTGACAAGTGGCTGGATGTTGGTGCCATTCACTGCATGGGGAACCCAGGAGGAGAAGGTGTACAGGTTTAGGAGGAAAGGTAAATTCATTTTCAGCCTGAGCTTGGTCACCTGAGGGACATCCAAATGGAGATGTTTAGTAGACAGTGTCTGAAGTTCAGGATGTAGATTTGAAAACTCTCAGCCAATGAGTAATAGTTGACATCATGGGTATAGTTATGAACCTCCAAGGAGAGTGTAGAGCATGAAGTTAAAAGGACCTATGTAGACTTCTAAGCACTAAGGAGGAAGGAGGGGTGAACAGTGCCTGCTACTGCAAGAAGGTCAAGTAACATCAGGAAAGGGTCTATTAGTATTGTTGGTGAACCTGTTGAGCAATTTTAGTGATGAGGGTAGAAGCCAAACTGTCATGGATTGAGGAATGAGAAAAGGAAAAAGCTGTATGCAGTGTTTCAAGAAGAGGATAAGGTAGCTACTGAAGGGTAAGTCTGGATGTCAGAGGAATATTTTAGATGGAGGAGACTGCAGCATGTTTAAATATGAATGATTAGAGCTGGTGGCCAGGGAGAAGCTAAAGATACAGGAAAGAGGTGCTAACTCACAGGACAGCTGGGAATTCTGTTAACATCCTGAGCTCTTTGCTCAGGCAGCTAAACTCAGCTTTTCCCTAAACTTTAGTAAAGTTTCCTAAACCAAAATCTTTGTTATCAAATTGTATAAGAATTCATCTGTCCCCTCTTACAAGATAATAAGGTAGCTCTAGTCATAGAATGGAGATGTTTGCGAAAGACCAGATTATCAGAGGAGAGTTATTTGGGGATTTTATATCTACATTTAAGTTAGAAATTAAATAAAAGGCAAAGTACAACTGATATTGAGATTAGACAGTAAAAACACCATGTAACCCTACTGTTTTAAAAAGTGATAAAGTATATGTTTCCCCTCTGCCAACATATCCTAACCACCAGAGGTGACTACTCTTAACATCTAGAGGTGTGTCCTCGTAAACTGTTTTTCATGCTATACATACATACACATATTTTTTAAGTGGAACCCTATTCATATTGGTCTGTACTTTTTTCCACACGATAATCTCATGGATATTATATAGCCGAAACCTCATTCTTCTGAATCTCATTATATGGACACTACATAATTTAATCATTCCCCTTCTGATGGGCATTCAGGATGTTTCTGATTTTTTCCCATTAGAAAGGATCTTGCCATAAGCATCATGATGTTGTATCTTTATGGACTTGTGCCCTTATTGCTGTAGAATAAATTCCTGGAAGTAGCATTGTTAGGTCATAGGATATATACATTTAAAATTTTAACTGATATTGACACACTGACATTGAGATTTTTAAATGAATATTGTTGTTATTTATTTCTAGCATCAATGCTTTGTCCTTTCTTTTTATCAGTTTAAAGAAAGACTTTAGCATTTCCCAGTGTTTCTCTAAATCAAAACGAATTTTGCAAGTATGTAGTTCTCAAGTATCTACCATGACTAATGGTGTTTTAACTCCATTACGCTTGAAGAGCATGGATACCTCTAGGGTTACGATGAAGTGGCTTCTGGCTTTTTGAAGTGTGCCGTTTCTTTTCCTTGGTCCTCAGGTACTCACGTGTGAATGGCGTGAGTCACAGTGTCAGAACACAAGTGTGTGGGAGCAGAGACCTGAGGGCTGGTACTCCGTATCGTTTAATTTTTTCTTGTCTAGGACATGTAATTATTTTAAAATGAACAAAAGAAATACTAGGTAGTGATTGCTTTTTTTTATGTCTCATCTAGTCAGTGATGTTATATTATACACCCACCTTATACTGGGGGCTAAAGTTTTGTCCGCGTCCTTGCTATTTCATGTATATATAAAGCCATGAGACTGCTGCTCTTTGTTGATTATGACTTTTCGTAAAATTGTGGAAATCTTGCTGTAAGCATAAGATTATCCATGTTCTGGAAGTTAAGTACAGCACTATTATAACTCTTCATTGTCTCCCATATACTGGTCCACTAGCTTTCAGAAATACTATTTGATCAAGCCTCAGTCCAACTTTAAAACTCTGAGCATGTCCGGTTATCTACAGGATAAAGTCCAATCTGTCATGTGCCGTGTCCTCAGTCGACCTTCCAACCTCATTATCCTCTACCCTCTTCCAAACACCTTTCACTCCAGCCACTTGAAACTACTTGTATATTACTAACAAACCCTATACATAATTTTTAATTTCTCTAAATCATCTTTTTCTTTCTATCTGAAATGCCTATTCCACTACAACCTCATTTCCATTGCCTAATGTGTACTCCTATTAATTCTTTCTGTGATTTCATCCAGCTCATGCTACAAAATCCAGCTCAGGTATCACTTTCCTGATGAAGCCTTCACAGGTCATAGTTTACAGTCCCCCCTCTCTGATAGCATGCAATAATGCACTGTAATTATTTGCTGTTTCCTTGTGTTTTTGAAGATGGTGGGCTCCTTGAGAGTAGGGACCATGTCTTTGTGTCCAAGCACAGAGCCTGGAACATTGAACCTTCGTTGAATGAATGAATGCTCTTAATATTTTTGTCTGCTTCAATAAGCCATCTCTCTCCATACAATTATTGTGAATTATCCTTATTTGAATGTATTAATGACAACAGAAAAATAGTTCTATAGCTCTAAAGGATTGAAGATCACTTGGGAGTTATTTTGTATAATACATTAAAGACTCTGTTTTAAGGACATAAATTTCAATGTGATAATGATTATTAACACCGTTTAATTGAATTCAAACCTCGTATCAAGGGTATTACACTTTTGAAATTCGTGGCAAATTTTAAAAATAACATCTGTCTATAGCCTAAATTATAAGTAAAGGAAATGTGTTTCTGGGAGGCTCTGTCCTATTCATTGTTCTTTACATAAGGAAACAATGTCCTGGTCTGTCTACCTGCTTCATGTTGCTTTATTTTCTGGATGTCTTAACTCATGTTCATGGTCTAAGAGTTCCTCTTTCTGTGTCTCCCCAATTCTGTTTCATAAACCTAATTTCTGTTTGTGCCATTCTTGATATCATAGTATCATGGATAAGCACAGAACAGTTTTATATATGGCACAGCTAGGAAATCTTTCTAAAACACAAATCTGATCCTCTCAAACATCTGCATAAAACCACTCAGTGTCTCCACATTGCACTCAGGATAAATGTCCAATCTCCTTCCTATGGAAAAGTTATGATGTTTACCTTTTATTTATTATCTCCATTTATCTTTCAGCACCATTTCTTGCCACCATCCCTTGCAGTCCAGGCAACCCTGTGCTCTCTCTTGCCTCTGTGGCCTGCAGGTGTTGTTCCCTCAGCGTGGAATACCTGACCCTCAGGCATCTTCCAGTTTATAGAGCATGCATGCATCTGTGTGGTTATGAGATTAACATTCATGTCTCCTACCAAACTGTGAGCTCCATGAAAGCACAGAACACATTCAACTTCTTTACTATTGTGTAGCATGTCACAGACACACCTTACATACTTGTTGCATGAATAAATAAAAGAATATATCTTACCTGGTAAGCCAGGTGTCCCCATCATCTAATGTCACCCACAGTGCCTGGAACATAGTAAAGTACCCAATATTTATAAATGAATAAATGTTCTTGATAGTTTCTAAAATCATAACAACTGTGCCTGCTTTGCTTTTTCTTTGAATATAGGACTTTTTATTGTTTTGGAAGATTTTCACAAGAACTTTCTAACTTGAACCTTTTGCACTACAGGAAAAGTACTTCTCTAAAGTAGCATCTCTCCCTGTTTCTTTTTTATGTTGAACCCTGATTTGAATAATACAGTTAAGTTACTATGCTGGGCTATATGAAATAAACAAACAGAAAAAGAAACAGCTCCCAGGCTGCCAGGTTTAAAATGGTAGCATGTGAAACACTTTTTTCTGTGTGCCATCCAAGCACGAATATTATAAGCATGACAGTGTTCTTTTTTAAATTATAAAATGAATCTGTTACTCATTTAAATGTGCAAAATAATCATATCTATCTATGCAAAAGCACATATTTAATGAAATGACCAGAGCTGAAAAGTACTTAGGACAGATAAGAAAATACCACTGTATTTGGGGTAGGAAGGAAGGGGATGTTAAAGAATCTAGCATTCAGATCTTAATGCTTTAATATATTACAACTGAATTTGCAATAAACCCTGTTGCATGGCAGTTGACAAATACTTGCTAAACTAAATTACATGTAAGTACCAAAGTGGAAGATATCTGTGTTATCACAGTGTGATATGATGAAACATTAACCTACAGCTTAGAAATAAGAAAAATTTAAGGATGCCTTTTGAATAGGTAAATGATTGATTTTTTTAAACTCCTCTAACTATAAGAGACTTTAAAGCCCCCACATTTTCCAGGTATAAGAGCTCCATTCTAGAGAGGTTAAGTAAATTGTCAAGGTCATTGAGCTAGTTAATTGTAGAGCCAGAATTAAAATCTAGGTTTTCTGATTCTCAGTATATTGTTCTTTTATTTTTCTTATAAGGTTTCCACAAAGGAACATGCTTGGTTTCATTAATGTAAATGAACTTTGAATGGACACTGTAGAAAGCTACTCAAGACACTGAAAAGGTTTCTTGAGGGAAATAACGATTTATGTCATTATGTAGCATTGCCACATGCTGCCACAGCCTTTTATTTTGTGAAATAAATGGGAACAGGAAAATGAGACAGCACAGAAACAGGTTATCTGGCCCCAACTCCTACCCTTGGAATAATCTTTCCCTTGTTCTCAGCACTATGAAAGAACAACTGAAGTTGCTAGCCCTTAAGACAGATGTCTTGCCTCCTGTAGCTAAATCTTTCCGACAATTTTTTCTCCATGCAACTGTCATCACGGTGCTCCCCCCACCCAAAACCCCCACCGCACACACAGACATACACACCACCACTCAGGGTGCTACCTCCAATTTCTAATTGTTACAGATTTTGAGGCGAGAAGATGGAACATCAGTATTTTAGAATTTATTTAAACTATTCCTAACTAATTGTAGACTATGAAAAACAAATGAATCTCCACTTTCATGATTGTTCTTTGATATCTATCTGAGCAAATGCAACAAGATAGGAAACTGAAGTGGGGTACAACTCTTTGAGAGATAAATGCAAAAATCATTCTTTTGCAGGGTTTATATGTATTCATGTCTGAGAAACCCAAAATAATCAACTGAAAAACCATTGAAATAAATTTTAGAAATGCATCAAAAAGGGCTTCTGACAGTGTTAGTATGCTAATGACCTGCTATCCCAAGAGAGAGCTAGAAGGTGAAGTGCTTCCCCAAATTATCTGACCTGCAGTGGAATGCATTTGGGAAACTGCTGCTTGGTGATTCTGGAGCCATGGGCACAATCTGTCTAGCCATGGGGAGACAGACGACCTGGTGGGCATGTTTCCACATGGTGTATATACTACATGTGAACGTATGTGTGTTGATGCCAAAGATGCTAAAATAAATGCTTGTCAAAATATTTATGGGCTTGATTGAAGCTGTTAGAATATATAAAAAAAAAAAACAATGAAGCTGCCACATGGTTCTCAGTTTCTAGATTCTATCTATCTTCTGTTGATATGAATGACAACCATAATCTTATATTCAAGCAGCTTCCATGTTTAACATAATGTGTTGAAACCCTTGTATTTTGGATCGCATTTTATTTTTAAGTTTTCTAGTTAATAAATCTAAATCAAAGCTAGACTGAGCAAATCCCCTTTTGAGTTGGGAAAGCTCTGTTTCGTTCAGTACACGTGGTACATTATCTCCTTAACTCCCCTTTAAGGATCATGTGCTCTAGTATTTTTGGTCCTGTCTCTTGTAATGTTTAAAGAAGAGATATTTGTATGTCTGAGGATAGCTTCTGGTCAAGAGTGTTTTCAGGTGATCAGTTTAAAGATAACATCGCAGTAAATGCTACTCTGCTGCCCTGTGGCACAGCATCCCTGTGAGGGACTTGCCACTCGCATAGCTACTGAGCACTCGACACTAGGCTCGAGTTAGCTCACATCCTCGTTTGAGTTGATCCTGCATCGCACACTCAGGAAAATTCACTCAGATTCTATACACCTGCACACATCCCATTTATACTGCATCTCAAGAACCCCCCCCCAAGAAACATAGGTTTTTATAAAAGATGCTTTTTTATAAACATAACTTTCTAAAGTTTGATACCCCATTTAAAGGAAAATAGAACTGAACCAGGGCTGTTCGTTCTCTTGAGTTAAAAAGTTCTGCTGTTTAGGGTACTATAATAGAAGAAAGGGAATATATTTGCCTGCTAATCTCCTGTTGCAAGTTTTCCATTTTTATTTTCAGAATCTAAATTGTTAGCATTTGAGAAGAGAAATGAAAAGTCATTTTTACTGTACCTGACAAAGAAAAAGAAGAGAAAACATTTGGGAAGGGTAGCAAGCTGGTGGGTTTGGGTGATGGGAACAGGAAGCATAATGATCCCTTCCCTTGTGTAAATTATTAAAGTGTGGTTCCATCTCTACAGTTGCTTTGGAAATGGTTACAGCAGTACTCTGCGTGCATGTGTGTGTGTGTTTACTGACAATTATAATAAATCAGTAAATGATCTGTTTCTCCTTATCCAAGGATTTCCTGCTGCAGATATTTACTGTGTTCCGAATATTGATACGCCCAGAGATGTTTCCAAAGGACTGGACTGTTATGCGCTTGGTTGCTAACAAGTAAGACATTTATGTTGATGGTAATTCCAGCTCATGGTATAGAGGAAGAGGGGAGTACAAAATGATCCTTTTAATTTGATCTCAAGTTTGAAATTCTTTTTTTTATTTTTGCCTATGAATTAACTTCTCTGTCTTTTGTAAAAATATATTTCTATTTGTTTTGAATTATGATTTGTTTAGAATATATTAACATCACTCAAAAATCAAACAGTATAGCAGAGTATGCATTGAGAACTTCCATTCCTATATACCTTCTATCCCCAGACTATAGTAACCACTATTGTCTCTTGCATATCCTTCCAGTGTTCCTTTATGAAGAGCCTAGCAGGCAGCATAATATGTTCATTGTTCTGTACATTGCTCTTACACTCAGAAATACTGGCAGTCTTTCCAGATTAATAGAAAGTCCCTCATTCTTTAATGCTTTTTTCTTTTATAGCTGAATAATATTTCATCGAATGGGTATACCATAGTTTATTTAACTAGTTTCTAGTTGCTAGACATTTGAGTCATTTCTGATCTCTCTTAATTCTTTTTAACTCAACAAAATACATCAAACATCTACCATGTGTTGAGCACGGGGAATAAGACATGGCCCTTAGGTTGGACACATGAAGACTGAAGTTCCTTTGATTCATCCAACTGGTGTGGCCAGGAAATAACTGAAAATAGTGCTCTGAGGAAAGTTCAGAACTAGAAACAGACATTTAGGAAGCAATTGAGGTAAAAGTGATATTTGAATCTCTGGAAGTTGATAAAATTAGCTTATATTAAGCATATTGAGCAAAAAAATAAATTGATCTGAGGGCAATACTTGAAGGAATAGGAGCCAGGAAAGTCAGAATGTCGAGGGCCATTCTGGGGAGTACAGTGTCAGGGAGGTATCTGTTATTTCTGCTTCCTGTTCCCATAATCTCAGGACACAGAATGAAGAAGTTCTTTAGGAAACTGGCCTGATCTTCACTTTCAAACTTATTTACCCTCTTTCATTAGCATTCTCACTTTCCAAGCCCACACTTGCCCGCTTTTCCTCCCTCCTCTTCTCCAAACACCAATACCCTCCTGCTCAGGGTGAAGGTTGGATTCTCTAGGCACCTATCCATCGGCCAAGGTCACCCCATGACTTCCCCAGAGGCCCAGGTGTGATGGTGGTGAGAGCCACAGGAATATAGGATTTGAGTTTGATTTGATATGCTCAGTACAGCTTCTGCTGCAGTATGCATTTATAGACTCAGAGGTGTTAAGATGATGTGTTAAAAACTTTGTGAAGTAACAAATAGTATAATATGGCATATTTTACATAAGTACAGAAGCAGCTTTTCCATTTTGAAGACTAATTGAGACTGCTGAAATAGCTCTCTTTAGAACTTAGCATATTTACTTTGATATCTGTGAGTAGAATCAAATATCTATTCATTTGGATAGCTGTAGGCTACAGATTTAAGTGGGAGCTTCTGCTCATGTATCTGGCCTTATTATCGACAAGTAAACATTCTGGGTACCTGGAGAGGGCTATGAAGTGATCCAGGGAGCCAGATGGGAAGGGTCCAGGCTGTGGACAGCATCATCACATAGCATCAACATTTGTTCATGTGCAGGGGATATTTTGGATTGAATTGGACTTTTCAGTGGCAGAAATTCAAATTGAAAGTAACTTTGACATTTTGTTCCTTACATACACAGTCTTTGCTTGAGCTTGCTGAAAACCATGACAACAAGGTGGCTTTTGGATATTAAATACCATCTCTCTCTGCCCCATCTTTATTCCATTTATAAAGACTTTTGTGGTCACAAGAGTGGATAACGGACTGAGAAGTATAGGTTCTGGTTTGGAGTAAACATATAATGTTCAGGATTTTCATCTACTGTGTAATATATTTAAACAGAAGTTTACTCCAGTAGCAAACCCAAGAAAAGTGCCATCAGCCTTTGCTAAATGCAGTGATTTCATTCCATTGCCACCCAAATGAGTGCTGGGAGGAGTCTGGCACTGCCTCTTCACTGGCAATGGCTGGTGGCTGTGACTCCAACCTAATTCATGGATAGGACTCCAGGGTCTGGTGAGACATCTGCCCAGTTAGAGCAGGCTGGCTGCTATATGCTCGCCTACTCACCTCTCCTTCCCTCTCCTCTCCTCTCCTTATTTAGTAGTCCCTAGCCATTTCCCATTCGTATTATGAAAACATGAGATTTGTCTTGCTTTATAAATATAGTATATAGTCCAGAAAAAAGCACTCAACTATTTGTGTTTTATCTGTGATAAATATTAACCTGTATAATACTGGTAGAAAAGTAGACCTCTGAAAGATGTTAAAGATATTTTAAGTATGTTAAAGAACATGCACTGGAAAGAAAAAGTTCCCACTTTGTTAAGCTGTGTAGAAGCAAGTTGTAGGAATTAGATCTGTGTTGCTTAAGTTGACCAGCTCTTCTTCCATAGTATTAAATTTCTTAGCTAAACATTTGATCAGGGCCTCTTAGAGGCATTTGAACCCAAACTCCCACTTTTATTAGCCCATCTGGGTTCTTACTACATGTCAGATTGATAGCAGCTAGCTGAGAAATCACCATTGGCCTTGCTCTTGAATGCAACTGAATTGCTCATCCCTGAAAATGAATGTTCATTTATGTGTTGGTCCTTTCTTCCTATGTTTTCAAGTAAATTAAATGCCTTTAACTTTCATCCATAAGCTGTGTTGTCCCACATCTTATAGCTTTCCTGCTTTATGTAAAGTCCTGCCAAAATCTGTGACCAGACACCTGGTGGTTTGTGTGGTTCTGTATTTATTTCCACCTGCATGCCTGATATTGTGTAACACAGCAAGTGTGTCCACTCCAATTTCTGCAAGGGCAAGAGACATTCCTTCTCGTTCTTGCTTGCTGCAAAGCTATCTTGTGCCCACTGTAAGTTCCTGGTAGATGTGTCTAATGAGGACAACTGCTCAATCTAAGAAAGAAGAAACATAAGGAAGATGAAAAGTAAGTACCAAAAATATAGGACACTTTGAGACAAGCTTCTCTCCACCCCCTTCCCATACACATTGTGAAATGAAGTACAAAAATAAAGTCACAGCTTTATATACATATTTTCAGGGAGATAAATCTTTTAACACACTTGCCTACTGAAGAAAGTAAAAACTCCCTGGCCCCTCAGTTGAAATTTCAAGTCTTTATTTTGTTTATCTTGTGTGTATGTTGGGCTCAAACATCTCATACATTAACTTATATAAGTTTCACATGAGATCTATATAGCAAAGTGATTTGTTAAATCATTTAGGGGAGATCATCCATTCATTTACTGACCTATCTATTTGGCAAATATTTTCCAGTGCCTAACGTATAAAATAAGAACTGTAAAGATAAAGAGCATAGGTCTATGAGGGTGTTTATCAAAGGAACTTTGTTCAGGACTGGAGTATGAGCGGTCTTTCATGAAAGAGTAAAACTTGAGCTGAAAGCTAAAGCAGGAGGTGCAGGGAAACACCAAAGGAAGAATGTTACTGTGAGTAGGAACAGCGGCCTGTCAGTAGGAACAAAGGCCCTCTACAGCACACTTGAGGAAGTGAGACAGTTAGTGTGGCTGAAATGTGGGAAGGAATGATGGGTAGTAAGACAGGGCCCAGGTACTGATGGGTAAAGAGACAAAAGAGAAACCGGAGAGAACCAGTTAGGAGCTTACTGTAGTCATCCAGGTGAGAGATGCTGATGCTTGGGCAGGTAGATAGCAGTGAAGGTCATGAGAAGATTTATTTTGCAGATAAGGATAACAAGATCTCCAGGTAACTGAATGTGGGTGGGAGAGAAAAATAGTAATTGAAGATGGCTCTTAGATTTTTGGCCTGTGCAAAAGGATGAATCGTGGTGCCGTTCACTTAGTTGGAAAATATGGAGAGAAGAGTAGCATTAGGGGTGAGAGAAGTGAACTTATGTTCACTTGTGTTGAACATCAATTCAAGATGCTATTAGATATCCAAGTGGAGAGGTAGAAGAGAAAGCTGGACTTGCTTGTATCGAGCTCAGGGAAGAAGTCTAGAGACATTTAGAGTCATTAGCATATTGGCAGGATTTGAAGCCATGGAACTGAGTGAGAACACCAGGGAAGAAAGTGCAGGCTGAAAAGGACTTAGGACTGAGCCCTGGGGCACGCCAACATTTTAAAGGTGAGGAACTGGAGAAGCATCCAGGAAAGAAGACTGAGAAGGAGGAGCCTGTGATGAAAGATGAGAACTAGCAGAGTGTAATATCCTGTAAAGAAAGTATTTCAAGAAGGAAGGAATACCTAGAGCTGCAGGCAGGCTGGCAATGATGTGGACCAACAATTGGCCCTGTGATTTTGCAACGCGGTAGATATTCATGACCTTGACAAGTGCTGTTTCAGTGGAGTGGTGGAAAGGAAAGCCTGAATTCAAGAGTGGATAGAAGTTGAGAAACTGAAGACAGTAATTATAGGCAGCCCTTAAGAAGTGTTTTGCTATAAAAAGGAGCAGAGAAATAGGGCTACATCTGGAAGAAGATATGAGGACTAGGATTCTTTTTAAAATATGGGATATTATAGCATACTGATTTACTAATACGAATGGCCCTATTAGTACCAGATAGAAATATTGGTGTAAGAAAATAGGGATAATTGAAGGAACAGTGTCCTTGGGTAGGCAAGCGGGAATGAGACTGAGTGCAAGATTGCCCTGTGTGCCAGTCCAAGAACTATCTGTCACCTGTCCATGATGAGCTTGCACCTGAAAGTAAATCAGCTATGTAGGAATGCAGTTTAGTTCGGCTGACATTGTTTTTTGTGGTAAGATCTCCTCAGTGAAGGAAGCTCACCACATTTAGAGTAGTACAGATCTAGTGCACACAAGAAAAACTTCACCTTACCTAGGAGCATTGACAGTTAATCCATACTAACATGAAGGGAGGCAGAGTATGCCTTTTCAGACCCTGAAAAGGTGAGTGATAGAGTAGCTAATCTTTTGAGCATCCACTGCCACAGCTACTTCTGTTTTGTTTTGTTTTTATTAAGGGTAGTATCGTTAAAGGATTTTACTATTGAGGGAAAGATGAGATACTGATTTTTATCAAAATTGCATGTGACTATGATGAGTATGCCAAACTTAATTATAGCAAATATTTACACAAGAATACCTTGCACACAGCATCTCCTCCTTGTGAGTTAGGAGTTGGTAGTGAGAATGGATACGTGAAGGAAAGGCTGCCTTAGGATTTGAGCCTAATAGATCAAAACAGAGGATATTGCTGCACGAGTGATTTTCTCCCAGTGCTGCCCAGTGGAGTACTGGTTGAGAGGGTCTTCAGAATCACTCCATTTAAATCCCTTTTCATTCTTTTTGCCTCTTCACATTGCATGCTCCATTGTCCGAAAGCAAAATCACTCCTTCTCTTGTTTCCCTGCTTTAGCTGACACTGTGCCCCCCACCTGGATTGGCTTTGCCCCATTTCAGTCCGTTCTCCAAACTATCTAAAAAAACCTATTGAAAGTTTTATAAGTTTCACATTTTAGAATTATCCAACATGGCAAATAAGTATAAGCATGGAAGTCAATATAGTTATGAGGCAACAGGCATGTAACAAACACAGGCTAAGCCCATGGTGATACAGTGGTAAATGAGGCCAAATTCCCCAGATGTCATTATTCTCTAAGTTCCAACCTTCATCTGTCTTCTCTATCTGTAACACCAGTTGTCAACGTGAGAAAGGGTGACCCGGGCATCAGAACCACCTGGCAGGCCCCATGCTAACCCTCCAAGCTGCAGGTGGTGGGGGGAAGCCCTGGAGTCTCATGCATCCTCCACATGACTCTCCTGCAAGGTGAAGTTTAGATAAATTCTTTTGATGGTTGTCCAGGATTTTCATCTGCTCTAAATGTTGTTGTGATGATTTTTGCCGACCCCAGTTAATTCACCAGGTTGTAGGGAAGTTGCTGTCCTCAAGGTTGAGATTTCCTTAGTTTTTCAACATATAAACATCAGCATTATTGATACCCAGTTTATCCACAGAAGTCTTTCTCTCAGTCTGTGTATGATTTTTGGAGATGGCCTTGTGCCGGAGCAGATTATCAGGTTGGAGTAGTTTTCCAAATAACAAATTATAGGTGATGAGGTTTCTGAGCCAGGGCTGAGGGAGCAATAGGGTTGCTTGAAAATAATTCCAAGAATAAATCCAAGAATGAGGTGGCAACTGGAAAACCACGAGGCAATAACTATGATTTCCTGTGCACTGCTTACTCTTTTATGTATAAATTTTATCATATTGTGCCCATAGATTCTGGTTGTCAAAAATGATCCTGTGCCTGCATTTCTGTGGCAGAAATCAGTAATTTGGCCATTTGTGGCAGCTGATGGCAAACCTTTCTTGGCTA
Organism: Cheirogaleus medius; assembly: GCA_008086735.1. Lineage (NCBI taxonomy): Eukaryota > Metazoa > Chordata > Mammalia > Primates > Cheirogaleidae > Cheirogaleus > Cheirogaleus medius. Next base: position 29,519,329 of record VBSM01003176.1, read on the forward strand.
TTGAGTTGGGGCCCTGAGGTTTGAAATATCTCCATATTCAGACACTGCTTCATAAGTAAAAGAATGAAATCAGCGAAGCCACATGGCTTTGGATAAATTGGAACAAGTAAAGAGAGGTCTCTAAACGCCACAGGTATCTGCTAAAATGAAGAAGCAGTAATGTATAAATGCCTTTAGTTGTCTTGGGGACCCAAGTACAAGGAAACTGTGTCTCAGTGCTGAGTTACCATAGAAAGTTCTGGGAGCTGCCTGTGTGACTTGGACTGAATGTTGTAGGCATAAATGAAAAGCGTTTGAAATAGAGTCATAGTAAGGGCTTTCTAGCCCTGAGCAGTCTTATTTTTGGAGACCCTACTCCTCTTCATATCGAACATTGCATAGACCCACGTGCCGCATTCGATATAATTTTGTTGCAGAAAAATATTAAAAGCATTTTTACATTTGCTTCTTAAATTATTGGCCTATGAGTAAATCATTTAATTTTGATTGGCTGTGGTTTCTCAGCATTTATATGTACTGTATTTAGAAATTTTGGTGAAATTATAAAAGGTAACCTATAATATTTTTAACATAAAAAATTGTATTAAAAATTGGGCAGTTAATGAAATCCATCATGTTACTTTCTGTGGACATGTAAGTCATCATTTTTTAGTTTTTATTTTATGGTTTTAATTTGGTTCCATAACAGTTTTTCAGGTCTCAATATTTTCCAAATTCCCTGAAAGGTTCGTGGGCGTTGTGCCCTGTGCCTCGTTGTGCCTGCTGGTAAAGCAGCTCTGATAAGGGTGTGCAGTCTAGAAATAGGAACTGCATGCACCATTAAGGAACCATAAGAATCTGCCTAAAATTCCAGAATTAAGGAGAATGCCTAGCAGAATTTGCTGGAATGTTTGTTTTTGACTGAGGCTACTCTAGAGCCTTGCTCTTCAAAGGGTGAGTTGCAAACCAACAGCATTAGCTTCACCTGAAGCTTGTTAGAAATGCAGAATCTCAACTCCCACTCCACTCTTACTGAATCATATGCTGCATTTTAACTAGATCACCAGGTACCCATTAAAGTTTGAGCAGCACCGCTCTAGTGTAGAGCAGTGGTTCTCAGCGCTGGGTTTATGTAAGAATCACCTGGGAGCTTTGACAACCTGATGTTCAGGTTGCACCCCAGACCAATCATTAGAATCTCTGGGGGTGCGATCAAGACATATCTATTCTAAAAGCTTCCGAGTGATTCCAGTGCACAGGCCAGGTTGAGACCCACCGTTCCATAGTAAGGCCACAGAGGTTGCATGTTGTTCATACAAACACAATTCAAGAAGCCATGAATATCGTTTGGGTGTTTGGGACCCGGCATATAAACAACCATTCGGTAATCTTAGCCATGGAATAACCCCATCTCCCTTGGAAGATTGAGTTTGTTAGCTCCCTTCTAGGACATGCAGCCCAATAAATAGTCTAAATCTCAGATATGTCGGGTTTCACTAAGACTAGAGCTATTGTGTCTGAACAGCAAGCCAAGCTGGAGTTATGGGTCAGAGGTGGTTTTTTATGTAAAACTCCCGTGTAGTGGGACTGTATTTTTCCATTGAACATCAAAACAGAAGGTTTGTGCTTGTAACCATATGTTAAGGACAGAATTTTTTCTTCAGTAAACTTAGAAGTCCGATGATCTTATACTAGATCCTAGGCAAAGAACTGCTTCCTTGCCTGATAGCATTTAACTTTCTGATGATTAAGCTTTAGATTCATACCATAAAACTTGAGTAAAATACTTTGGAGGCCTCAATGATTTCTTCAGTTATCGTCATTGATTTTTGCCATTGTCCATAAAATATCACCACATTATACTGTTATTTGTGGTGATTTATCTCTTTGATATGAAATTCACTGATGTTATCTTCCATTTTGGGGGCTAAAGAAACCACAGGATTTCTTAAACTCATAAGTTTTTCTTATACTTAACTTTTATAGTAAGATTTGTTAAAAGGTATCCATGACATATATAAAATATAACACAGTGCCTGTGCATGACAGAGCAGATACCCATGAAATGGCGCTTTCATTCTCTTTCCCTTTCTTTACCTCGAACTTCCACATTGAGCCATCCAGCTTGGTTGTGTTAATGTTTCTCTACCCCTCAAGAAGGCTGTAACAATCCTAGCACTCTGGGAGGCCGAGGCGGGAGGACTGCTTGAGGTCAGGAGTTCAAGAAGGCTGTAACAGTGAGTTTTCTAGCAGATAACAACAGCAATGAACATGTATGTCCTACAAAGGCTATAAATGTTCTTCTAATTAGTAAATATTATTCTAATCTATATTTTACAGTAGGATAACCAAGGTGCGAAGTTGGTGGGGTGTTTTGTTTTGTTTTGTTTTACCCGGGGTCATCCAACCACATCCTTTAGTAATAAATCCTGTGGTAAGAACTGGGGCCTTCGCATATCATTGCTGCATTACACGTGCATCTCAGGGAAGGCCAAGAGGTTTTAAATATCAACCATTTATGTATTGGTGCTTAGTTTCTAGTAGTTCAGGGGGTGGCTTATCTTGCTTCAATATAATGTTTTATCTAACATTAAATGAACCAACTGGAAATACATTCAATTTAAAAATATATTCTTCTGCTTGTAAAAATGATCAGGTTTTGAACGAATTACAGAACTCTAGAACTAAGCAGGAATGCTCACCAGCAAGCTACGTATGGCTACACGTGTCCCCTCCGTCAGGCTTTCTCCCATTTCTCCTGCCCTGAAGATGCCCCTTTCCCTGAATGGCTGTAACACTCTGTCGGTTTCACACAGCTTAGTACTGGGTTACAGTTTCTTTGGTGGCAGTGATTGTGTCTTTAGTGGCAGTCTTGTCCCCTTGAGAAAGGGAAGCTGCCTTCTGTAGCTCTTATATGCCCTCTAGCACCTTAAATAGGGGAGAACAGAGAGAAGGCTAATAAATATTTTCAATGTATTCTATCATTTTATCCCATCCATTTCATCTTTGGACTCCATTTCTTTCCCTGTGCTTTTAAAAAGCATGGCTTTCTTTCATGATAATCAAATATGGAATATTATCTTTGTATTAAATCATTTTGCTTTGTTTGGAAATTAATAAAAAACATTACAAAACATCAGGATAATAATGGTTTTTTGTCTGAGTCATATGAATTCATAGATTTTTCTATGTATCATTTTTTAAAGAAAGTTAACTGCAGTGATAGATTTCTTTCATAGTTTCTTTTTTTTCTGACCTGGTGTCTTTTTTTATTTCAAACATGAATTATCTAATATTGTTCCACTTGCTTACTGAAGGCGGTTTTCTTTTATCTTAGTTGCTTTTTATTCTTATATACTAAATGATTTTCACTACTGTGAAGTTTTAAACTTAAATTGAATTCTCTTTTATCACTAGTGTTATTATTACAACGGTTCTGTACCTCTCAGATGCACTTCGTAAGAACTTCTTAAATGAAAACTTTGATTACAAGGTAAGAATCTATTTAATGACTATCCTGATTAACCTGAAAGATTCACATGTGTTTTAGGAAATTACCTAACATATGTTTTTGGTCCATATTAGTTTTAACTGTGACCTTTTCATTATATTTGTGAACAGGTTAGGGCTATAATAATGCTTATGAACCTAGTGCTTAAAATGAGTTAGTTGTTTATTATTATTGTAAATTTTAATTCTTGATTTTTTTTCTCTATGATCCCTATATATGACAAAGGAACTTAGAACATGATATTTTTAAGTCTTTTTCAAAAGAGTTTATATGAAGAAAACATTTATAAAGTAAACCCTTTAGTTTTTTATTCATCTATTTTTTACATTTTTTAGAATAAATTAATGAAAAGAAGAAAATGAAAAATTAGTAAGATTCTTTAAGGCAGAACTCTCTGTGCGTCTATAATGTAATATGGTTGGGTGCCTATGAATTCTTTTTTTTTTTTTTTTGAGACAGAGTCTCACTCTGTTGCCCAGGCTAGAGTGCCATGGCGTCAGCCTAGCTCACAGCAACCTCAAACTCCTAGACTCAAGCGATCCTTTGGCCTCAGCCTCCCGAGTAGCTGGGATTACAGCCATGTGCCACCATGCCCGGCTAATTTTTTCTATATATTTTTAGTTGGCCAATTAATTTCTTTGTATTTTTAGTAGAGATAGGGTCTCGCTCTTGCTCAGGCTGGTTTCGAACTCCTGACCTTGAGCAATCTGCCCACCTCGGCCTCCCAGACAGCTAGGATTACAGGCGTGAGCCACCGCGCCCGGCCTAATTCTTGAATGTATTATTTTTCAAATTGCAAAGATGAACAGTGCCTCTTTTGACTTTCCTTCTTCAAGATGGTCCTGTGTTTGCAGTATCTTTGTTTCATATTATTTTTTGAATAATGTTTTTTATATCAAACATTTTATAAAATTTCCTTATTGGATAATGAGAAAATTAAAAATGCACAAATACAATAAAAACCAGAGGAATTTTAATGCTTATATAATATTTCTTTATCATAATCTATAATAATCGATATATCAAAATTTTATAATCAGAGCTCTACTTTTTGATATTTAAGTTGTTTCTTCTATTTTATTCTTATAAATTACTCTCTTTATGTGCATTCTTATAAAATAAAACTTGGTATATATCCCTAATTAGTTATTTGGATAAATATTTATTTTAGTGGAATTGTTGAGTTAAAGGTTGTACCAATTATATTTAATCGCCTATTTTCCTATATCTACACCAACATGGAAGAGACTGTTTTTTTTTTTTTGACATTTAGATAAGAGGGAACATCTACTTTGCTTCAGTTTGTATTTCTTACTAATTATTAGTTATTCACTATTCATTATTGACAAAAATTCTTATTTTTTAAATATCAGAAACAGAATTGTCTATTTTTGAGTTTTGTTCATTATTTTGTCTGGGGCTTGATCATATTAATTTTTATTTGTAAGCTCTTTGCATATAACAGATTTTAATTCTCTGTCATAGTTCTTCTAGTTTATTTGTCTTTAACTTAACACGGTGTCAGTAGAGAAGTACTTTTCTTCCTTTTTGTCCTACATATTTTTTGCTAAGTTTTATTTCAGGGACTTTTACTCTGATCTCTTTCCGATTCTGCTTTTTGGTATAAGAAAACTTAGACTCAAGAGATTTGTCTGGGCAGGAAATTGTTATGTAATGTCTGAATTTAAAGCAATTAGCATATTTGAAGAAGTGTATGCATTTTTGAAGTTCTACATTAAAAAGAGTTTCAAAAATGAATTCACACAGAAATAAAATAATCCATCTTATACCTCCGCCTCCTTGGAGATACTCAGACACATTATAAGAGAAACCAAACATCTACTACCATTTAGCTTATACCAAAAAACTCATGAAACCTGGGATACAGCTTTGAAGTGATGTATAAATGGATAGTATTTATTTAGTTCACTTTTTTATTATAGAAAATTTCAAGCATATATAAAAATATAGTAAAATAAGCCCCCATGTACCCATATGTAGCTTCAACTCATGGCAAATCTTATTTCAACTATACCCTCATCCACTTACCACTTTTGAAGCAAATCCAAGATACCATGTCACTTTACCTGTAACTATTTGTGTAATACCATACTATTGAGATATCTTGTTCTTGTTTTAGATCTGGGATTCCTACTTTTACCTCGCAGTCATTTTTATAAACCAGTTGTGTCTGCAGTTGGAGATGTTCACACCTTCCAAAAAGAAAAAGGTGTTAGAAAAGTAAGTACTAATGTATAATCGGGTAGGAAATGTTGCCTTTTAAAAAATGTTTTGTTCAAACGTTTCATAAATCAGAATGTCCATAACTGGAAATCACACAGTAGAGAAGCAATAACCAAGAGGACAAGAAGCAATCTTTTTTGGAAATGTCAATATTTTGAACTTGTTTGCACATTTTTTTATCCCAAGTCTTTCAGGATTCAAAATTATTATTTAAGCAAAAAATTATGAGACAAATCTGTTTCACTGAAAGATTTATATGATGGTTTGATTTAGAGGCATTATGATATGTACATTAATCATCTTTAAGTCAGAACGATAGATCATATGCTAAAGACACACAAATACTTCTTTGTTCTGGAGGCTTGTGTCAAGTTTGGTTTCTTGTTCTGTTTCAGGTATGGTGACATGCGGGTAACAATGGGTTGTGAAATTTTCAGCATGTGGCAAAACCTAGGTAAGTGATGAAAAGAGAAACCACCTCCACTGTACAGCTCCTCACTGTACTTTGAAGCATACAAATGAAAAAGGGCAATTTACCAATGACAGCATTTGAAATCAAATGTCTAAATCAATACAGATATCTATAGAAAGTAATGGACATGTTAGCACTGAATAAGGTTACAGCTAATTCTTTAAATTGGCATCTCTGAAAAGTCACCTTACTTTTGTGTGTGTCCTTATTAACGATAAATTTTATAATCTAGCATTGCTCCAACATCATGCATATTATTTCTCACAATGAGCTAACCTTTCAGAATTTGGGACTGTAACAACTGAAAATTTCTAGAACTCTGAATTGAGGCTATGAATCATAATAAATTTAGATTAAACTTTATACAACATTGACTTCAGCATCACTACTCTGAAAAACTTGAAACCGTTGACCTATATTATGAAGAGTATAGCCAAAGGATTTTAAAAGCATCTGCAGTTGCTAAGAGACTGCTAGATCGAATTTTGTTAATCTGCCACAGCAAATAGAGCATATTATTCCAGCAAATTGATGGCACAGATCTGGTTGCACAAAAAAGAATAATATTTGGAAAACAAATTGTTTTAAAAGTCATTAATATAGGGTCTCTATCTCAAGATTCATAACTCATTTAATTTGGTACATTAACTATGCAAGGTTTAGGCACTTATTTATTATTATTTATTTTATTTTATTTTGAGACAGGGTCTTGCTCTGTCTCCTAGGCTAGACTGCAGTGGTGTCATCATAGCTCACTGCAACCTCAAACTCCTGGGGTTAAGCAATCCTCCTCCCACAGCCTCCCAAGTAGCTGGGACTACAGGCACACACCACCACTACATCCAGCTAATTTTTAAATTTTTTGTAGAGATGGGGTTCTTGCTATATTGCCCAAGTTGATTTCAAATCCCTGACCTCTAGCAATCCTCCCACGTTGGCCTCCCAAAGTGCTAGGATTATAGGCCTGAGCTATCACACCCGGCCATTATTGCATTTTAATTCCCCCATTTGAATAAAGTGATTGTTTGACCTATTTGACTTGACTATATAATGACCTGGAAGTATCTTTTCTGTTGGGTTCTTCAAAGCACAACTTAGCGATGACAGAATTTGTTTTCTGTGAGTGAAAATAGAACCATTATTGTTTTACCTCACTTCATGTTACAGACTGATTTTTAACCAGGATATGCATATCCCTCAAATATACGTAGCAATTTGAGGGAGCCTTGTTATATATGATTGAGCCCAGTGTTCAATGCTTACTGGTGATTTCAGGAGGAAAAAAAAGAGTTAGTATCTTGAAAACAACCTCCAACTGTGTAAGTGCAGCCGGAAGAAATCATGATCTGTCTTTAGATCCAGCTCAAAAACAGCATCAACTTCAGCATTATAAAGTGCATCCATGTTAACAGAAACTTTTGTACCCCCTTAATATTTTGAAATTTAAAAAAAAAAGCAAAACTATTAGATGAATAAGAGAATAGATAGGGAAAAAAAATCATGAAGGGGACACAGAAAAGACTGAAGTGTGGGAAACTCTGCTAGAGCCTTTGCAGCCCTTATTGCCGTATTCCCCTGTGCGTGGTGTCAGTGTTTATGCCTGTTTCTTTCTCCTCTGCGCTGGAGTCATTGCAGGGTGGAGATGAAGGCCAGTTACGCTTGCTTTCCTCACTGTGCCAACCACTGTGCCTTACACAGGAATTTTAAATACGGACAACCATTTTCCTTTAAAAAAAAAAAAGCATCAAACATTTTTCTTACTTGGAGAGTCTCCCCTTTATGTCCAGTTTTTGTTGATTCTTTGTGTCCTCCTTGTTTTTCCAAAAGCAGATCAAGGCCTTGTAGTGTCCCTATTGCATTTGGCATTAATTTAGCAAGATGTTTTCCAAAGAATGCTGTATTGATTCTGTTCAACGGCAGTCAAGGTTGTGCAGGCTCTTTTCCGAGCTCAAATTATGAAACCAGGACAGATTTGGCTGGGTTACCGGAATGTTAGAAAACCTGGCAGGTTCCTCCTCTAGCCATGTATGGTTATTTCCACATAAATCTTTGTCCAACTGAGTATAGCTATGCATTTTAGGACCAGGCCCCTTGGCCTGCTAAACAAAGCTGGCACATTTAGTCTCCCTAAAGATGTCATTGCATGCTTCATAAAATTTTCTTATTTTGTCTTTATTATAAAACAAAAATATTTCTACCTCTCTAGTTTTTAGGTTAAATTACTTCTCTGTTTTTCTCAGAAATCTAAAGAATGTGAAAAATCTTGGGGTATATCAATCCCAATAGCACGTTGTTTTGTCTATATTCTAACGTCACTTGGAAGCTTGTAAGAGATGCAAAATCTCTGGCTGCACCCCAGACCTACTGAAACAGAATCTCTGGGAGCGGGGCACCGCGATCTGAGTTTTAGCAAGTTCTCCAGTGATTCTTATGCACTTGGCTAAAGACTGAAAAGCACTACTTTAGACAACACTATCCTCTTTCTTTGTCGTTCAGCTCTAAAGACTAGCTCTAGCACAGTCCTAGAAGTCTGTTAGAAAAGGCTCATTATACTCTACTTACGAATTCCCAGCATGACATAGTTCAAGTGTAGGGTGAGTATAAATTTTCACTTCATTCCTTGGTTTCTGCATTATCTCTCTAGAGTTGTGTCCTGACTTTACTGAGACTTCCAAAACATTAGGTGAATTTTAAAGGTCGTTGCTGTCGTACAACAGCTAGAATTGGAAAATGTTCGGAAATGTTAAAGCCTCTCTTCCAACATACGTTTTTATAAAATGATAAGAAGAATTAAGTATTCAGGGTACTGTTTTTATACCCCTTATAGGCCTTAAATCAGTATATTAGGAATATCAAAATATATTAGTTATATTTGATTTGATGAACCTGTAAATATGTCATATTGAAGACTGGAATGCTGAGGGAGAATTTATTCAGGTAATTATAAATGTACATGTTTTAATGTAACAGGCCGATAAATTCAATTTGACAAAGTTCATGAAGCACTGCCCATGTGCAAGTTATTTTGGAGGATAAGAAAATATGGTCCATGCCTGTTAAGAGCTTAGTTTTAAAATCTTACATTTTAGACTTTTTGTCCAATTTATGTGGAACCAAGAGAAAGCTTGATACAAAGTCACCATGTTTTAGTAAAGCTAGTAAGCTTTTATGATTTCATAAATCAAGGTCCTCAACACTAAAGATACAAAAAGCACTAACTTTTAGAAAATAAGACAAAAGGAGGAAATGCTCAGAGTCACTAAATATACTTTTAACCACTTGAAACTGTCCAGCTGGTCTAATTTAGAAATAAAATTTTACTGAACAATATTTTTAAATCAGTTTTTGGTCATTGGTGTTTATCTCAGAAGTGTTGAAATTTTTCCATATGCTAGAAACGAGGTGGTTTTTCCATTCTGCTGAAAACGGGGGCAAAAAAGCACATGTGATTCAGTGACTAGTCTGCTTTTTAAACATCAAGCTGTAGGATCTTTAAATCTGATCATTATATCCCCTGCACTTACCTGTGGGCAGCTTTTCAACTCTATGAGACCTAGAGCTGCTTAGGTTTCCTGTGTTACTGTTAACCGTAAGTCATCAGACTGGTAGGCACTTTGTAACTCTAAAACTGCATAACACCTTATCTGTAGTATTGAATGTGCTTTTATCAAGATTTATTTATATACCAAAAGTTTTAAACTATTTTTCTGAACAAGTAAGTAAATATTTGGACCCTTTAGTATATATTTAGCTCACAGAACTGGGGTTGGAGAGGGAGCGAGTTCTAACTTCTCTTCCTCCCTCCTCTCAGTCTTGGAGCTTTTGAGCAAGCACCACCGTGAGCACCATTTTCATCTCTACGGGAACGAGTCAGCAGCTTTGCTGGTTTATGCGTCAGCCCTAGTGCTGCGAGGTCTGGTTGGCAACATAGGAACCAAAAACCAAAAGATTTTGTTGTGTAAAGGCAACAAATGGTTCCTTGTAGGTCAACAAAGCTGGGCTTGTCTTCTTCCCCTGTGAGGCAGTGGTGGTGTGGGGACAAGAAAGGCTTTGGGGTCTTCACTAGAACTTTGAGTTGTGCTGCCTGTCTCCAGTCATGTGAAGCACTGCAACACGATCCCTATCCATATAATTAAAACAATAATTTATTTTTTTCAAGTATTTTTAAGTGTGGTAAAATATACAATAAAACTTGCCATCTTAACCCTTTTCAGTGTACATACAGTTCAGTAGTAGTATTTGTTTTTAATGCAAACATCACCACCATCCATCTCCAGAACTCTTTCATCTTGCAACACCGAGACTCTGTGCCTGTTAAATAATAACTTCCCATTTCCCTCTCTTCTCAGCCCCTGGTACCACCATTCTACTTTCCATCTCTATGAATTTGACTCTTCTAGGTCCCTCACATAAAGGGGATCATATAGAATTTCTCTTTTTGTGACTGGCTTATTTTGCTTAGCAGAATGTCCTCAAGATTCATCTGTGTTGTAACAGATGTCAGAATTGTCTTCCTTTTTAAGGCTAAATGATATTTCTTTGTGTGGATATACCACATTTTCTTTATTCATTCATCCACCATTGGACACAGGGGTTGTTTTCACCTTTTGGCTATTGTGAATAATGCTGCTATGAACATGGGTGTACGAATATCTCTTTGAGACCCTGCTTTCAATTCTTTTGGGTATATAACTAGAAGTGGAATTGCTGGATCATATGGCAATTCCATTTTTAGTTTTTTGAGGAACTCTCCGACTGTTTTTCCACAGCTGCTATAACATTTTATGTTCTCACCAGCAGAGTACAAGTGTCTTCCAATTTCTCCACATTCCTGCCAAAACTTCTTATTTTCTGGTTTGTTTTTTTTTGATAGTAGCCATCCTAATGGTTGTGAGGTGGTATTTCATTGTGGTTTTGAAAAAATAATTTACTTTAGAAGCATAAAAACCAATTAGTGATAACCGAACACCTTTTCTTAAATGTGGTTTTCCTTAGTATTTTCATTATCTGATTGAAGGACTAAAAATGTTCTATCAAGAACCAGGGGGAGGCATTTATTTTCCCCCAAAATTTTATCCATTTATACCTACACTTGCAAAAACAGTCTGCAAAGAAAAAGGTTAGTCTTTACTACTGTGTCCCACCTTTGGCATTCATCTTGCTGCAAGGTTAAGTTTTTCTTTCTATTTTTAGATGAACTAACATTCTTACTAAACATAAAGTGGGCTCTTTGTTCCACATTTGCAAACACAGCGTCTTGTAACTGCTGTAGAAAAAAAAAATCAATACTGCCCTAGCAGGCTGTTCTGTGTGCATAAATATAAAATTCCAACAGCCCAAGTAGCAGGTGCCCCAAATACTTCAAAACAAGACCATGTGGCTGACAATTAGAGATGGAGAAAGTATACTAAATCTATGGTTTAAAAAGAAATCATTTAAAGTTTATTTTGTTGTTGCCATACATACCTCCAAATTACTTTACTGGTTTGGTAGGAATTAAATTTTCTCTGGTCGGAGAGCCTGTTCAGGTTTGCACAGATTATATGTTCCCAAAGTGTGTTTTCAGCAAATAAGACTATTCTCATGCATTCCTGCACAGTGGTTTAAATGTGGGTGTGGCTCTCTATGACCTTACTGTCCATAGAAAAATCAGGCTACAAAATGTAGTGTATGGGCCTCATTTGGATTATGATTGAAAGAAAGCAATTATGGAAGACATGTTTTAAGACCATTAAAGAAATTTTTATATAGGCTGGGTTTTCAACTAATTTAAGGAGTTATTGTTTGTCTTTGTAAGGTGTGATAAAAGCATTCTGATTCTATATTTATAAAATGTCCTGTCTGTTAAAGATGCTTACTGATGTGTGTACAAGTAGAATGATATGATGTCTCAGACTTGCTTTAAAAAATAGAAAAATAAATAACTGGGTGTTAGGTGAAACAGGATTGGCAAACTCCTGAGAATTATTGAAGCTAGATGATGAGTAGATGGGGATTTGTTTTACTATTTTCTGTAATTTTGTGTACATTTGAAATTTTTCATAGTAAAAAACATTTTTAAAAAGAAAATTGGATTGTAAAATGTCTATAAATGGAAGAGTTTTTTAAAAAAAAGATTTATAAATACTCAAACAAACAGTGGTAAATAAAGCAAATACATGCTAATGATGGTCTTCTCTAGAGAGGCCAAAGGATGCTGGGCTCTGTAAAGATTAAAGACTAAGATAGTAATGAGGCAGCTCTAAATCTCACTCTACCACCTCAGGCATGGGAGAACTATCAGGACTGGCAGGAAATTCAACTTTATTTTGTATTCCCTCTCTCTTTTGTTCCCCTATCCCTGCATACACCCAAAAGTTGTGCAGAGGTTTGGTGTCAAGGAAGCAGAGAGGCCCTCCTGGTTACCAGTCAAATGCCAAGATGGCATTTGGTCCCTTCAGTCCAGTGGCTCTACTGAGGCACAACATCTGTTGCTAGACTTTGAGCCCCTGGGGTAGGGTCATGGAGTAGGTGAGTCCTGAGACCTGCTAATCTCAGGGCTTGCCAACCTTTGCCCCAGTAGAAATTTCCTTCTCCCTTTTCTCTTTTTTCCCCTCACTTCCCAGGACATCTTGATAAGCTTTTCAGTGTGTTTACACTTGTAAAAATGACAGTAAGAGTGATTGCGTTCAGGTGGCATCTGCTCTCTGCCCTGACAAAAATAACAGAGGAAAGGAATGGCAGATGCTAGCTGCTAGTTACCTGCTTGAAATGTTTGTGTCGAGAGGATGGGGGAAATGTAGGGAGTACTGTGAGTTGGTATTTCAATGAGTTTGTCAGTCTTGAAATTATGCATTCTTTTGGAGGAAAATATACAGTTAGATTAATAAAGAAGTTTCTTTTGAGGTGCTCTTGCTCTGTTGAGGAAAATGAAGCAGTCTTTTGGGAAAGATAAAGGATTACCTGGGTGAAAAGTAAAGGTAGGAACACAGAAGGAATTATGAGCCAAGTTCCTCCCTTACACATAATGGGTATGGATGAGTAATTTAGAGATAGTAAAGAAGAATTATGTTACCTTCAATGAAACCTCAGAGAGGAAAGGACTGTGTGTGTGACTTCCGTGATGTAAAGTAAAAGGACCTGCAGATGGGCAGGGGCCTGCGGGTAGTGTCCAGGCTGTATTCCTGCGGAGATGCTCAAAGCACTTTGTCTAAGCACTTTAACTCACACTGAAACTAAACCCAAGGTAACATCAGCTTGGTTCCCAGCTGTGGTATAGGGGCCTCCCTGACAATGCAGGGTACCTGGGCAGCATCCAATCTCAAGAACAAGGAACCTCTCCAGCACCCCAGGGTGCTGTGTCTGTATCAGCTAACGGAGGGGGTGGGCTTGTTGCCAGTGTATACCATGGGATCTTGGTCCCACAGGGATCTCAGGATGCAGGTCAAGGGCAAGGACAACTACCGTGTTTCTCCGAAAATAAGACAGGGTCTTATATTTATTTTTCCTCAAGAAGACACCCTAGGGCTTATTTTCAGGGCATGTGTTATTTTTTCTAAGTACGATACAACAATCTACATTTATTCAAATATAGTTAAGTTGTCTTCTTCTGGAACATCATCATAACTCTCCAAACCCCAAATTCCATCCTGAATTTCTTGCAACTCTATTTCCTTTACAACCATTGGCCCCAATCTCTCATGTCGCGCAATAGAGCTCTCATGGGGCAGATGAGAAGGGCTGCTCATCTTCTTTACCGCTCCGCGATGAAATGCATGAGTTGTGCAGATATGCTGCGTAGCCATGCCCATCACTAGGTCTTATTTTCGGGATAGGGCTTATATTGCTCAAATGCTTAGAAATCCTGCTAGGGCTTATTTTATGGGTAGGTCTTATTTTCAGAGAAACATGGTAGTTGCTACTTGAGGCAGATGTCTGAGACAGCCCTGGGACAGCATCACAGACTGTGGCTGGGAAGCTAGCATAAAGCTCTCTAGGTGTCTTCAGCATAGAGGGCAGTTCAGACCAGTGGCATCTGTCAAGGGCACCTCTTCCAGGTGGGTGGAAATCCGCAGGGAATGCAAGCTCATAAAAGTCTTGGCACAGAGCCTCCTTGTTGCAATGCTGATCTTCAGGGAACTGGAGCTTACATTCTCACTGGTGTATCAGAGCTCCACGGGTTGCATTTGACAAAGTCAAAAACCAAAACACCCAAATCAAAGAAAGGAATGCACGTGCTGTTTCCCCTCCAGTAATTCCCTCTACCCACGTGTTAAGCCAACTTCTTATCTCCCAGATGTAGGCAAAATTGCACCTCCAAGCAGCTTTCTTCAGTTCCCTAGGTAGAATGGGTTGAACCGTCTTCATTGTTTCATGATTCGAGATTTATATCTTAGCAATTGCTCAGATGTTCATTGTGATCTGCTTATTTGCAAGTACCTCTCCTAATACAGTGTTCAAAATACTCTAGGCGTTCCTATTTCTTGAGTCACTGAATACTAAATAGGTTAATGACTGAATGACTTAATGAAATGGAAATACAGAAAACACACACATAATATAAAATACATTTTTATGATCTTACCATTCCCCAAACTTTCCAAATTCTCTATTAAACTAATAATTAGTTCCTTATCAAAACATGTACAGGAAAGAAGTACCCACCACTGCTTTTTCTCTGTGTATCTATAATAATATAAATATTTAAAAATCCAGGTCATGGCTTTGACTGCTGCCATGCCTTATGGAAGAAAGTTGACATGGAGAGACACAGAGGATTCTATGGCCTCTTTGAGTCATGGATCATAGAGAAGTTTTTCTAAATACTTTTCTCTCACATCCCTAGCACATGTAACATTGCAATGTGGCCCCTAAAATTTCCTGACATTCTCAACTACATGCAGTGACATTTCTTCCATGTCATTGAAATAGGGAGACTTTTATCATGACAGAAATGCTCATAATCTGAGGATATAATAGAGGATGAATACCATGGGGTAGAATTAATCAGACAGTGCCTCTTGATAGTGGATATGTTAGCCTAAAGGGGAAAAATCCATGAGTTTGGCTTCGAAATGTTTAAGCAGCTTCGCTGATTATAAAAGTCATTGCGTGCCCACTTTGCTCAAGCACTAACTGCTGCCTGTGTTACTTCCCATGCCACAATTTGGAAAGCTTGTTCTTGACTCTATCCCATGCCTGCTCATGTCCTATAGCACTGAGAGTAAGGCAGTTATCCAGGGATGGGGGCCACATTCGGAAGACAGCTGATGTATCCCAAGGCACTTTCAGTCACAAAAAGTAGTGAATTCACAGACACCCACATGGGTTTTCCCACCTCTGACCTCATCCATCATTTTGCTCCCTCCCCAAATTATTTCTCTCATATTCTCTTTACTTAAAAAACTCTTGAAAATAAATATAAGTTTGAACTATACATTTGCACTGTGGATCTACATAGTGTCACTTGCACATACATGTCTGAGCTCCAGGGCCACCTTAGCACCTTCTAGTACAAAACGCAAAACAGAGAAAACTGTCTTTAAAGTGAAGGCATTTAATTCTGAAATTGGCAAGTAACTGTGAACAGTATGATTTTGTTTATATTCAGCTCTCATTGCAAAAAATCAAAAGTAGAAAATAATAAAGAGAAATTACCCTCTTTCGTGAAGCCAGCTATATTCTGCTCAGCCTCTCAACTTTTAGGTTCTAAGTGGATGCTCTTAGAATTGTGCTCAGTCAGCCATGATGCTGAAAGTTAGCTCTTTAGTGTATTTTTCATAGCGTCAATATTCTTATTATAGAAATAGAAACTCCTCTGTGAGATTTAACATAGAAGATTAGAGTAATGGACTTAACACCCACCTGCTACATGAAATCACCTGTGTCCATCCCAGCTCCCACTTTCCTGTCCTCTGAATTATCAATACCGTGCCTTTTAGCACTTGGTAATATACCATTTTGAGTTCACTATTGTTACATTTTAGTCTTTTCAGAAAATAGTTATAGTCTTTTACTAGGCCACTATTTAGATTTTTATTTGGGCTGTATATTTATTGTGTAAAAACACACACAATAAAAATTATATAATGCAGACTTTTTTCATAAACAAAAATCACTTATAATCTTACCACCTAGAGATAATCACTGTGATTAACATTAGGGGATATAACCCTCTAGGCTAATATATATGTATTTTTTTTTTAAATGAAAGATGTTCCTGTGCATACTATATTACTGTATTATACCTTGCTTTTTCATTTAAATATATTGAAAAACTTCACCTATGTTATCCTTCTTCCACCTCATTTGAAATGACTGCATAAAAATTGTAATGTATACAATAATATACATAACCAATTCCTGATGATTTATATAATTTTTAATTGTATCTTATGGGTTATTTTCTTCCATTTTCTTGCTTAAGGAGGCAACTGTCATTGAATATCTTGGTGGCAATAGTTTTAAACAAATTTTATAATATTTTCTGAAATCTTATTAAGGTTAAATATATTGAAACTCAAATATTTTGCTCAATTTAGGGGAGCACAAGCTTCATTTCATCCCTGCCCTGATTGGCCCCTTCCTAGAAGTGACCTTGATACCCCAGCCAGATCTTCGGAATGTCATGATTCCTATTTTTCATGATATGATGGACTGGGAGCAGAGGCGGAGTGGCAACTTTAAACAGGTAGGCGGAAGTGCTCCTCAGCACAGGTTGGAAGGTTTTCAGTTCTACGGCTTCTCTGAACTTTTGGATTCAACTCCGAGCTGGGCCAACAGATCTGGATTCTAGCCTGGCCTGTCCACTCCCAAGCCACACAGCCTCGGCTACTTTCTCTCTGGTCCTATGTTCTCCTGAGCCTCCAGGGAAGCCATAAAAAGCCATTTAATTCCCTTTCAGCTAAAAAATTCTGTGATTTCCCAGGTCTATATTTAAGAACTTGCAGAGACTTTATTTACTCCCAGTTGGACACAGCACAGATGAATCAGAGGGTTAATGATTCTTAAAACTCGTTAAGCTCTCCATAGCCTGCATGTTGTATTTGGTGACTGGCTTAGCTTTGAGCATTTGATTGGCAGTATGTTTTATTGCTCTTTGCTTGAAGCATTGAGAATTAATTTAAAGGAGAAAGCAATGGAAATTCTTGCAAAGGAAATTCCAAGGGAATGAGCTATCATTTCTTGTTGACATAGGTTCTAATAGCTCTGCTCCAGTTTTGGGAAGGCACACGTTCTTATTACAAAAGCAGATCTCATAAGGAGTCAGCTGTTTTTGTCATGCCAGGTCCCGCAAGTGGGAGAGAGTAGCCTTCACAGTCACTGCATGAACCTGTGTGCCCATAGGATGGACCATCCTTCATGCTTCCCAAATGAAGCCTCTCTCAAATCTTAGAAATGGTTGTTGACCATACAAGCAATCTGATTACATACATGGAACTCCTATTGCTAAATGCATAGGCCTTTCACTTGCACTGGTGTATACATTTATTTTCAAAAAAGCTAATAGGCGAATGAAAGGTTTTTTAAAAAATTGTCTTTAGAGGAGATAACTGACTTTCCTTCACCTTTTATCTCTTTTTGTTTTTTTTGTTTTGTTTTTTTTTTGAGACAGAGTCTCACTCTGTTGCCCAGGCTAGAGTGCCATGGCATCAGCCTAGCTCACAGCAACCTCAAACTCCTGGGCTCAAGCAATCCTCCTGCCTCAGCCTCCTGAGTAGCTGGGACTACAGGCAAGCACCACCATGCCCAGCTAATTTTTTTTCTATGTATTTTTAGTTGGCCATTTAATTTCTTTCTATTTTTAGTAGAGACGGGGTCTCGCTTTTGCTCAGGCTGGTTTCCCCTGACCTTAAGTAATCCACCGCCTCGGCCTCCCAGAGTGCTAGGATTACAGGCGTGAGCCACTGCACCCGGCCCACCTTTTATCTCTTGATTGAAATTTGGTTTAAAGGAACAATTCAGGTTAGTCCTTTGACAGAGTCAAATATCCCTCCTAATTCCTAGTTGTTTTAGCTCTCTCTGGCCATGGAGAGGTTATTTATTTTCTGTGTCTTCTACCTCAGATATATGAAGGAATATTTTTCTCTTCCTGATACTCAAGTTCCAAAGGATTTACATGCTGGAAAATATAAATGTTTTGACTACAGTTTTCAGGAAATATGTCCTTTCTCTCTCCTGCTGCTTATTGCTGACTTAGACTATTTCTATGGATCTGCCATCTGTACATGGATAGGACCCGTTCTCAACTTCAGCAAAGATTTAGTAGTGCAACCTCAAACTGTTTTGAGAAAGAAAATAGATATAAAACACATCAAAGATTTAAATTAATATATGTGGATATGTTGGTTTCCTGATGTCCTTATATATATATAGTGATGTTTAAAAAAAATAAAAAATAGGACTTGCCAGTTTTTAGAGCTCCTAAAAAAGAATTCAAACGTTTAAACTGGGCTGCAACCATTTGTGTTTGAATCAACAAATAGATGTCTTTGGCAGCAGTAAATGCTACCCAGCCGGGAGTGTGAAGTCATGTAACTCCTTCTACACTAGTCCCCTCGAATTCCAAAGGGATATCTGCTATTAACCACAGCTGATAATGTCACTTTCACAAAATTCACCGTGGCCTTTTCCTGGGCATAAATAAATGTTTTAATTTGCCTAGAAGTCCTACTTGGGAAGGGGAGGAAAGAGCGAGTAATATTCAGGTATGTTTCAGGTGGAAGCCAAGCTAATTGACAAACTGGACAGCCTGATGTCAGAAGGCAAAGGTGACGAAACATACCGTGAGCTCTTCAACAGTATGTGAGTAATATGTTTATCTCAAGTTGACTCTATTCAGGGGATTTGGTGTCAGTACTGAGCCATTCTGTACCGCGGTAGCTGAGAGCTACAAAGACGGCTGGGGTCTCACAGGAGTGCTTTGTCTTTGTGGAGTGTGAAATAAAGGATAATTGCCTTAACTCTGGCGAATGGATCCTATTATGTTGATGATTAGACATGTCTCCTTATTTTAATCTCTGATTAGGACAGGTCGAATGTGTTACATAACAGATCTCACTCTTTTCGTGCCTAATAATTTTAAAACCATTGCTGCAAGATAATGATTTTAAGTAGTAGGGTTACGAGTGGGAGAGGATGAAAGGGGTATGATTGTAATGTTTGTGAGCACCGCTTCCCAAAGCATGATATCCTTGGCTGATTTGCTGTTGGGAAGATTAACCTAATTTGCATCTGTTCTTCAACATCTGATTTAATTCATTGATACTGATTGGTTACTCAGCATTATTGCTTCCTAAATGCTTCTTTTCTTATTAGAATATCACAGAAACAAATCACATGTAGCAAATTCTGTGTTTTGGATTTGCATGAAAGATAGAAAAATAATGCAGTGCTGTAAAGGGACTTTGAGGTTGTTCCTACCAAGAGAATCTGATCACAGTTATAGGATGAATTGCTGGTACCAAGTGTTCATGCACTGTGTTTAAATGGCCAGAGAGGACACATGAGAATGTTTCAGGGCTTTAGGAATTCACTTCTGACACGTGTTTTCTTTATGGCTTTCTATGGATCTTAGTCATTTTCAAATCTAGTATATGTACAAAGTATTTCTTTTGAAGGAAGAATTAGCTCTTCATGCTTAGAAAATGTTTACAGTTCTTTCAAAAGGGCAAAACAATTCAGCAATACATTTTTCTATGACAAAATATATTTTTATTTGTATTGATGCCCAAATCTCACCTAAAATGAAATATCAGTGCTTTAGTATTGATGGCCAAATGCAAAATTCTATAATTCATTTTATGATCATTAATTTAAAACAGTAGAAATATTAATATATAGATTTGAAGAATATTTTTAGTGACTAGTAGGTTAGATAGATTTCAGCTTACCTGATTAAAAATCATATTGAAACTCTCAAGAAAATTACACTGAAAGGAAAAGCCAAGTAGGGGAATACAGATTGCAGGTGATGATGGTAGGTGATAAAATACATTCTTTGTACTGAACCCTGAACAACATCATTTTGTCCTGATACTGTAATTAAACTGGAACTTTTAATAATTATTCACTAAGCCTTTGTTCATTCTAGTGTACAAAGCGTCTGTCTTTCATGACAGCTGGAGTTGAGCAAGAATTCTGATTAAAACCTCATCCAATGTAATAAATTGCTTTTGAAAACTGCTCTCATTTCACTTACTAGTCCTTGGTTTGAACAAAGAACTAAAATGAGAAAGCACTCAGTGAAATGAACCTCTTGAGATTTGTGATTAATTATTTATAACAAATTCACAAGATTAATAAATACTCACATAGTTCTATAGTGCCTCTTATCTACTTTAATAAAGGCCTGATAGCATGCAATTTGGATTGCTTGCGTATAAATATGACTTTGAAATGGAAGATGTACCTTGACATTAGAACCAAACCAATAATTAAAATATTAAGCCTCTATAATTAGGACTATTTTAAGGTGCCTGATTCATTCAATGGAGATTTTTATTCTTTTGTTGATTTTTAGCATATTACTAGAAATGCTACTATAAATATTTTTCTTTCATGCTTTTATGATCAGCATATTGGGAATAAATCAAAGCTAGAGTGATAATTAAATATCATTACTACCTGGGCTCAGGAAAGAAAGTGAAAATCTAACTTTATTTCGGGAAACAATAAAATGCTTTTTTGGCAATGGAAATCACAATGAATTAGGATAATCACAATGAGTCACTGCACACATTATGAATTAGGAACACATGCCATTATGGTACAGATTCTCATTTGTTCTCTGTAATTCATGTCTAAAACTTCCTAAAATTTGTTCTGAAGCTGAAAAGCTGAAAGCAGCTCACTGCTTCCTAAATTGTAGTATTTGCCAAAATAGCCCCCTTGGAATCATTCTTCATGTTTGTATAGTACCTTCCTTCCTAATAACTCAACTCATCTTTCCCTAACCCCCAACATTATCTTCATTGGCCCATATTACATCTGTTTGAAAATGAGTGAGACTTATTATTTTTGATAACACTAAATTGCAGATCCTAGACACCGACGTGGAACATACAGAGTAAAATATCAGAACTATATTCTGCTTCCTCTGGCTCCATTTGATTCACTCATTCAGCTTTATTTATTATATTAAGCACTCCTCTATGCCAGGTACTCCTGCAGCACACAGGAGGGCTACCTCTGACAGGGCTTTCCAGAATAAGGAACATCCATCTCAGGTCTTTCTCAGTCCTTTACTCTGCTTTCTCCTATGTAGCTCTAAATAATTCAATAGGACTCCAAATTATTTCACAGATCTTTATTTAATGATTGCACATTTATTACCATTTGGAGACAGAGGATTATCTCTATAACATCATACCTTAGGTATCTAACTCTTGTCTTTAGATTAAGAAGAGCATGCACAGACACAGGTGTTATATATCAGAGTGGTGGCCTTAGCACAATCCTGTTATGACACAGAGAGAGGCAGATTGAGGGACAAATCCCCCCCACCCTCACACTCATCTCTTTCATAGAGGGAAAGCCTGGTGGGCAATGTCATCCTGCAGGACCATGGCTTATCCTGCTCCCCGGTGTCCCTGTTGCATATAACAGGGCAGCAATAAGAAACCACCGTTCATTGTTATTAGATGGACTCGCTGTGTGCTCAGTGTGGGCTCAGGGGCATTATTATTGAGCAAATGAAACTATCCAGTCTCAACCAGGTTACCTAGAAGGACTCTTCCCTTCCTGCTGATAGCCTCTCTTTCCCAGTTTGTATCAGGTGAACTGGGAAACAGCAAGCTGCCTGACAGAAGGAACAAGGCTAGCTGAGAATGCAGATGAATTGGGTTCTAGACTCAGTCCTAACATTTGGTCTTGAGTTAGTCAAGGAAACAGGCTGTGCAGAGCTCTGCCTCTTCTTATAAGAGGATTATGTAGTTCTGACTCCTTACTGCATCAGAAGATTGTGCAAATTAATGAAACTCATCTCCATAAAAGAAGTCTCCGTGTATTTTTAGAATTATTACTTAACTTGAATTCTTTGTTTTTCAGCCTCTAAAGTATATGAGGTGTGGGCTGTCACTTGGGGAAATTTCGACATCATCCTGCATTGCTTTGGCAGGCAGATTTTCATTTGAGTTCAATACCAATTTGCCATTTAAGCCATTTAAGCTTGAAACAGTTACTGTTCAGAGCTTTTTTTATAAGAGAACTAGAGGGCCTTCCCCTGGGGGGATTAGTCAGGGCAAATTCCATCCCTTCCATCTGCAATCTCTACCCGTAACCAAGGAAACAATTTAGAATAAACCAGAAGAACAAATGACCAGGAAGCATAGGCAACAGATGAGGAGACAAGACAGAGGCTGGGCGCGGGAATGGCAATGGCAAGGAAAAGAGGTGGGGTTTGGAGGAGAGAGGAAAATTGGGAGAGAACACAGCCACAGATAAAAGAAAGCTTTGACAAAATAGCTGTTTTCTTTAATGTTACTTTTCAACTAAGTACATATATGATACGCTTAGATTGCACTTGTAAGAAATGTTTTCTTTCTAATCTCATTCCTGAAGCCAAGATGAAAGGGAAACAAGATTTTAGACAGAAATGATGATCATTAAAACCGGAGGGGTAGGGAAGTATCCACATATTGCCATGCTTATGTTCTTTTATCTTTTGGAGAAAGTTCAGTCATAAAGCCTTTGCCAAGCACATTGTTCATTTGGCAAGAGGCGGGAGTGAAAGTAAAGCAGATCCTAATTATTATGATTGTTGTTATTTTGTGTTTACATGGAGCCTGTGCTCCGAGGTGCTCAGGATTAGGGGAAATGTAGGAGGAGAGATGTGGTTCGGTACTTGTCATCAATCTGCTGGAACAACCACATAGAAAATCCTGTGTGATTAATGACAAAATGAATGAAACTGTTGAGTGAGTGCACAGATAGTACAATATGTATTGAGTGGGCAAATGTTAAGTGAAAGGAAAAAACGCAAAACGTCATACCGTCTGTACAAGGATTTTCCTGTAGCAGTTGCATTGCAGTAAAATTGCTTGGATGAAGATGCATTCCACTGAGAGGTAGGAAAGCATTTTTATGTAAATAAAGCAAGCTCTTACTTAAAAGTAAACTTGGAGGCACTCCTGTTTTCGCTTTTTGCAGTGTTATTTGATGTGGTAAGGCACAAGCTTCTGTTAGTATAAGAGAGCAGCTAGGAAAAAAATGTCTTTGAGCTGTGAGATACTTGTATATTTTCAAAATATGATTATATGCATGTGTTCGTATTTTATGACTTGGATAATCTGAAAATCAATTTGCTTTGTCAATGCTTCCTGGATTAGAATTCCACTATTTGGTCCCTATCCTAGGTAAGACATTGTTTGCAAATTGTGCTACTTGTGAGATGTTGCAGTGGTTGCTAAGGCATTTAAGGTACTGATGAAAGTAAAATGGTTGTCATGGTGACTGATAAAAATAAATGTTGAAAATGCCCTGGGTTCTTTCTTTTCCAGTCTACTAAAGAAAATTGAGCGGGAAACATGGAGGGAGAGTGGCGTTTCATTAATTGCTACTGTAACTCGTCTAATGGAGAGATTGTTAGATTACAGGTAAGCTGAGGCACCCGGTTTTCAGATGTGCTGCGCTCCAGTTAGAAAATCAAATAGGTGGAATACAATCAACGTTCCACTTGAGTGAATCACTCCGAATTGATAATCAGACCATGGAACCTGGTGCAGTAAGATAATGGACTTCTAATCGGCCGGTTCAGTGTTTTTAATTTGGGTGTTTTATTTTCTTTTCAGTTTGGTTTGTGTTTTTTTGGTAGTTATTTCAGTGTCTTGGTGAATTGAGAGGATTGTCAGAGTCCCTGAAAGTCCTCAAAAAAAAAAAAGTATTTATTTATTTTTTTGGTATTTAGACTCACCCAATAGAACCAGTACACTCTATCCATTTAAGGGTAAAGGCAGTGTAACAGAATTGTACAACCATGTTATTCTCTTGAAAAAGAGCCAGGTGGGAGGATGAAATTTACACCGTCACCTTTCGTAGACCTATTTTTTTTTTATTTTTGTACACTATTAAAGCAGTCCCTCCCACTTAGATGCATGGTGGTTTTGTTTTATTTTAGGAACAAAACCTCATTGTCAATGATGATGAGGCTTACCAGCTACTGCTCACCCCACTTTAGGAGATGTACAATAGTACACCACTTTAGGAGATGTACAATAGTACACCTTCACTCCGCTTTCCTCCTAAGCCCCCTGTCCATTGAGAGGGAGCACAATCTTGACATGGATGTGAAATTCTGGACAGAAACTGGTGCCCAGGAGTCTCTGACTCCCCAGCCTCACCAGAGATCTTTGGTCTCTGGAGCCTTTATCTGAACAGACACTTGCAAATTGTCTCTGGTCTCTGATTACTTTTTTTCTTTTCTTGCCTAAAAGAACAAATTGTGTTTGCCTCTAAAAAGGAAGTTCTGAGCTCTGACTATTGCTTTCTGTTTTTAGGGACTGCATGAAAATGGGAGAGGTAGATGGCAAAAAGATTGGCTGCACCGTTAGCCTTCTGGTTAGTAAACTATTACCCTTTTTCTCCTTTTCTCCTAACTTTTTTCACAGAAATATTGTGTTTTGTTTGTTTTTAATCTGCAATGTGGTGTTTCATAGAAGGGTTTAGAAGTGTTTTTAAAAGAACATAACGAGCTTCAGGTTGAATTACAGCCCAGAAAATCCTCAGCCCCGAACATTGCAAAATGCACCCTCTGCATTCCCGACGGCTCTAAAAGTAGACCCCGGGGATCCCAGGGCACTGGCATTGGGTTCTCCAGTTGCGCTGCTTTACCTTCCTAGGGTCTTTTGTTGCTCTCCTAGGAAAAATCACTGTGTTCCCAGTTAGAGGTCTTTTTACTTCTGTAAAGCAGTTTCTGTCTGTTCTATTCCTTCCTCACAGAGTTATATGCATTCTACATTTTAATAAATATTACTGATCTCGTCTTTTGTGAACATAAAATGAGTTTTATGTTTAACACACTACTTTTCACTTTCTAGCTTCTTTGCAAGTTGAATTCATAATAGCACTGTTGTTAAGGTTTGTATTATAATTGGGATGACCATATAATGTATCACTCAAGCAGGACATTTTTGAGAGTAAAATTAAACATTATGTAAAGATAACAGGCTACCAAAGGTGTCCTGGGCAAACCAAAATTTATATAAAATGTCACCTAACTAACTATTAAATAGAATGGCAGTCTCACCACCGAGCAAAGGGATAACCATACATGTAGACATTTGTTTTTCATGTTTTAGTATAGGACAAATTAATGCTTTTGATAATTTCCTTGAATCAGATGTGCAGTGCAGGAAGAAATGAAGTACAGGAAGATGTTTCCTTTAATCGAATTTGAAATACAAGAAGAGTCTAGTTCCAAGTTTGTGAATATCATGGTCTCTTTTTCTTATATTTTGTAGAATAAACGAATCCTCCCGGGTACTCTAAGTACTTGCACTGTCATCCTTATCCTTACTCTGATCATTTGACTCCCTCGCATGCCATAGTCTTCTCTATTTGCCTATACCTTGAATTTTTTTTCCCCAACATTGATCAATTCTGTCTTTTCTTAGCTCATTGGTTTCAGTCTTTTTGTTTTGTTGTGTTTTGTTTTGTTTACTCCTCTCATAGCCCCTTTTCAAAACTCAGGACTTCTGCTTTCTTGTGACCGTCCTTTTATCTGTTTTCCTGATTTCTTACTGCACTGCTCCTCGTCTCCGTGTCTGTGACTGTATCCGTCTTTACCTCATTCTTAATTTAATTGTTACATCTCCACCTCTAATATCAGTCCCTAAGAAGAGTGAGACCTGAGCATACTCCATCAGGCCACATTTTATTCACGCATTATGTACTTTCTTCCGTAATTTTTGTCATTAGACCCAATAGTAACCTCCAGGCCATCCACCCAAACTCACTGGGTCAGCTCACTCATTTTCCCCTCCTCTTCAGCATCATTTCTAACCTTGAACCTAGTCATTCCCTCTTTTAAATCTCCTAGCTGTGTTTCCCCAATTTCTTGCCTGCTTTTGCCAGCCTTCATCACAGTCAGGACCCTCAGCCTCAGTTTTCCCCACATCCCTGCTTGTATGTCAGTGTTAGGAGAGGTAAGCCAAGTGCACTATAAGTTTTAGGTCTTCTCAGTTTGTCTCCTTAACCTTAGCTCTACCTCAGCTCCAGGTATAAGATCTCATCAATAACTTCAAAGCAAAGCCTTTACCTTTTCCCAAAAGAATCCTCTTCCATTGTTCTGTCTTCTTTCACAATTCCCTTCCACTTGGAAGTGGACAAATAAATGCAAACCCTAGGTTCACTTCCTCAGCTGGTATAAAAGAAGAGATCACTTCCTTGAATCAAATAATTAATACCCTGCCCGCAATGTGTTTACTCTAGTCTCCCAGTAGGAATAAGCCAGAGACTTAACATAATCAGTTGTGCCCTAACTAATTCCTTGAGACAAAGAATTTATCATGGTAGCTTTGCGCTGACCAAGAATAGTCCTTCTAGAAAAGTTAACATGTTGAAAGCTGTGCTCATTGCAAACTAGCCCAAGAATACTTATTAAAGCACCAAATATATCACTTTGAAGCTAATCTTTTTAGCTTCTACTCCGTATGGAAAGTTCTTGATGTTTTCTGGTAGCAATATGGTTCTCTTCCACTACTCACTTCCTCTCAGAGATTTTTCTTTCTGGAAAGGTTAGTTCCAGATTGTCTTCTGGAGAGCTGTGACATCCCTTACAAGATCAGAGTCAAACTCTAGAGTTAAGTTGGTAAAAATGCGCAATGTTTGACATGACTAATACTAGGAAATGTAATTGTTGTTTCGTTCTTTGTGTCACAAGTTTTGCCAGACATATGTGAAATACTCTTTGCTGACTGGAGAGATTTTTTTTTGAAGAAATATTCATTTATAGAGGGATTACATATTTTGTTCTCAAAGAAAGCTGCTTCTTACCAGAAAGCTATTAGAGCCAATCATCCTTTAATAATGTAAAACCTGCTGTGGGATTGTTAGACTTGTATTTATGGTACAACAACTCTTGCTAATTAAAATGATTTGGGTTATAATAAGAGAGATGTGAATAGCATTATTTACTTAGCTTTTTAAAGAATGCCAAGATCTACAGGAGACAAGAGGAAAGGGGGGAGGATAATGTTATAAATTGAAAAAAAAATTGTTTATGATGCATTCAACTCAATATCACTCTCTCAAGTTTACGAGAATCCTCCTATTGATGAATGGACACCTGTTAGGTACTGGACAGAGAGTACATTTGATAGATAATCCTTGGGCTTCATGCCCACTTACAATTTAAGCACAATTTAACCACATTGGCTAGTTTGGTCCATCACCAAAGCCCTGTCTAGTTAATCGCCATCAAAAATTTTGAGAATTTTTGGCCTTTCCTTCTTAGAAAAGCCTGTCACTCCTTCCAGTCAACAGATTTATCCTCCCATCACTAATTTTCCCTTCTTCCACACACCAAATATCATCTGTGAAAAGAGCAACAATAAGTAATAATAGTAGTTCAAGTGTCTTAAGCAAGGATTTCGTAATGTACAATGATCTGTTCACTAAAAGTGTTGAATGTGGAGACTCAGCATTATGCTTTTATTGAAATCTAATTTAATGTACATTTGCTCCTATGTTTACTGAGTTCAGAGAGGACTAAAATACTTTCTAATGTGGTGAAGGGGTATATTTGGATGCTTAAAAGTATGCCTTTAAAATGCCAACATAATGTGTCCAGATAAGTAAACATTGAGTTTTTGTTAACTAATATTAAAACATTTTAGAGAAGTTTAGTAAGATCTAGATACCTTGTTTAATAAACAAATATTTTCAGTAAGCATGTTCCTATAATAATAATTTGAAATAAAATCTCTTATTAGTCCCTTTATGTTTTGGACATAAACTAAAAACATTTAAACTCCAACACAAGTAAGAAATGCAGAATAACATCTTAATAAAGAATATTTTCATTTACCCTCTTTCACATAATTCTTCGGGGAAAAAATGCTTTTACATTGTTTTACTCATCCTTACCTACATCTCTTAGAGATTTTTCTTTAGAGTAAAATATCTTTAAAATTAAATAAACTATCCTTTGAATATCAGTCAGCAAACTTAATAAATGTGTTAATCTGTTATGTATTTTTAACATTTTTTAGTTGAACAGGCTGATTGTCCATTGACAGTTAAACTAACAAAAAGTAGTAGAAAGTAACAAAAGAAATGTGAATCAGGGGTAATAACCCAACATTATCCAGTAATTGCTAGGTCATGTTTAACACAGGCACTGTCCAATTGAAAATATGTCACTGGGCCTCCTTACTTCATTTTTAAAGAGACATTTACATGGAAAAATGCATCAATTCTCTTGGTTCAAGACATAGAACTTTAGTAGATTAAAAGGCAGATATTCGTAAGCCTGACTACTGAGGAACTATCCATACCTGTACTCTTTTTTACAGAATTTCTATAAGACTGAACTGAACAAGGAAGAGATGTATATACGCTACATACACAAACTCTATGATCTACATCTCAAAGCACAGAACTTTACAGGTAATTCTTTCTTTTGGCTCAGATTGGGGGAAGTGGGCTGAACACTGGTATATTAAACATGATAACTCCTGTAGTTTTTATAATTAGAGCTGAAGACTCAAGCATTTCTACTTTAAAATTAAAATTTATTTTGAATTGGATGTATGTTTCTAAGTATTCCATATGTCATATCATGTATATTTATATTTATCATATTTACATGTATAATATATTGCATATATATGATATGATACATATACATAGGTTTTTTTGACTATATCTCTTGGCATAATTTTTTAGAGGTTGCTCTTGAGATTGCAAAATACATGCCTAACTTTTCACTGTCTACGTATAGTTAGGGTTTTACCAATTCAAGTTAAATATGAGAACTTTTACAACTATATAGGTCCCATTATCCTTTTCACTTTGTGTTGTGGTTGTCATATGTATTACATCTGCATACATTGAAAGCCCCATCAGATAATGTCATAATTATTGCTTTCAATAGTCCTACCTCTTTTAAAGAATTTAAGCGAATCAAAATAGTCTATTATTTTTATTCGAGTATTTACCATTTCTGTTATTCTTTCTTCATTTATGAAATTCTCTGTTTCCCTCTATTATCATTTTTATTCAACCTGAAGAACTTGTTTTAGTATTTCTTTTAAAGCAGGTCTAGTAGTGAAGAATTCTATTAGTTTTCCTTCATCTGAGAATATCTTTATTTTACTTCCTCCCTAAAGAATATGTTTACCGGATACAGAATTGGAGGTGGACAGTTCTTTTGTTTCAGTTCTTTAAAAATATTACTCCACTGTCTTCTGGCCTCCACAGTTTCTGATGAGAAATATGCAGTCATTTAAATTACTCACCTATATGAAATACATAACTTTCCTCTGACTGTTTTCAGAATTTTACCTTCGATTTTCAGTGGTTTGATTATTATATGTATGGGCATAGTTTTCTTTAAGTTTAACCTGTTTGGGTTTGCTAAGCTTCTTGGATTCATAAATGTATTTCCTTCATCAACTTTGGGGATTTTTCAGGCATTATTTTCTTGGGTATATTTTCTGTACCAATCCTCCTCTTCTTTTGGGGAACTTTTGGGGAACTGCCATGCCATGAATTTTAGGCTTTTTTGTATTATCCCAAAGGTTTCTGGGTTTCTTTTTTTTTTTTTTTCAACTTTTCTTCTTTCCGTTGTTCAGATTGGGTAATTTCTACCAATTCATGTTCAAGTCTACTAACTCTCTTCTGTCATTTTCATTCAGCTATTGAGCCTTTCTAGCGAAATTTTAATTTTTGTTATTATTCATTTCCAAAATTTCCATTTAGTTATTTTCACTTTATAGCTCCAATTTCTTTACAAAGAACTTCTATCTTTTCGTTCATTGAAGAGCATTTACTTCAAGGACTATAGTTATAATAACTGCTTCATGGTCTTTGTCTATGATTCTAACATC
Source organism: Cheirogaleus medius (assembly GCA_008086735.1). Classification (NCBI taxonomy): domain Eukaryota; kingdom Metazoa; phylum Chordata; class Mammalia; order Primates; family Cheirogaleidae; genus Cheirogaleus; species Cheirogaleus medius. The sequence continues at coordinate 29,549,561 of VBSM01003176.1, forward strand.
TGTGTCATCTTGGGGTTGGTATCTGTTAATTGCCTTTGTCTTTTGAGAGTTGTTTAGTTTTCTTGGTTCTTTGAATATTGAATAATTTTTATTATATCCTGGACTTTTTAATATCATATTATGAGACTCTAGATTCTGTTAAAATCTTCTGTAGAGTGTTAACTTTTTTCATTTTAACAGACAGTCAACCCAGTTAAGTTCAAACTTCAAGTCCTGAGCCACCTTCTGAAAGTTGTGATTCCAATGCCAGTTTAGTTTTCAAAGCCCTTGCACTACTGTTCTGGTCTTCCCTGGATGTGTGCCACCCAAGGGGAGGTCTGGCACCTGGGTAGTGATCAACACCATAGTTCATTTCTCAAAGTCTTGGTTACATTTATCATGGTCCATTCTACAAATGTGAACCTTGGACATGAGCCTAAGACTTCATACACAGAATTAAAATATCCCTTTCTTGAGCACCTTCCTCTCTGTGATCCTCCCCATTTTTCCTATCTCCCAGGAACTCCCTTTCCTAGTCTTCTGACTATAAAGCCAAGGCTTGATCCTCTTCATGCCATGATACACTCCCTACAATTGGTCTCCCTGTGGACAAAGCAACAAAAGAAAAGAGCCTATGGGAACCACTGCCATTGCCCCTCTGCCACCACTACAGTTTGCAGCTCTGTTCCTGGGACTCACTTAGAATGAGGCCAGAGGAGTCTAAAGAGCTACATCCCACAGGGGGTCCTCTTCCCTGAACTCTGGCTAAAGGAGCTTTTCTTGGAGCTTCTCTGTCTGTTCCCATTTACAGCGCCAGGAGATATGAGAGGCAAAAAATAAAGACACAGAACTCAACAGTGTATGTCATTCTTTGAGAACTGGTTTTCCTTCTCAGTCCACCTGCTCTTATTTACTTTTCAGAATCCTCCAATAGTCACATGATATATTCTGCCCAGGGCATTCAGTTGTAATCGGTGGGAAAGACAGAGAAAGAACATGCTTATGCCATCTTAACTAGAAGCAGAACCCTTTAATTAGATTTAGGAACTTCAAATCTTGGTCTTTTGCAACACTATTCTTCCAAGGAACTCCTGAATCATGGCCCCTCCCCAAGCTTTAAAAGCATAAAAGAACCCTTTCTGAAATGGTGCTGTGTTCCCAGAATTTAAACATGCCTGTCTAATCATGGTCCCACCGTTTCAATAGCATCATTGTTTATTCAGTCCAGAGACCTCAATATTATCTTTGACTCTTCTTAACCTCCTTCAAGTAATCATTCATGAAGTTCTATTGATTCTGTTTCCTAAAAATCCCTCAAAACCATTTCCTTTTCATTGTTTCCACTTTCACTGCCTCAGTTAGGCCTTCATCATCTCTCACCTGGACTGCCTTTTAACTACCACCGGAGTTATTCTCTAGAACAGGAATCAGCAAACTACAACCTTCAGGGTAGCTGCTGATTTTGTAAAGAAAGTTTTAGTAGAACTCAGCCACACCCACTTATTTACATATTGTCTATAGCTGCTTTTGCACCGCAGCCTAAATTGAGTAGTCAAGACAAAGCCCACAGCCCAAATTATTTACTATGTGGCCCTTTAAGAGAAAGTCAGCCAGCCTTTTCTCTAGCTATAATTCTGTTGTCAGTTTATGTGTTCTACAAAATAAACTTCAAATTCTTTATTCAAGGTCTGTCATAATTGAACCAACACCTGTCTATTCAGCTTCATCTTACCACTTGTACTGCATACCTTTTCATTTTTCAGGAATAATTCCTCCTTCACCTTTTCCTTGAAGTCTTCCCCCTCTTGAAGTTCTCTTTCTTTCACCAATTCCATGCCCCACCATCCTTCTCCCATAGGCTGAGTTGATTTTTTCAACTTCTTTCCCAGTGCATTTTTTTTCCAGATTTCCATTAAAGCACTTATCACATTGTTTTTATTAATAGTTGCATATTACATAAGATTATATATTTTATATATATACATGCATGTGTGTATGTATATGTGTGGGTAGGCAGATTGATAGATAAATATCTTCAGTTAAAGAGTGTATTCCTTAAGGATAGAGATGATGTTTTCTTTTCTTGAGTCTTCTCAGTTTTTAGAATAGTGCCTAGCAATGTGAGATTTAAATAAATGCATCACTAATGAATGCACCCATTAGTTAAATTTTAACACCTAGTGAGCAGATTTTATCTTTCAATACTGGTCATTCTTCAATCACTAAGAAAACAACCTAGTAGACTTTTTCTTTTTTTATTTTGAAGTCCATAAAAAAAGAAATAAGAGAGGGAACTGTGGACAAGCTATTCCAAATATGGTTCTCTGAAACAGAGTTGAAATGTGTCTGATTATATTTCAGAAATGGGTAAAACTCTTTACTTTGTTTACTCAACTTGCAGTTTTTATATTCCCTAAAGTCATAAGAAATAAGTTCTTCTCCCATGTAACATTTTATTCTTCTCTCATATGTCCTCATTTTTGTGTGTCCTTGGAGAAGGTGAAATTGATGGAAAAAACTTTTCTATCTTTATAGGATTCTGTTTAAATGACTTACCCTTTGCTAGTCTTTTGTGAGTGTCCTCTGTTTCTAATTCATCTCCACTCTTCTCCTGTGTTATTTCTTTTCACATATCGGTGTCCTCACTTTATATGTCTCAAAATGATGGAATGACATGGCCCTTGTTGAATTATGTGGTAATGCCTTTTGTTCAAAATTATAAATACTTCTTCAAAATATTGTTGGAAATTTTGGATGTGATTCATTCTTCCCTCTTTACTGTGCATTGTCTTTGAAAGATGCAGAAGAATAAACGTACAACGTATCACATATAAACATTTACAATTTGTGAATTTGTTCAAAATCAACTTCATTGGTGTATTGTGTTGTTCATGCCTCAAAAGTATTTATGTTTTATTATTGGAAATTTTCTACAGCTTCCTCTGTGCACACCATTTATCTCAGATATGTATTGTCATTTTCCCAAATCAGATTCTGAAACAGGTGAAATTTGTCTCCACGCCTTTCCTGTGCCATCATTCAATCATTTTTCAGGTTCATCCGATAACCTGCCAATGCCTCCTCTTTTCCCAGAATTCCTGGGGCAACTCACCCACCCCTGACATTCCACCCATCCCTGGACCTTCCAAGGGCAAACTTGATTGTGAAAGTAGTTGGGGGCTGGAAACCTTCATTGCTCTTTCTTCTCTCTCTTTTTTTTAATTGTAGTAAAATATAGCATAAAATTTACCATCCTAATCATTTTTAAGTGTACAGTTCAACGGCATTAAGTACATTAACATTGTTGTACAACCATCACCACCGTTCATCCTCAGAACTTTTTTCATCTTTCCAAACTAAAACTCTGTACCCATTAAGCACTAACTCCCCATTCCCCCTGCCCCTGGCAGCCACCAGTCTACTTTCTGTCTCTGTAACTTTGACCTTCATTGCCCTTTAAGTCACGCCCTGTGGGCAGCTGTGGGAAGGGCATCCCTCAGTCCTCCTAATCCTGCAAATGGTCGTTAGTCTCTAGGGTATTTTCTGAGTTCTCGTGTGCTAAGGGAGACTCAAAAGAAATTTGAGAGACAAAGAAGATAAGTCCTGAGCTAGGTCATTAGGAGAAAGTATGAGGTACTTGGCAGCTAAGGGGAAGAGGCTTGAAGGAACTTGCTGTGAGGGCCTTTAGGTGGGAGTTGGTATCATACGTGAGGGGAACCTTGGCTCGCTGAGATGACAGGAGCAGAGTATGGCTGAGGGAACAAAGATATACATGGAGTTTTCTTAATGCTTAGCATTTGTTATAAAGATATGTGGGGAATTAAACATGAGGGAATCATCTCAGGGGATCTCAGAGGAAATTAGGTGGCTATTCAAAATACAGCACAGATCTGAGGATCTGGGTATTATAATTATCGTATAGTCAGAGCAGACTTCCACGGCTCCCTGTGTCACAGTGACTCAGCTCTGTTTCTGCGTCCACGAGTTAACTGACACCCTTTAGTGCGGGCTCTCTCTATCCAGTTCATAATCAATCCCCATGAGAAAGAGGTCAGCAAGTGGCAGGGCAGCAGAGGGCATTCCTCCCCCTGTTGGGCAGCTTGCTTTTGCCCAGAAGCCTCTGGGCCAGGATGCATCTTGCTCATTCCTGAAAGGTGGCTGATGGAGTCCAGGGGCTCCAACTACGGAGGCTGGAGGCTCAGCAGCTACTGAGACAGGGGTGGGCTCCTTCTTACCTATGCTATGTGGAGGGACAATGGGAAAATGTGAGTAGAGAGGTTGGTAAGGACCAGATGGTGACCAGCCTCCTCTGTCACTCTAGGAGGCTACAAACAAATTAATTGTTTTAGCTACTGAGAGTTATTGACTGATTTTAATCAGGGGAGCAACATGGTCATTTGCATTGGAGGAAGATCGGATTGGTAACACTGTGCGAATTGAATGGAGGGGGATAACAGACTGCTGGTGGGTTAAGAAAGCTTTTGCAACAATAATTGAACCAGGAGATTGGATGAGCTCACCAAAGGTATTTGAAGATAAAAAGGGCCAGAGCCCATGCCTCATTGGACTTCTGCACTGAAGAGGCAAGAGAAAAGTGACAGGGACCCTGGCCTTTCTTATTACAACTGTTTTTTATACATGGGGATGGCCAAATCACAGTATTAGAACTTAACAGGCTATTGTAGGGCTTTATATATAATTATCCTTAAGGCAAATAAATGAAGGAAAAGAATTACCATTTATTAATACCATCTTAAAAGCTACTATTATGTATTTTGAGAGACATATGGGGTGATGGTTAAATGGGATTAATAACATAAGTGTTTTTCCATTCTATTCAATTTAGTAAATGAGTTGGCTATTATAATGTTGGGAGGAAAAAGTTATAATCCTTCATCAATGACAATGAATTCTGGTTTCTATTCTTGATCTATTTGGCTATATTTATGGTTCAGAAAAAGAAGAGACTTACAGACTGGCAAGGATTCTGTTAAATACACCACCTATCTGTCAGCTATGCTTAAAAAGATAGGTCACCTTTTCCACTTGTCTGTATATGGATAATCACCCCTTTACTTGTTTCTATAGGAAATCCAACCATACTAAGCATGTATTGATTTCAGTCATCTTTACTGAAGGTTTGTGGATCATATCATATCACACAGCCCACAACAGTTCTTCCTCTCTCACACTGACACACACAACACACACACACTCCTCATCCAATACGACTACCCTCTCCAATTCCTACTTTTGTTGTTAGATTTTTTTCTTTTTTATTGTTTTCACTCATCTCCTCCCTGGCTTATTTGCCCCTTCTAAATTCTGCCTATCCTTTGACCCCTCTTCCTCCAATACCAGTTTCCATTAGTCAACCTTTTAGTATCCAGAAGAATTTGCCATTTCTTTTGTTTCCTAAGCACACCCTTTTGAAGGCATTCATAGCCCCCAAGGGACTTACTAGTGAACTTCCCTGGCAAACAAAGGCATGTTTCCCCTACATCTTTGAACCAGCCAAAACAAGATATCCTTGAATATTTTTATCATGCCATCACATGCTGACATCATAGAGAAAACTAAAACAAAAAGCAAAAAGGAGAGAAAATACAGGGAACCCAAAGATTAAATACAGATCTCTAATAATTTCATCATCCAGGGGAAGTCGCCATTCATTAACCTGTTGCTCCATATATTGTGTACATTTTTCTACTATACCATACAATTCAGAAAATAATATTTTCTCCAGTTTGTCCAAAACTGGCCCCATTTGAAGGGGTCTGGGTCCTGTCTCAATCACTGCCTTCCCACTTGACTCGCAGAGGCTGCATACACCCTGCTCCTGTATGACGAGCTGCTGGAATGGTCTGACCGGCCCCTCAGGGAGTTCCTGACCTACCCCATGCAAACGGAGTGGCAGCGCAAGGAGCACCTGCACCTCACCATCATCCAGAACTTTGACAGAGGCAAAGTAAGTCAGCCCTGCCCTCCTGAGGGGGTTTGTGTGGGTGTCCCTTCCCCTTTTGTTTCTAGTTTCTCCATGCCCACCTCCCCAAGCAGGAATTCTCACATTTTAATGTGCATTAGAAACACCCAAAATCTTGTTGAAGTGCAGATTCCCAGGCCTTGTCCTTAGACATTCTGATTCAGACATTCTGGGGAACCTGTGATTTTGTAACAAGAACTCCAGGAGATCCCAGTGTGCATGAATTTTGCATTACACTTTGATAAACACTGATCTAGAGGTTTCGACACCCAGTGATTTAGTCTATTCGGGCCGCTATAACAAAATACTGTAGACTGGGTGGCTTATGAACAACAGAAATTTATTTCTCAGAGTTCTGGAGGCTGAAAAGTTCAAGATCAAGGCCCCAACAGATACGGTGTCTGGTGGTGGCACATTTCCTCATGGGTGGTGCCTTTGTGCTGTATAGAAGGGGCTAGCTAGCTCTCTGGGGCCTCTTTACAATGGCACTAATGCCCATCATGAGGGCTCTACCCTTGGGATCTATTCACCTTCAAAGACCCCACCTCCTAACGCCATCACCTTAGAGGTTATGATTTCAGCATATGCCTTTGGAAGGGACACATTCAGACTATAGCACCTATATGTTTTATTCTCTGAAAAACCGTTATCTCCTCCCCCAAATTGGCATGCATTCTGCCCCATCCCACTTTTTTCAAGGTAAAAATCAATGAAACTGAAATCATTTAAAGAATTATATGGCATCCCATCATATAGTTGGAGTGTTGAAAAATCTACTGGCCTAATAATGCAATTCAGTACATTGCCTCACTCCACTTTCTCTCCTTCTTCAATAGCTTGCAGTTCTCATTTTAAAAATTTGTGAATCTGACAACCATTGTTTATTTGATTAGAACACTTGGATGCTTTGATGATACGTGTCTTAGATTTAAATATGTCCTCCAAATTGCAAAGGTTAAACAGAAAATGAATATACAACCAGTGGCTGTCATTCTCTTACAAAATGTAATTGGGTATACCTAAAAATTTGATGCAAGGAAATTGCTTCTTTCATATCCTCCTTTATTATTTATTTAACTACACTGACATATCATTACCTTAATAGCAACAGAAATGTCTTTGTGCCCTCCTGCTCTAAAGTTTCCACCTGTAAGATGAGCTGTTACTAAATCTCTGGCTTCGTATATTAGCCCATTCCCAGGAGTTTGTGCTACATCAGGAGTTGCAAACTACGATCCACAGGTCAAATGGCTCACCACCTGTTTCTGTACAACCCACAAGCTACAGATCTCTTTTACATTTTTAAATGGTTGAAAGAAATCAAGAGAATAATAATATTTTTGTGACATGTGAAAATTATATAAAACTCACATTTCAGTGTCCCTAGATAAATTCTTATTGGAGCATAGCCGTGTTCATCTGTGTCTATGGCTGCTTTGGTGCTATAACAGCAGAATTGAGCAGTTGTGACAAAGACTATATGGCCCTCAAAGCCTAAAATAATAACTGTCTGCCAGTTTATTAAAAGGATCTATTCTGTAAAATTTGGATTCAGTCAAAAGGCCAAACTCAAGGATCCAGAAGGCCACATGTGGCCCTAACGCTGCAGGTCCCCCCCACCCCCACCACCAGCACCCCCTGCTGACCCTTTGCAGGAAAAGTTTGCTGACACCTATGCTAGATAAAGAATTTTTGCATTTCTGCTGATAGTAACCAGCTGGGTTAGACCACGCACAATTTGCAAGTGCAAAGCCAGGAATCCAGGGTACCAATCATGGATAATTGGGCCTTAGGGGTCAGCGGTAATTCCCTCCTCGGTACTGAGGGCTTGTTTATATCCATCTACTTGGCCATTATGGAACTGTACTAATTTCAGGATGTTGATTCTGGAACAACACCAGAAAATATATTTTTTTGTACTACATGTTAATAATTGCTGTGGTGAGTTATCATTTCTAACTTTCTAAAGATTTTTAATAGTTTACATTTTAATTACATGGTGTTTCCATGCTTAAAATTGCAGTGCTACGATTAAAGGTATGTTATGAAGATGAAAGAGTTAAGACTTGATAATCTGAAAGCACTCATTCTCTACTTGGGTAGAAGTAAAGAAATGTTATGGGATGGTTATATTTATATTATTCATCTGTCCACAGTGCTGGGAAAATGGCATTATCTTGTGCCGGAAGATTGCAGAGCAGTATGAGAGTTATTATGACTACAGAAACCTGAGCAAGATGAGGGTAAGGTGTCTGGATGCATTTTAATCAGGTGATGGCCTCCCTTTTTGATTAGCTTTCCAGTCTGGTTCTATGAAATTAACTTTGTGATCATCCTGATATGTATTATAGAAACCTTTTTTAAGATAAGTGTTTCCTCTGAAGCATGCTCAGCTATTTATACAGAGAAATAGCAAATTGATTTGTCATGCTTTTGATTAATTTACAAAAAGTGAGCCTGTAGTCTCTTCTAAAGACCACATCTGAAATATACAAACCAATCCGGGATTAATATTTTTAGTTTAAGACTAGCTGTAGTGGCTATGCCTGTAATCCTAGCACTTTAAGTGGCTAAGGTAGGACGATAGTTTGAACTCAGAAGTTCAAGACCAGCCTGAATAGTGAGACCCCGTCTCTACAAAAACAAATTTTATATAAATTACCCAGGCATGGCAACGTATGCCTGTAGTCCCAGCTACTCGGGAGGCTGAGGCAGGAGGATCACCTGAGCCCAGGAGTTCGAGTTTACGGTGAGCTATGATGATGCCACTGCATTCTAGCTGGGGGTGACAGAGCGAGATCCTGTCTCAAACATACACACACACACAGAGACACACACAAACAAAAGCAAAAATACTTTTAGTTTATCGTGGCAGATCTCCACACCATTTGAAGAGCTCCCAGTTACACACAAATCTCTGTAACAATATACCATTCTTAGTCTCATAATCTGCAAATCTGTAGAAATGGCTAGCTGACCCATCTTTAAATAATTTAGGGCCAAAGTCTGTTGCTGTTGACTCTCTTTAGCTTCAGAAATATGTTTTATTTGCTAGACCTAAACCCAGGTGTTAGTACTTAAAAGCTCAAAGAGTTTAATATTCTGTATCCCCGAACCAAATGTTTTGTACCTTCTTTGCTTTTACATTCAAACAAGTCCTCCTTGCCCCTCAAGTCCTTATTCTTTAGCATCATGAACATTTTGTAACACACAAGATCTTGCTGAGTGCTTAGGCTCTCCAGGGTTTCTAAAATAGGATCATCATGGGGGATGGTCATGCTTGAAGCTCTGACTCAAGGGGGAGGGGGGGCATGGGCAATACATGTAACCTTAACATTTGTACCCTCATAATATGCTGAAATAAAAAATAAAAATAAATAAAAAAATAAAATAGGATCATCAGATTTTATATATTTAAAAAAGATTACATTGTTTGCTTTTTAATTTTGAGATAGCCATTTAAGAGATGATACCATAAACCTTTAACAACTCATAAAAATCCCTTACACCCCAACAAGAAATGTATTCAACTGGCAGGAACTGGCTCTATACTTCTGGCATAGTGTGTCATGTCAGCAGTTCATCGATATTTCTCCTAAGTTGAAAACCAAAGAGATAAACTTTGTTTTAACTTTCGTCCATCAAGCTGACTCTGGCGGATGCTGCAGTTTTATATAAAAACGTTTCTGTTCATCTCTTGGCATCCTGTCCATGTAACAGAAGCGAGGTGACAATATGTACCCATGAGAGCTCTTAGGTGCCTTAGTCACTAAGATTTTTATAAACCCAAAGCATTACATTTCATGCCAACTGCTCTTTGGGGTGCTGTTACTGGGGGTGGGAGGGTAGGGGGGAGTCTTCAAGTGCAATATTAGTCTTTCTCTAGAAACCCTGGGGATTATAATACCACAAATGGGAAGCTATAAGCTTTATTTGCTTCATAGTTTCAGCATCGTCAGACACACTTAAGGGCTCGCAGCCCAGACAGCACTTTGCACTATGGGTCTCCTTTGGTTTGTTTTGTTGGTTTATCCCTGCCCAGCCTGTGCAAGGTTGGACCTTACAAATGCCCTGGATTATCATGTGCCAGGTAGGAGCAAATGCATAGGCGAGTACATCCGGCAGGAGGATTCTCCAGAAAGGTTTTGCTTCCAATAGTTTGTGTTAATTTCTATTTAATTGTGAAGAAAATAATTTCCTTGATAGACTAAGTGCATAGAAATAATTTTTCTCTGGTGGCAACATGTAATAATACACATGTAATAATACACATCTCTCAAGCAGGGGTCAGCAAACTATAGCCTGTGGGCCTAGCAGAACTGTTTGTGACAGGGACTATAGGACCTGCAAAACCTAAAGTATTTACTCCCTGGACATTTATAAAGTTTGCCAATCCCTTCCCTAAAGCATCACAAACAGAGTCAGACCTCCTTTTCAGCAAACTTGATTAAAATGACATATTCTCTTATATGGAAGAAAAATCCTCTTCTATGAATTGATAGAGGAAAGACAAGATAAAATGTTTAGAACTTTTCTTATGCATTTCTAGATGATGGAAGCCTCTTTGTATGACAAAATTATGGACCAGCAGCGTCTTGAACCAGAGTTCTTCAGAGTTGGATTTTATGGGAAAAAATTTCCATTTTTCTTAAGAGTAAGTAATATACTATTAATATTTAATTCGCTCTCATATTTCTAATACAGGTATCCCAAGCAAGAAAACTAAAATGTTAATGACATTTTATAACACAGGTAACAGGTAGGTAATAACATGATGAGTTTTTTTTCTTCTTTTTAGTTTACAAATGCTATATTAATCTAGAATGCCTTGTTTTCAACAATTTCTCAAGATATCAAACAACCTACTCCTTTCTAAGTTCACTAAATTTTATGAGGAATCCTTGGTGCTTATAGTTTCCCTTGTGTGACACTCACTATTGTATTCAGTCTGCAGGGTCCACAGAGTTAGCATCAGAGAAAAATGGCAGGGCATTGCAGGAGGGGGGAGTTGCAGACTGTAGAAAACAACACAGTTTTGCATCATGTGGACACCCTACCTCCAGAGTCATATGAAGAGGATTGGCCTTTTTGATAACTTTGTGAAAATGTAAATGTCACCCACCAAAGAGATCCAATTTATTGCTAGTATAAACTCTATTTCTATAAGGGAAAATTTATAGATATGCTAATACTCAACTCCATTCTTTCCATTTTTCACATCCTGCCAAATAGAATCTTACATGCTGACTATTTATTGAACACTTCAGTATATAACATCTTCCTTATGTAAAAACATAGATTGAAAAAGGAAATGTGCTTCCCTGAGCAACTAAGGAAAAAGTGTCTGGGATAATTTGTAAAATTTAGTTAATTTATTACGACTTTAAATCTCAATATGCAGATATTTTAATATTTGTGTTTACCTAAAACTTGCTTTAACTCTCAATACATATGAATAGATATAAGATGGGAGGGTACTTGGTGGGAAAGGGAGAGGAGAAAAATTTTACGTTATTGTTTGTTTCCTAATCATTAACTTGTCTACTTTCCAGAATCAAAAAGAAAGAAAGATAGGTAGATAGACAGATAGCTAGATTGATTGATTGATCCCAAAATATCTAATCACCATAGGTAAATATTCATTTTAGTATCAAATGGAACAAATGCTCAAATCATAGCTTAATTTTTTAAAATTGATTGAAATCACCATGTATTTGGGTGCTACACACACATAATATGAAATCTCCTTGTTGCATTACAACACACAATATTGTGCATGATCGCTAAGCTGGCTCTGCAGATGGACCTGCCTAAAGACAGAGGAAATCTTGATTCCAGATCAAAAACAATGGCAAATTTAGATCACTTGCTGACTTTTGCTAGTTGTCATCAGCAACCCCCCTGAGGAGTGCATGTGGCCAGATCCAGGTTCCAAGTGGAGTGACAGGAATTCTAGAGCTCTGGGAGGCACAGAGGTCTGGAAACCCCAGAGTAGGGTCTAAATGTGACTCCACCACAGTTAGATCCCCTTCCTCTGTTGGCACAAAATTGTGCAAAGTAAAAGATTATGGTTTCTTTCATGTCATGCCCAAGGTTAGCTAATCTATCATGCACAGTAGGTACAGTGTTTAGGGACCATAATATTTTTAAGGGCAATATATTTTTAATTTCTTTTAAAAACCAGAAGTGAAAAAAGAACTTTTAGGTTGAAAAAAATGTCATACTATATATTATATTGTATGTTATGCATTAGATAATATTAATATATTGATATAAATTGATATATTCATCTATATACCAAACCAAATTTTTAATGTTTTTTATGGAGGAAGAGGCTCATGAAAGCAAAAGTTCCTAGGGCCCACAAAAGTCATGGAGCTCTGATAAAATTCTAAGTTTTACCAGCAAGTGTGCAGTGAGGCACCCTAGACCTCTATTATGTGCAATTACTGTTAATTAGAAGTGTAAAGTTATAAGAAAATTAGAAGTAGTTTAAAAGTCATAATTTTAAAGAGTTCAGCAAATTAGAAAACTGCATTAGCTAATAGAATAAATTTTGTTAAAAAGCCAATTAGTATAAATCACTCTTCTGTATCATCCTTCTTTTAAAAAACAGCTTTTATGGATATAAATGGCATTTCCTTCAAAATGAAAGAGAAGGGTCACCCTCTGTTGGTTCTCAGGGGCACTGCACTCTTTAGAATCTTGGGGCCTGAGCTTTTTTTAGGAAATCACATTCTAGTCTGTTCTTCAATTTAAAAATTAACAAACACCAACATTAAACACTTTCTTTCATTGTTTGATCAATTTCAGTATTATTTTTAAAGTTCAAATAAATCAATATATTTGTACAATTGTATAATCTAAGTGGTTTATTTCTCCTCATAGAAAATGGGTTCTTTAAAGAGTAGTGATGAATATGACCTAGCAGGTCCACTCCTAGGTATATACTAAAGAAAATTGAAAACGTATGTTCACGCCAAAACCTATACCTGAATGTTCATAACAGCATTATTCATAATAGCCAAAAAGTAGAAACAGCTCAAATGTCTATTAACTGATGAATAGATAAACAAAATGTAGTATAGCCATACAATGGAATATTATTTAGCAATAAAAAGTAATGAAATACTGATATATGCTACAAAATGGATGAACTTACAAAATTAGATGTTAAGTGAAAGAAGCCAGTCACAAAAGACCAGTTGTATAGTTCCCTAATAGGCAAATCCATAGAAACAGAAAATAGTTTGGTGGTTGCCAGGAGCTGAGAGAAGGGGGAAATAGGAAGTGACTGCTAATGGATACAGGGTTTCTTTCTGAGATGATGAAAATGTTCTGAAATTAGATTGTGCTTAGGGTTGCACACCTCTGTGAATATATTAAAAAACCACTGAATTGCACATTTTAAAAGGGCAAATTTATAATATATGAATTATGTCTCATGAATTATAAATCTATTATTTTTTTTAAAAAGGGTATTGATGGGGGAAAATACTTAATTCCTTTTTATTTCTTAGAAACCCAAATATCAGACCCAAAACTTTATTTTATTCCAAAATGACTTCTTAATACCATTGAATTCCTATATGCTTAGAGTAGTTTTCCTGATTTTTATGAGCTGTCATTATGTATAAGCATTATCCTTAAAAATATTTGAGTTATTAGGATATGTGGATATTTATTTTGGGATTCCAGTAATATGCAGGGAAAGATGTATTGTCTTTTATCAAGCAAATTTATTATCTTTTGAGTAGAATTTTTAAAATACAGTATCAGAAGGTATAACTTTTATCTAGAAAGTTTTAAACATATGATTTTTTGGTATCCTGATTTCTTGATAGAATCTGCCTTACCTTGTGTTTTTCGAAGGACCATGATTTATTTAGGGGTTTGTGGGGAATCAAGGTGGGTTCTTAGAGCCCAGTCCCTACTGCATTTCCTCTGCATGCCAGCAGCTGCTCTTTCCCCACGGCAAATCTGAGGCCCCTGCACACAGAGTTGTTTCTAACTCCCTCAGTATGGCCTGGAGTTCTTCCTTAGGGAATTTTACTTAATAACAGGAACCTCATAGAGCTGAAAAACACCAAAAACTTTGGGCCTTATCTCCCGCAGACCACAAACTGCTCTTTCCTTTCCTTGAAGATCTCCAGGATTTGAGATCCCACAACCTTTCTTGGTTTTGTAGCCCTTAGGGGTTTTTTCTGGACATACCAGGCCATACTCAGAGTAGACAGACCGCAGGTCTTGGACTCAGACCTGAGTTTGAAACTAGTGCACATGGACAAAGTACTTAAAGACTTTGAGCTTTGGTTCCCCAATTGTAAAGTGGAGTCTGGGGGATTGACATCCTCACAAGCTTATATGGGTTGAATAAGATGTGTGCAGAGTGCTCCATCAATGACTGTGCTCAACAATTATAATTTCAGTATCATTAAACTGTCAGAAGGAGTTTCCTCGTATCTGACTGGATCATTAAGGTACCTTTTGGAAACCTGCCCATCTTCCCAGCTCTCTTAGCGTAATAACCTCCACCATTCTTACATGAATGAGAGAGTCCTGACCCACAGAATATTTATATATTGTACTTCGGTGCTCTGAGAATTCGACACCTCTTTGCACCTTATGCCAATGAATTGGGAAGACTGAACTGCTCTATTGGGTCTTATCTTATTGAGTGGAGTTATATTTATGACCTTTGCCCTGCATTTTGAATATTTGGGCAAAATCTTCAGATTGTTCCAGTGTGATTTTTTTTGTTGTTATTGTATTGATGTGTGGCATGTGGTCAGTTAATGCCAGTGTCATATTTTTTGGCTGCTCTCTGTAATTAACGCACTCAATTATATAGCCCTAATTTCTTTTTTGGTTTCACCTCCAGAATAAGGAGTTTGTGTGCCGAGGGCATGACTATGAGAGGCTGGAAGCCTTCCAACAGAGGATGCTGAACGAGTTCCCCCACGCCATCGCCATGCAGCACGCCAACCAGCCTGACGAGACCATCTTCCAGGCAGAAGCTCAGTGTATCCACACCTACAAGGGCTGGTCCCAGTGAGATGGCACTGGCTGTCAGCTGCAGAGCATTTTCATGCAAGGTTGTTCGGCCACCAGTCCCTTTTCAACAGCCAGGCTCTTACTCTTCCTCTTAACTCGTTTTCTTAATGTTAGCTTAGCTCCTTCTGAACAGAACTTAATTGTTCTATTTATGATGATGATGTCAGGTGAAAAGAAGTCCCTTAAAAATTCTGCTAAAGAATTTTTTTCCTTTTAATTAAAATTTCCTGTATGTCAGCCCTGCTTTTAAAGCTCTTTTTTTTTTTAGCTATTTCCTTTAGAATAATTTTCCTCTGATATATCCCGTGGAAACCAGTGCAAGAACATGATAGCATTCTGTTTACTGGCATACATTTGTTTACCCCTTCTCTGACTCTGCCTCCAATATTTTTATTCTGAAGCAACAAATAGAAGAGAAAGAGGTACTCCAATATCTTTTGGGGGCTCTTAGCTATGATATGCTGGACAGCCCTTAGTAATTGCTGTATAATTCACACTCTCCCATTATCTAAACACAAGCAACTCAACTGAAATTACACAGGCATTAGAGACAAAAGCAAATCATTCCTTTCTGAATCCCTCTGCTTCTTCTTGAAACTGATAGTCTTAACACATGAAAGTTCCACTGACAGTTATGAATACCATTTAAAAACAGAAATCAAAATGCAAGAGAAGCAAGAAAGTACATAAGGAAAAATAGTTTTCCTTCTTTCTTTGAATGAGAAGAGAAGTAGGTAGATATACAAGTAATTATTATACCCCTCTAATGTAATTTTTAAAAATATCAACTATTACTAAACACTCTGCTTATTGATACAAGATTCGGGAGAACAGGTGCCACAAATGTGGGAAGGCTGGGGACACAGAATCACACAGGTAACATAAGTCATTGTCAGTGGTCTGGTCTCTGTCTTTGGTCATGGTTGCATTAGTATTTACACATTATTATAAGCAATCAAGAAATTTGAAAGGGTCATCCACAGACTTAAGAGTATCTCATGAAGATGGGTTAGGGTTATCCTTATTCTCAATACTGAAGACTCAAACCATTCCCACCCACCCCCACCAAAAAAAATCAAAAGAGGTATATAAATTCACAGGTTATAGAAATTTCAAACTGATACTTTGTCAGAATCACCTACCTAGAACTAGTTCAAGGCCTGTGGTTTGACACGTGATTTGCTATAAACTGAGTTCTTGGCATCATCTTGGCAATTTTTTAAATGACTTCAACTGAAATGGAAACACCAGATTGTTACCCATCCTCTTCTCTCTGCCACAGCTCTGATCGTGCCAGACATCCATGGAGTTTGCCAAGTCGAGTTCTCTCCTTGACTCTTTAATCCTAGATTTGCAGATATATGCTGTGACTCCCATTCCGGAGAGCCAGGAGGTCCTGCAGAGAGAGGGTGTTCCAGACAACATCAAAAGTTTCTATAAAGTGAATCATATCTGGAAATTTCGCTACGACAGACCATTTCACAAAGGCACTAAAGATAAAGAGAATGAATTCAAGGTACCATGCTATTTTTATTGCATGCTATCCCCTCAGATAGACTGTGAGCTCTTTGAGGCATGACCTTTGGCAAATACCGTATTTACTCAGAATAGTGTCAAATGATAGAACCAGAAGGGACTATAGAATTCAGTCTAGTGGTTCTGTAACTCTGCTGTGTATCAGAGAGACAAGGGGTGCTTCCTAACCAAGCAAATTTCTGGTCCCTGGCCCAGTAATTCTGATTCAGAGGGTCTGGGAGAAGTTCCTGAAATCAGCTTCGTGTGGCGGTTCTAAGGCAGGCAGTCCTGAGACCCATCTTTGAGAACTCCTGGTTGAGCTCAGCTCAGGCCTCTCATTCATTCATGTTGAACCAATTGTGAGAACCTGAGGATATTTATTCTCAGATATAGTAGAGCATAGTGAGTAAAGAATATTCAACGAACAGGGAGAAGGAGGCTCCGGAGACAGAGAACAGTTGGGTAGACGGCGGGTACGGTGCGTAAGTTCTGTGCCACCCTTTTACTGCTTTTTCTGTTAAAGCACTATGCAATTAGGACTTCTGAGAGGACCCAGAGTAAAAGCAAATCTTGGACTTTTTGCATGTGTTGAGTTCTCTGCTCTCAGTAGTTCCAACATGCCTTGCTCGTTCAGCACTCTCTCAGCCAGAAAGGGATAAGATTTCTCACAGTCCCACTGCAGGAAAAGAACAAGACTGTTCAGCAGATAAATTATAATCTGCCCTTTTCTTTGCCAACAGTGACACAGTGAGACCAGAAAGATCCCCCAGTTTCATGCCTAAACAAAGAATGCAAAATGAACTCATCACTGTGGTGTAATTGGCTTAGCATATTTCATCACAGATATTGTCTACGTAAGCTAGGAGATGTTTTCCTAGCACTGTTAGTAATGATTGCCTAGTGTTAACCCGCGTGGTCGGCTCTGCCTAAGTGTTAGTTTCCAGTGCTCCCAGAAGTAACTCTGGGAGTTACTCACAGCCAGGAGATCAGAAAGGGGAGCTGTGATCACTTTGCAGAGTTATGGTGGGGCTGAATAAAGAGCAGTTCTTTGTGCAAGGGAATTTGGGAGCTAAATATCAAGGGAAGGAGACCATCAGAAAAAAATCACTAGAATATTATTGAAAAGATCCATGATCATTTTGTCCTCCTTTCAGGATACTTATATTTTTCTTTTTGCCCTCCAAAATCAGTTAAAGATACAGTTTGTTTATGATATAGTTCTTGCAATTGCTTCTAATGAAAAAAAATAGTCAAAGGTCCACTGGAATCAGACAACTGACTTCCTCAAAGTCACATTCTAATTACCGGTAGACCCAGTACTAGAGCCCACATTTTCTGACTCCTTATCCGTTGCTTTTTCCACTGCACCACGTTTCCTTGTGGCCATCCCTTTAAATATTCATCAGTGATACTGAGATCTCCCTAAAAAATAATAATCATAAATCTGGCTCCTTATTTCTGTGCTTGTAGCCTTCAGAGTCTGGCTCCAAGCTGTGCGTCCAGAAGCTTCATCTCCGCCACAACCCACTCACTCTCCTTCCCTCCCAGCTCCAGCAACACTCAGCTTCCCTCTTCCTCTCTCGCTGTGCCCTTTCACAAGCCGCTCCGTCTCTATGCAGGCTGCTTCCTCCTGCCTGCACCCTGCACGCCACCCCCCACTCTCCTCCTGGCAAACTCCTACTGACTCTTCAAAATGCAGCTCACGTGTCACCCCCTCTGAGAACTTCTGTCCTCCCCCCCAGGCTGGCGTGCACGCCTGCATCCTCCTCCGAGTTCCCGCAGCCTCCCTTTCTCCTCACTCTGCACTCTTATCTGCTTACCTGCCTGTCACCCCAGGACACCGAGAGCTCATGTCATAGGGCCCTGCCGTATTCATCTCAGTACATCTAGGCTGACCGGAAGAAACTCCTCCTCTTTTGTTGTTGTTGTTGTTGTTGTTTGACTAAATGGTACTATTTCAGAAATGTTGTAAGGCTTATTATCCTCTAATGAATACACATGGTTTAAATAAGAAAGATGAGACATAGATACCAGAACTTGGTTGGCAAAAGAGAAACCTGTCATCAACAGCAGCTCCTACGAAACGCAGCATGGTTTCTCGTGTCCTGGCCAGAGGGGGCCCTGGCTCTAGAATACAGATCCACCTCAATTACAGCAGGTCAGAGGGGCACAAGAACATGTGGCACAGTGGATTTAGCAATGGAGGAAGCATCACAGGTCCTCATAGGTGGGTTCTGGTGCTGGCTCTGCAGGTCATTAGAATGTAGCTTTTGAGCAGGTAGCATTGGCTCTTTGAGACTTAGTACCTTCATTTTAAAAATAGAAAGATCAAGCTATGTGATTCCTAAAGCCCTTTCTTCCTGTAGGATTCTGTTATTCTAATCATGTATTGACTGGCTGGTACTGTTACCCTTTCCAGATAAAAAACGGCTTGACCTTGAGGAGTGAAGAGAATTTAAATTAGAATTTTAGAGAACTAGCAAAGAAAACAATGTTGATGTCCTATTTTTAGCTTGCTGTCTGAAGTAGGAGCTCATTCATTTTACGAAGAAAAAAGTTTGGCGATATGCATTGGAATTTCTAACATAAGCTTCAGCAATATTTTATTGTGATAGTTTCATGAGTTTTCAAATGAAGACTGAAGAAGAGCTGACAGAAATAAGCAAAACCTGATAACATTGGATGACAAACATCAGTCATAGTGCAGTCGCTAGAAAGAGCAGCTTCAGGACTGAACTTGTGTTGTGTTTTGCAGAGTCTCTGGGTAGAGAGAACATCATTGTACTTGGTGCAGAGCTTGCCTGGCATTTCCCGCTGGTTTGAAGTGGAGAAGCGTGAAGTGGTAAGGACCAGAGCTTGTTCTCAAGCACTTTCTCATCGCAGTTTCTCACCTGGAGTTGTGCCTAATATTAATTACTTCTGCTTATGACTCAAAGTCCCTGGAAAGCGCTCATAGTAAGACAGTGAATGTTTATGATACTGAACTATTACAAGGCTGAGAAGGTGAGCATTACTATTGTCCTAGCGCATCCAACCAGAGGATTTCCTTGAAAACAACCACAATTGCCACATATAAAATAACTGTTCAGGCCCTTGAGCTAGAAGAATTGGAACTCCAGCTCTCCTAGTTACCATAGCTATGTGACTTTCAATGCTTACTATCTCAGGCCAGTGCCAATGTTACCTTCTTTATCTTATTGAATCATCACATCAAAGCTATGAGGTATATATATATGCTTAGCTATATTTTTACAATTTTTAGCAAAAGGTTAAAAGTCTTTCCCAGAGGTCACAGAGCAAGATGTTGAAAAAAGACTCAACCCCAGATTTTTCTGATTCCAAAGCCAGTCACGTTAATCTCCTCTAGCCTTGGTTTCCTTATAGGCAAAATGAGGCTGATGTAAAGCCCCCGCACAGAGCCTGATGGATAGTAAGTCCACACTGATATAGTTCCCAGCAGAAGGGAAGGTGATGTGTCATCTCACCAGGCAGTCCTGGATGGAGCCCCAGCAGGAGAGCAGTGGGTGCCACTACAGAACCTGGTAACTACACACTCGAGAACCCTGTGGTCGTAAAACATGACCCCAGCTGCAGTCCCCACTTGTGGAGAGCAGGGACAGCAGTGGCTGAAGGCAGCCACATCCAGGATGGGACCCCACCTGGCTGTCTGTGCTGCTCTTCCAGCACCTTGATGTTGGATGTCAGCCACAGCCCTACAATCTCACAATGTCCCTTCCTGCTCCTTTGGTACGTCTAAAGGCCGGTCCTTTGATTTCCACAGTTTTCTGTCTAATAGAAAATGTAGAAAATGGGCCAATTGTGAAAATGTCATTTAACCCATACTTCATTTAGGTCACAAGCCCACTCTGTCAATGCAAAAGTAAGAACAGCTTTTACCCAACTTGTCTTTCAAGAATGGCTTGCCCTACCTGAAACTTCTCAGCATTGAAACTACCCTCAGTTTACCATGTTCAATTAAGCTAAAAATTTAATAGGGTTTTCATTTTGCAGTGCCAGAAATTAATATGGCCCACTAAACAAAGTGAACTCAATTCCGTAGATGACATCAGTGCAGTTGTATTCTTATACAGTCTGAGTCCAGTATCCCCAAAAGTGGTTGCTTACATGGTGTACCCCAGTACCTTCCATGGAAGACGGAGACTGCTGAACACCATGTTTATAAAGTCTTCTTATTACACTTCCTGCTGAATGGCATGGACCCAACCCACAGAAACAGTCTTTGTCATCCATGCTGCATTAATGGTTCAGAGAGCCTTTTCAGCTACTTACTACCCAGAGTGTTAAATTCTGTGAAGTCTCACCAAGGGCCCTAGCCCTTGAAATGTTAGACACACATGCACAATGCTAATAAAATATAGCATGCTGATAATGATAAAAGGAGTACAACTTTTCAAACATCAGCCCCCTACTTTATTAGAATATATAATTTTATGTTCTGTCAAATAGAACAAATCAAACTCAGCTATTTTGTTCTCTGAACACAGCCCACTCTTAACAGCGTTTGTGTTTTTCTCTTTTGTTCTTGCTGCCTGAAATGTCCCCACCTTCTATAAATGTAAAAGTTATTGGTTTACTGGTTTAATTCCTATAAAGGTCTTCAAGAATAGGAACACATAGTAGGTATTCAATAAAGCTATGCCAAATTGAATTGAAATTCTTTATCTGCAATGCCCAAATCTGAAAACCAAAAGATGTTTTCCTACATTTGGCTCCAAAATTCATTTGCTAATACACCCAAGCTGTTCAAATATAAGGCCATTTATTAACTTTATTTCATTTAGTGGGAATGTTTATATGTTTCACTGCAGAAATATTAATGCATTTGATTAAAGTAACCTGCCCCAGTTCCTGCCAAGGGGTGCACCATATATGCCCTCTACTTACCTTTCCAAAATCTAAAAAGTTCTAAATTCTGAAGCATGTAGCACCAAAAGTTTCAGATGAAATTGTGTACCTTTATTTTCTACATCATAGGCCCAGAATAGCTTCTTAAATTTTGTTAATATATCAATGCCTCAGAATTATTATTTTCGGCAGTATTTTATTTATTCTGTTTTCAAAACCCACCAAAAAGCTATTTTTTTGCCTGACCATAAAAAGTAATCTCATTTTTAAATTTTTAAACAAGGTAAACATTTTATGGTTTAGAACCTATAAATAATGATTTTTTTAATACTCTGGTTTTTCTTCACATCGTATAAATCTTTCACCTTTTAATAATGTTTTTCTTAAATCCAACTAAAGATCATGAGAACTTTATCATACCACATCATATCCATCAGAAAATTGTGTGGCTCTACTTTCTGAATACTGTATATCCAGAATGCAAGCACTTCTCACCACCCCGACCGATGGCATCAGCTAGTGCCTGGGGACTGCAGTAACCTCCTGAGAGACCTACTTCTACCTTGTCCTCCCAGTCCCTTTTATACACAGCAACAGTGACCTTTTTAAACTTAAGTTAAATCAAACACAGGTGGAAAAAATATATAATGAACCTGATTTACCTGACTATCATCTTACTTCAACAGCTATCAAAGAGGCCAATCAAAAAGGCCAATTGTGTTTCATACGCATTTCTACCCGCTCCCTCTCACACTGGATTATTTTGAAGTAAATCTCAGGCATCATATCATTTCATCTATAAATATTTTAGTGCATATATTTATTAAAAATAACTGCAATATTATTATAACATTAAAAATGAACAATAATTTCTTGATCCTAAAATATCCAGTGTTCACTCACACTTCATCAAATTATTTGTTTGTTTGTTTACTTCACTCTTTGTCCTTTGAATCCAGATCCAAATAAGGGCTATACATTGCGACCTATTGAAATGTCTCCTAAGTCTTTTTCAATCTATAGGTTTCCCTTGAATTCTTGAATTCTTCCTTGAATTCTTTTGTTGTTGTTGAAGAAACTAGGTTGTTTATCCTGATGTATTTCCTAAAGTCAGTATTTTGCAGACTGCATCCCAGTGGGGTTGTTGAATAAGTTTCTTTGTCACCTACATTTCTTGTACATTGGCAGTTAGTTAGATCTAGAGGCTAGATAAGGTGTTTTGGTTTTATTTCTGCAAGACTATCTCATAGGAGGTCGTGTGTGTTTCTGGTTGTCTTTTTGTGTGTGTGATGTTGGCAGCTATTGGCAATCATTGCCCAGATCCCTTAATCTTTTAGGGGTTACAAAATGGTGGTATTTTACCATTTCATCTTTATTTATTCATTGGAATACTTCCATAAAGAGAAACATCACCTCACTAACTATTTGATTACTGTGAGGCATAGGAAAGGAAAAGTAATGCTCTATTCTTTCTCTTTATTTACAAGTTTTCAAAATAATAATTTGATTCCCTAGCACCCTACAAAATTGACCAGAGAGGGGTTTTTGTTTGGTTGGTTTTGTTTTTAGTATCATTAAGTCACTCATGGATTTAAGCATATTTGTTTTGTTTTAATTTATGACAGTTATTCCTAAATTATTATTATTATTATTAAATTTCAAATTGTATTCTTATTAAATTTATTCATATTAAACTAAAAAGTTATTCTTATTAAATTTCAAATCCATCTTTGTCTGATGGGAACCTCTTCAAATTGGCTCCTGAGGCTTTTTCAGAGTATCCAAGTAGTCTTTGCTATTGAGCTAACACTCAGGACCGGATTGTCAAATCAGACGTACAACCCAGTGATCTTCCCCAGCATCAAGCTTTACAAGTAACTTCAGGACAGTCAGGATGCTCAGAGGAAGCAAGAGACTTCTGAGACACCATGCTTATCTGCCAGGTCCATATTCTCCACATCAATAATAACAGTTTGGGATAATAGATGGAGTCTCTAAGTGAGGTTCACAGGGTTCCTCCTATGGGGGCCCATTTAAATTATAAAATGTAAATTATGAAACACTCCATTTTATACTCCAGAGAGTTCACTGTAAAGCTTCTAAGGACATTCTCTAATCATTCCTCATGGATTCTGGGTTTATTTACTTTAAGAAATCCTTTGGGGATTTTCTGGAAGGATATTCAATAAATAACATCTCTTTCTCCTGACAATTATTCTTAGTCTATTTACTTGAAGGCTCAATTGACAAGGAGATAAGGCCTGGTCACCTGTCCTCTTTTCTGTCCCCCAAGGACATTCCCCAGTGAAGAGAATGAATGAATCACAGGCCAGATGCTTTCCTGGCTTCCTGGTCCAGGCTCACTTGTATGTCGCTTGCCCCAGACCTGAGAGAACCATTTCTCCAGTGACTTCTGATTCTTTTCAGTGATAAACAGTGTTTAAAGGTTGCCTTCTAGGGGCTAAAGGAAAGTAATTCTTTGATGAGCATTCTTTATACACACAACTCTGCACAATTTTTTGACTATCTCCTAAGAATTATTTCCCTAAAAGTGAATTAACCTATCAAGGGATATCCCCAATGTAACCTTTGATTCATGGATCAGTGATGGGATATATCAACTTTCACCCTGTTTGGAGGGGGTAACTGTTCTTAGGAACACGATTTTCCCAGCACCCTCTCCAACACTGAGTATTGTATATTATTTTAATCTTTCCAAATAATAGACCAGAAATGATTACACTAGGCTTGAATATTTTGTTTCAGCTTTTTTTGAATGCTAGCAAAGATATGTTGTAATATATTTATTTACTCTATTTCTTTTGTGAATGCATTGATCAGCCCCTTTGTCTATTCTTCAGTATTTGAGAAATATTAACACTTTGTCTGAACTACAGGTTGGAAATATTTTCCCAAGTTGTTGTCTTTTGTCTGTGTTTATTGTATTTTGTTTTACGTTTTAGAAAAAAAAAATTCTATTTATAGCACTGGAATTTATAAAGATTAAGATAGATTTTTTCATTTTATTATGATCAAAAACACATAGAATCTACTACTATAACATTTTTAAGAGCACAGTACAGTAGTGTTACCTATCTGTACACTGCTGTACAGTAGACTCTAAAAGTTTTTCATCTTGTAAAACTGCAACTCTGTATTCACCGAATAGCAATGCCCCTCTTCCCCCTTTCCCCACTTCCTGGCAACCACTATTCTATATTCTGTTTCTAAGATATTTTGCTTACTTTTTAAATTTCAATTAATCACAGCCCTTGGACTTTTCCTTTATGGTTTAGTTTTTGTATACATAAAATAAAGGCTTAATGTCACAAATAATTAGAAAGTAAATACCTATTTACTACCACTCAGGTAATGAAACAGAACATTGCCAACAGCATCTGGAGGTCTCCCATGCACTCCCTCTCTTTCACTGTCGAGGTAACCACTATCCTGACTTTTACAGTTTTCATTCCCTTTCTTAGTTTATCATCTACTTGCCTCCGAACAAGTCAGTTTAGTGTTGCCTGGTTTGAACTTCAAATAAGAGTATCATATAGTTTATGTTTTACTGAGACATGTTTCTTTCAATTATGATGATGATGATGATGATGTTTTGAGACAGGATCTCACTCTGTTTCCAAGGCTAGAGTGCAGCGACTTCATCATAGCTCACAGCATCCTCAAACTCCTGGGCTCAAGTGATCCTCCTGCCTCAGCCTCCTGAGTAGTGGGACTACAGGCATGTGCCACGATGCCCAGCTAACTTTTGTATTTTTTTTGTAAAGATAGGGTCTTGCTCTTGCTCAGGCTGGTCTCGAACTCCCGGCCTCAAGTGATTCTCCCATCTTGACCTCCCAAAGTGCTAGGATTACAGGCAGGAGCCACCATGCCCAGCCTCAGTATTATTATTTGTAATATTTTCCCATGTTATTGCATGTGACTGAAGTTTGTTTTAATTGTATGAACATACCACAACATGTTTATGTATCCTCTTATCAGTGGCTGTATGGATTTTGGAGATGATTATGAACATTTTTGTACCTGTTTCCTGGTATACATGTGCACACATCTCCTATTCCACTTTTCCTCGGATATATGCCTAGGAGTAGAATTTCTGGATCATAAGCTATATGGAGATAGAGATACATGTATAAATAGATATATACACAGACAGACCTCCAACTGTTTTCCAAAGTGAATGAAGCAATTCGAACTTCCAACAGTAATAATTGAGATTTTGTTGTACATATTCTTACTCTCATTTGCTATTATTATATTTATTTTTGTCATTCCAGTGGATATTTAGTGGTATATTATTGTGGTATTATTTTTCATATCTTGATCACAAATGAGGCTCAATGTGTTTTAACATGTTTACTGGCCATTTGAATTTTTTCCTTTGTAAAGTGGCAGTTCAAACTTTTGCTCATTTTTTATTGAATTGCTTTTTTCTTACTGGTTTTTAATAGTCTTTATCCTGGACATGAGTTGTTTGATGGTTATACATGTTATAAATATCTTCTCATATATTCTAGCTTATCTTACCTTCTTGTTATGGCTTTGATGAATGTTTATTCTTAATTTTGATATAGTCAAATTACTGTAGGATTTTTCAGTGTTGGTTTAAGATCATCTAAGTGACCTTTAAAAACTCTAATTTGTTTCCTTAACTGAAAGAGCCAATATTTAAATGTGCTTATTGTAAGCCTGAATTACTTTATTGCTGAGAGCTTGGCAGACCTTCTCTTCAAAGAGAATGTCAATGACAGTAACAGTCCTGATGCCATACATTACAACTCAGAATTTTTAAGTCATTATGATTCTACTTGGCTGTCCTTCAACAAATAGATCCTGCAATATATGTGATTATCTTGTTTTCTATAATTCCCAACTGTATGGCATCCTGTGCCACCTTATGGTGCTGTTATATACACATATGGGGTTCATATGGGCATATATCTAATCTTCCCAACAGGACTGAAAGCTCCTTGACATCAGAGGATCTGTAAACGCATCTTTGTATCTCCCATGGTGCTTTGTCTCAAATAAGCATCTAGAAAGGTGATAATAACATTCAGGGTCTCTGAATATTTAGCCCTTCAAAAGAAAAGAAAAACTAGTTTCAAAAGACATGAGATGCTTGGATATTATTTTAAGGATTAAATTGATTGTTGTGATACTAATATCAAATTGCTGATTGCTGATTATACAAACCATTTTTCAGCCCATGAGTATTTAACCTGCCATTTCCACATCTTACTAATGAACAGCTAACTCAACTTCCGCATCCTCATCTATTCTACTAGATGGCCCCTGGTAGAGATGCTCATGGGAGCCCATGGGGAGCACAGATAATTGAGAATGTGCATAATCTACTTTGTCTTCTTAAATGTCACAAAATCCACTATATATGTATGCTCTTTTTGTTCTCAGGTAGAAATGAGTCCTCTGGAAAATGCAATTGAAGTGTTAGAAAATAAGAATCAGCAGCTGAAGACCCTGATCAGTCAGTGTCAGACAAGACAGATGCAGAATATTAATCCCCTGACCATGTGCCTGAATGGAGTCATAGATGCCGCAGTTAATGGTGGAGTTTCCAGGTACCAAGAGGTGAGGATTAGATATTGTTTGCTAGAAAGTTTTGTGATTTCATAGGGTTTCATGAATCTTCAAAATATGTACCCATATCAGCATGCAAACAGAGGGCTGCAATGGACACAGAGCACTGTGTTAAATAGAGCAAACATACAATTATTTATGATGCTACTTACTCTGTTTTTCCAACATGTAATAATTTGGGAAAATGTGTGTGTGTGTGTTTGCATGAATAAAAGGGAGATCTGGATTGTTTAATAAATGTCCATCTGAAATAATTTCCCTGAGCAAACAGGTTCATGGACATAGAAAAGTCTAATCTTGTATAGAAGATACTTTAAGTGGACTTTTCATCTGCCCTTTTAGTTTTAAACAGAAAGACATAATAGCCTGGAAGGTGAGGCCACCATCTAGGTCACACTGAATCTTCAGGCAATTTATTTTAGGATAGAATGCCATATAGCTTACAGATTGAGTATGTCCTTTGTTTATTTTACCAAGGGTACTTATTGTACAATTGCTGATCTTCCTTTAACAATCCTTCCCTTCTGTTTCCATTCTGACCAACCACCTACACTAGGAATCACTCCATCTGTCCCTAAATGTGGTTTAGAATGGTGTCATTTCTCTAAAGATGCCAGGTCTTTAAAAGCAACAAGTGTGTCTTTCACTTCCCTTGTAACTCTCCTGAAGTAGACTGACTATCCCTTTTCTTATTAGGCATTCTTTGTCAAAGAATATATCTTAAGTCACCCTGAAGATGGGGAGAAAATTGCACGATTAAGAGAGCTGATGCTTGAGCAGGTAAGGGAGGCAGAAGCCAATAACCTTCTCTCTGTCATGCCTGGATATGTGTGCTTGCTTACCTAGAGACCCATCTGCATGGTTTTCTACATCAGTTGTTTTATTGAAGCTGTTGGTCAAGGGTTATGGATTCCTGTGATATATCTCAACTTATTAATTTCTACTTTTTCTTCCCACTTGGATACAAAAATTAACTTAGCAATGATTAGACTATGGCAGCCCATTGAGGCTGAGTATCCCTTATCCAAAATTTTTGGGACCAGAAGTGTTTTAGATTTCAGGGTATTTTGGATTTTGGAATATTTTCCTAACTATAATGAGATATCTTGGGGATAGGATCCAAGTCTAACAATAGAATTCATTTATGTTTCATGTACATTTTATACACATAGCATGAAGGTAATTTTATACAACAGTTTTAATAATTTTGTACATAAAGTTTTGACTACAACCCTTTATATGTGGTCAGGTGTGGAATTTTTCACTTGTGTCGTCATGTCAGTGCTCAAAAAGTTTTGGATTTTAGAGCATTTTGGATTTTTGGATTAGGGATACTTAACCTGTGTAACAAACAACTGTATGTAGTTTCCTAAATAGTCTTTGAATGTTTTCTCCCTAATATTTGCTGTAAGCTTGATACTGATTTTTTCACTCAAAATTTTTTGTGCAGGTAAGTTCAGGCCAACTCAAATTGTGAGTGCATGAATGAATGATATTGTTACTAACATGTTATAATAAGGAAGTGGGCACTCAACAGACTTTGCTTTAAAACAGTATCATGTTTTACAGACTAAGCCTATAGATTATATCATATGGACAGAACTAGACACAACTCATCACTTTCTACTCCAAAGAAGTGTAGTTTATTTTTATTTATTTGATACCATCAAGTACAAAGAACTGTAGTGAGTAATCTGTTGCCTTCTGTGTCCATACTGATAGGTCTTGGCCTGAACATGGTTTGAAAACTTCCATAGTTGAAAGGCTGAGTTAAATAGGAAATAAAGACATTTTATTTCCACAAAAAGTGGAATATGTATGATAAAATGTGACAAAAACATCTCTTCCCACTTGATTATACCACATTAATAAATAAAACGTGCTCTCTTGGATTAGAAAATGATGAAGTTGTGTCTGGTTTTAGTCTATATTTTTTAGTCTATTGGCTGAGTCCACAAAACCTACTACTGGGTGGGGAGAGGTGGCCATGGGTGAAGGCCGTGGCTAGAGTAGGTTCCGGTACAGCTTCTGGAAAAGAGAGGAATTACTTGAAGTTGGCCTGCAAGGAAACAGAGAACAATCCAAGTTTCCAGTGTGACCCTGGGCATGACATAGATGCTAGAAGTGAGCAGTTTAGGCAATCCAATACTTGGGATTATGGAATGACATTAATTAACCTTTGTCGATTTTTTAAAATCTGTATTTTAGCTGAGCACCATCTCTTTGCTTCATCCTAGGACTGTATCTGGTGTATTCATCCTGACTGAATTCTTTCCCCAGAATTAAAATGTAGCTCAGGGCCAAAAAGCCTTTCAGGAAATATAAAATCAGGGAACCTTTATGTCCTCCATATCCCGCCTGATTATGTTCCTGGGACCTTGTGGGAAGAGTCATGGTTTAGACATGACTCTTAGACATGACTTAGCATGAGCTCTCTGTCATGGGAAATGCCGTACAAGTGACCGTCCTGTGACAGTTACTCCATCTTCGTGAGACTGACAAGTGGGGGATTGGACTAGAGAGGGTCCCATCCTTCCCCGGACCTCTGTAAAGTAGCAGATAAACTGTCCAGTGGACACGGAGGTGCAGTGCCTGATGCTCCTGCCAGGAAGGGCCTCTTGCCTCAGCAGCTGGAAGCGTGGCCTTTGGTGGACACCTGCAGCTGCCGGGCCCTTCGGAAATTGCCTCAGCTGTAGGTCACTACCTTCTCCATGGCTCACAGCCAAGACTGAGAGGAAGATAGAAAGCCTAGCCATGTGGGCCCAACACAGGACAGTTCTGACAGACCAGTGACACTTCAGAGGTCCCCGGGGTTTGGCAGAGGCTGGCAAGACTGCTGTGCAGCTCAATTGCTTTTTTTGTCAAGTCCGGCTTCTGCCCCTCCCTCCCACAGGCAGCGATCCCAAGATAATCCCAGTAAACACCCTAATCTCCATGCCAGAGTCTCCTTCCCAAAGAACTCAACTTGTAACATTCTCTGAACAAAAGGGAGGTCGCCTAAGAGCTGGTGTTTAAAATGGAGAAGACTGGCAGTCCCTACATTTAGGCTCAAGTCCTGCGTCCCTTCCACCTCCCATCACACAGGCCAGCCTCTCCCTTGGTGCCTCAGACATACGCTCCACTTTTAAAGGTGTCCTTGATATGTACTTCACAGTATTTTTCTCTTCATACAAATGTTCTGGCAGTGGCTGAACATCCAGAGTGGGAGTTGCCACAGTCCTGTCCCTTAGGGAAGGTGCTGGAGGCTCCAGCCCACCAGGGTCAGTCCCGTTTGACCTGAGCTTTCAACCTCAAATCTTCACAAGCTGCGAAGATAAAAGACCTTGTGGGGATGTGGGATTTGTTTTCTTCTCAGCCTGTGAAATTTATTCTTTTGACCACTTTGGCATGAGGGCATTTCTACGATGTGAAGGACAGCCGCTGCTCAAATCAAAGTAGCATTTGATGGCTGAACAAAGGAAAGTGGAATGTTTATGTTCATCTCTTTCTGGGTCCTCACAGCAGGAAAACTTTCTGTGAGGGTAGGACCTGCTCCGTTGTAGCATTACAATATGTGAGCAAAAATAATATTTTTAAACAAAAGCAAGAAGCGTAGCAACTGTTATAGAGTTCCTGTTCATTTTCTCCTTCCTCCCTGACAGATTTTGAAAACCTGTGGGAGGGATGGATGAGCACAGAAGAGCCTGATGGAGGAGAGAAGGGTGACGTGGGAGAGAGGGTGCCATCCAGAGAGAGATGCCCAGGGGAGAATGCCCAGCCCTCCTGACAGGGAGCAGCTCCTGTCCCCAACCCCTGCCCCGTCCTGGGCAGAAAGGGCCCACAGACATAACTGTTAAGACGGGCTGTAATGACAGATCTGAAATACATGGGAAAGATGCTTTGGGTAGCAGGAAAATTAAGTCTTTGAAATCAGACAGATCCAAGTTCAAATCCCCATTCATCTTTACACAAGATCTTTCTGATCCTCAGTTTCCTCACCTGTAACATGACAATTGATCCTACCCTGTCAGATCTGGAGGATTAGCAATAATGCAAACAAAATGCATAGTACAGCACTTGGTCTGCAGCAGGCACTTCGTGAGAGGTGGCCCTTGACGTGGGTTTTCTCCTTGCATTGTGATCCAGGCACAGATTCTGGAATTTGGCTTGGCCGTGCACGAGAAGTTCGTACCTCAGGATATGAGACCCCTTCACAAAAAGCTGGTCGACCAGTTCTTTGTAATGAAGTCGAGCTTAGGGATCCAGGTATGTACACTAAGTGACCATGGAGGGGCAGTCTGACCATTGCCATTTGCTGCTGCTTAGAGGGACGATGAGGTATCCAATAGTGACATCTTTTGGTTTTTCTACCGAACTGCACCATTTTAGCAGAGAACCTTCAAATATTAAAATAACATTTTCTGCTATTTGCCATGCTTACCTTTTATGAAAACAAAAATGCAAAGTGAGGGAGGGCTTAATAATAGAAAGATTTCATGACAATGAGGATGTGTATCTAGCATACTGAAATATCTCATGAGTTAGTTTGCCAATATCATTACTGTATGGAAATGTTTTCTTTGCCACGTCTTTAGGAGTTCTCTGCGTGTATACAAGCCAGTCCCGTCCATTTTCCTAATGGCAGCCCTCGTGTATGTAGAAACTCAGCACCTGCTTCTATGAGCCCAGATGGTACCAGGGTAATTCCTAGACGCAGGTAAGTCATATTCCAAATTATCTCACAATTTGGCATTCCCACAAGATGATCTGGAATGACTCTCTCATTCTTTATGGCACAATTTGTCAAATACACTATTTCTTAATGAAATAATTTACCCGCGAGGCAGCTGCAGACATCTGCCACTGCTAAAACAGCAACAGCATGAGAAATAAATAAACTCAAACATTTGATTATATTGAGGCAAACAGGAGACAACAAAATGGGCTGTACTTTTTTCCCCTTCAGTGTTATACCATTCCAGCATATGATGAAGTGCGATTTGGAGACTGAGCTAACTACCTTTTTTTTCTCCCCCTCCTCCTCCCCGAACAGCCCATTAAGTTACCCAGCTGTCAACCGATACTCTTCCTCCTCACTGTCCTCACAAGCTTCTGCTGAAGTAAGCAATATTACAGGGCAATCAGAAAGCTCTGATGAAGTCTTTAACATGCAGGTACTTAATGAGCTTTTTGTCTGGTTGTGTTTATTCCTTTTCTGTCTCAATCGTGAGCATTTCTGTTCATTCTGCTGTGCTAATGGACAGACCTAAGGACAAGGACTTGACGTAAGGACAGACCTTTAAGCGATCTTACTGCTTTACTGTTCTCTGGAGTCTACGGAGATGTTTATCTCAAAATTGCCCCATCGTTCTAAGAAGACACGAGCAAGCGATGGAAAAGCTCGGGCTGTGCAGGATCAGCTCCGAGACCCTGTTGTTTCCGGTTGCTTCTTTAGTCCCGGACTCTCGGAGCACGTTACCACCCGCTAGCTGCCTCTTAGCATTTCTAAGTGGCTCTTTTAATTTAAGAAGGCATGGTTTGAGGGTCTGTTACCACATTCTCTCTACTTATGTACATGTTGGAAAATTTCTTTAATGAAAGGGGGTTTTTTTACATAAGAAAAAAAATGTAGTTTTTAGGGATTTTAGAGCCAGTATAACTCTTGCAACAAAACATTCTATTTAGACCTGCTAATACACCATTTATGATAGTTTAGTAAGACTAAGCTGAAATTTTCCTCACCACTATCTTTGGAAAGGGGGCATAACACATATTTCCAAATTCATGCTTTGAACACATTTTTTGAAGATATTAAGAGGGCACCTTCTATGGCTTTTAGAAGCATTCACCTATTTATGTGCCCTAGGCTGGAAGTCATTCTGCTTATACTGTAGTCAGGGAATGCACTGCTAAGTGACATGAAGTCACAGTACATAGCTGGAACTAATGGGAACGCATTCCTTTGGCGGTAATCAAAATCTCAGATTCTTGATTAATTCAGACAGGCCTCTTTATCTGTCTGAGTTAGCAAGTCTTTTCTATATTTCTGAATGGCCTTTTTTTTCCCTTTTCTTTCTTTCTTGTTTTTTTGCTAATGTGAAAAAAATGTTGATTTTCTTTTGAATATGTCAGTGTTGTGTGAAGCGTCTAATTGGTGTGTGATAACAGCTCCCTGTGTATTTGCAGCCAAGCCCATCTACCTCAAGCTTGAGTTCTACTCACTCCGCTTCGCCTAATGTGACAAGTTCTGCTCCTTCGAGTGCCAGAGGTCAGTGCCAGAGTGCGGGGGAGAATAATGGTACCTAGAGAACCTTCCAGCCCCCGGAAATTGGGGCTTCGGTTTCCCGAACTACGGCAGCTGCCGCGCACTCAGGTTCGCTCCTCCAGACAGGTCCAGCGCCACCACCGCGCTGATGACTCTTCCTCTCCTTCTCTTCCCAGCTTCTCCTTTGTTGTCAGACAAACACAAACATTCCAGAGAAAACTCCTGCCTGTCCCCAAGAGAGAGACCATGCAGTGCCATCTACCCAACACCGGTGGAGCCTTCCCAGGTACTCATGGTGGGACGGGGAAGCTGGAAAACAAGGAAAAGTCTAATGGCTCACCTGTCTCTGCAGAAACTCACTGGAGCTGCCCAAAGCAGGCGGCAGCTAGGCAGTGTCAGACAAGTCCAGACCGGTAAAGAATGCACCTCTCTTCTCGGCCCTTTGTTAGGAATTTCTATACAAGTCATATTTCTGACAGGGACACATGGTTTGTCACCTAGCCACAAAGCTGAGAGGGAAATAAGAAATTTTACTCTCTTTGATCTGACTCCATGTTTCATTGCTGCTGCTTAAACGTGTCAAGGGATAGTTGGGTGAATGAAATGTCTGTGTGTGTGTGTGTGTGTGTGTGTTTGTATGGGTGTGTAGCAGAAATCCAGGGGAACTTCTCACGTTAGCAAAAGAGCCTTGAGGAGAAGCTGCTGCCTTTCCTTTTGCCTGTACCTGTTGCAGAGAGCTGCCATCGATTCCTTTCTGAGGTGTGCGCTAGCGCGTGAGCAATTCCCGTCTGCCTTTGCCATTCTTCTTGAATTCATTGAGGGAAGGGTGGCTGAGTCCTCGGGCTTTCCCTGTCAGCGCACAGGAGTAAGGGAACGTGGCCCTCACCCTCCTCCTGAACTTGGTTTTGAAGTGAGCCCTCTTAGTAGGAGTGAGAGCAGGGCTTGAGCTTGGCCCTTTGGCACTGCAAGGGCTTTGAAGGGTGGTTTCAAAGTTGAAGATTCGTGTGTAGCCCGGAGCGCGACAGATTACTTGGGAATAATTCAGAAAAATAGTTATTTCCACTTTAGCTAGTTCCTCTGTTTTTCTAAACCATCCTGGCAGATGGCTCTAGCTGCATCTAGAAGTGGATGAGAGCGAGTGGGATTTGGCTTGAATGGTTTCTCTTTGCTGATGGTGTGATCTTCCCGAGAGTCCCGGGATACTTCCTCTGCGCGACACTGGTGTCTTGCAGGAATTGTATCCAAGTGCGTTTGGCGGGACCAGCTAACCAGTGTTATTTCCCTTTGTCACTTGAAGTTGTGAGGGTATTTCTCTGTTTCTCCATCTGCTCCGGGAGAACATGTTACCAGCATGGTAAACTCTGAAAGCCTTCCCTGGTTAGCCTCCCAAGTTTTCTGCTTCTGGTAAAATCGAAGTAGTGTGTGTATTGCCAAAATTTCAATAGTACACATTGCTATAGCACATCTACTTTTAAGGACTCTGCACTTTTTCTTTTATATATGCAGTAGAACCATGTAAAACTGGCATTTATGTAGGTTAAAAATTGTAGAATATTGACCATTTCATATGTTTTTTGCCTAATATAGGATTTAAAAAATGATTTTATTTTTTAAAATTGACATATAATAATTGTACGTATTTATGGGGCACATAGTGACATTTTGATATATATAATGTATAGCGATCTGATCAGTGTAATTAACGTATCCATCATCTCAAACATTTATCATTTCACTGTGTTGGGAACATTCGATAATATAGGATTTTAAATGTGCAGGAGTGAAAGTCCATTCAGTCATGATTTTTTGACCTTTCTCCTTTAATTCTTACTTGCGTTTCATATTGCCAGTCTAGTATTTGTATTTCTAAAGAACACCATAGTTTAGCTACTATTTACTATTAATATTTATTTGTTATCCCATGTTTTATTATGAACATTTATTTATCGTTGATATTTAAAATTAATATAAACTTTTCAAACACTGTGTTCTCTTTCTTAAAACCTAAAGCTCTTCTCCCCTTTTTCCTTAAATATAACTGAATTCTTTGTTCCTAGGCTTATCATATCATATAAAGTTATTTTGAACAAAAAGTTTCACTAAGAAGATAATCATCTCATTCTGAAAGATCTCCTATGTCAGTATATTGCATCATAAAAATAGACTCTTGTACTTTTCCAGAGGATGCTGTTTAATCATATTGGAGATGGGGCCTTGCCACGCAGTGACCCAAATCTTTCTGCACCTGAGAAAGGTGGGTATAAAGCCAGCCCCTTTGTCAGCCCTGGAATGTGGAAGGGTTTGTTTTGTCCTCATTTTCTCAGTCTTCCATGTGTCTGTGTGGAAGGCAGGGCTCCAGAACTTTGGTGATCAGGACTAGGGGATTAACGAAAGACAGTCATTTATGGTCCATTCTTCAAAAATTGTTTTCTCATAAGATTTAACAGCAGAATCTGAGCAAGTTAGGAACTCCTCCGTTTAATGGCTTTCTGTTGTCATTCAGCGAGTCGCCAGGGCAATGTCTGGTCTTCCTGAAACGAAGTTGCCAATTAGGCTCCTTATTTAGCATGATGAAAATAACATCTTCCTAGACTGATTCTGTGGTCCCATCCTTTGTCTCCCTCACAAAGCTCATTCGGCCAGCTCATCTGTCGTGTGTGGTGACTCAGATACAGCTCTCGTACAATTAAATACCATTTAAGATTTGCAATCCAGTGCATAATGGAGTGTGCCTTGCCTCAAGGTCACACAAAAAAGAGAACCGAACCCATGCATAGCAGCATATAGCCAATCAGTATCAGTCTGTGCAGCACGACAGAGGATGAAGAGCAGATGAAATGCGACTTCCTCAACTACAGGGGTGGGGGCTTGCAGCAAGTCATCCATTCGCCGCTCCCAGGGTCGAGCCTCAAAAATAGGAGTGATTCCCCAAGCCAATGAATTAAGAGTCACTAATGACAAATGCTGGGAAAGTGTGCTTTAATTGCCCTCATTAAGAACTAGACTGTATTGTCATTTGGGTACCCTGAAACATTAACATTAAAACCTTCCTTGGGAGACGGAAATGAGTGAGGCCTTAGCCAAAATTATTTTAAAACACAAATCAGCTTTAATGTTACAAGTCAAACGTTGCTCTTTGTCAGTAGAATTTAGGAATGCCTTATTTTTCTCATCCCAGATTTTAAGAGTGGTGACACCATCCCATTAAATGAAAGTGATAGTGGTAAAATGTTGCAACCCCTGGCATGTCCATCAGATGGCAGTGTCTGCACAGGGAGTAAGCCGCCGGAACTCCAAGCCTTGTAAACCTATTTGCATAGCGGCTATTTACAAACTGTTATGTTCTGCCCTTGTTCCTAACAGGGTTGCTGCATATTTCTGCATCTTACTGAAGCATAGAGCAGACAGACTACAAAATAAGGACGATACGTTCGGTATTCCAACTTAGTTTTTTAGGATATACTTCCGTGTAATCCATTGGTTTCAAAAACAAGAGTTCTTTCCTCAAAGACTTGGTCAAGGAGATGATGTGGCATGACTGTTCTTTCCCAAGAATTATGCCAAATAATTAAAATATTACTATGTCATTGCCTTCTGTCTTTTTTAGGTGCCACTTGTCCAGAAATTTCCACTAAAAACCAAGTTTTAAAATAGTCTAGTGACCATGTCTTCTGTTACCCCAAATCTAAACACACTTGTGATTCTGAACAAGTTTCTACACTCCATTAGAGAGATTTGTAGTTCTCTTTGACAACTTGAGGGAAATAAAGAGATGTGATGTCACCCAATTAAATGTCAACTATCACTGGAAGGTAGCCAATTAAATAAAGGTTTAGTATTCGAGAGGTTTTCTGTTTGGGTTTTTTTTTTTTTTAATCCAGCTGATTTTTTCATTCTGGATAATTCTTTCTTCTAAGATCTCAAGAATTCTAAGGGCAAAGCTGGGCTCTGTGTGTTTAGCTGTGTTATTCCCTTCCAGCTGTGAATCCCACTCCTAGCAGCTGGAGCCTGGACAGTGGGAAGGAAGCCAAGAACATGTCGGATAGTGGGAAACTTATCTCTCCCCCTGTCCCTCCAAGACCCACACAGACTGGTGGGTATTTGAAGCATTTGAATAATCAATTTTATAAAATAACTTTTACTGACTACTCCAACTTGTCCTGAACTCCTCAGAGAAAGGTAGGCATTTGGTTTCTGAGGTAAAAACTTTAGTAGCTTCATAATTCCTTTACAGTCTCCTTGCTCTTTCCTGAACTTCTGTTACTTGGGGGTCAAACAATGGTCCATTTCTAATAAATCCCTCAGACAGATTTTGTAGGGTATTCTCCTCCAAGGTACCATACCATTCTCAGAATTTGGGGAGGTACCCTAACCTTGCTAGGCCACTAGCATTTTCTCTGTCCTTCGCTTTGAACCACCTCCTTCTTGTCAACCTCTGCTAACTCAGCCACTTTCTGCAATCTTTTTCGGGACTGACACCAAGGTTTTAAGTTGCTCCTAAATAGGAATTGACTAAGAGTGACTTCGCTAGGCTTGTGGGGAAGACTAACCTCACACCCGTTTGTCTGTTGCTTTGAGAGGACTGTGTTCAAGGACAGGATTTCTCAAAGGGTTGATCCAGGGTACTGTTTCCCTAGGGTGGTGCTGGAAGAAGCAAATTCTCAGGCCTAACCTCAGACCTACTGAAGCAGAATTTTAGTATTCCTGGGGTAAGGCCCTAGAATCTGTATTTTTACCAAACATTTCAGGTGATCCTTCTGCTCACTAAATTTTGAGAAGCACTAAAAATGAATCTTAAGAAGCTTACTTTATGAATTTGTAACAATAACAGGCCCCCTTTGATCCTGAACAAGCCATTTGCCTAGTAGCCTACACTAAGTTTTTAAGAGGGTCCTTCCCTACTTTACTCTCTGCTTATTCTGGTGACAAAGAGAATCTTTTCAGCGCTTACATATGTCTAGAGTAGGTTTAAAGCTTTACAAATATAACTAGCCTAAAAACAAGAGAAAATAAGCCAGGCACAGTGGTTCATGCCTGTAATCGCAGCACTTTGAGAAGCCAGGGTGGGAAGAGGAGGACCACTTGATTCCAGGAGTTCAAGACCAGCTTGGACAACATAGTAAGACCCCCTCTCTATAAAACAATTAAAAATTATCCAGGCATGGTGGCATGCACCTGTAGTCCTAGCTACTTGGGAAGCTAAGGCAGGAGGATCACTTACACCCAAGAGTTGAAGGCTGCAGTGAGCTATGATCGCACCACTACACTCTAGCCTGGGCAACAGAGCAAGACCTTGTCTCTTTTAAAAAAAGTACAACAGAAAATATAATACTATTTCTTTCATGGATTTCCTGGATTGATTATTCATGTTTCATTTGCTATATTCTAGTATCTCACCCTTCTTCACCTCTTTTTAAAATAAATTAAGTGCTACCCAATTTGTTCTATACTTGTCGAAACTAATAGTCAAGTCACCAATAATTTTTGAAAGACATGTGAGATCTTTAAACAGAACAAGAAATAACTTTAAGCTGCCTTAGTGTATCAGTGTGACTGTGCAAGACTAAGACACATCAGCGAAATCGTTTACATTTTATTCCCTATGTATTATACATATATATATATATGTTCAAGCAGTCTCCAATTTAAACCTGGTTGTGGAAACCTGGTTTCCACAAAATTGGAAACTTGAAAGCACTTTGTAAGGAATAATATTGATGGCAGCTGGGTTCTTAGGCCAGTTCAAACCTTAAGGATACTGATGAAACTATTTTAGATCTCTGGGAAAACGCCTTTCCAGAGAAATCTCTGCGAGTGTGCTCTGAGCACTGGGGCCACCATGGTGGTTGATGTCAGTGACTGCCTGAGTCAGGAGGACGAAAGTCTCAAGAAACAGTAAACTCTGACTTTTGCCACAGTTATGGCAGAAATATACTTCCCAGTCAGGATCAATTTCTCTCCACACACGTGATTTTCATCCATAATCAGCACCCACAATTGGCAGGATAGGAGAACTAATGCTGGGGTTAGAATGTGACACATTGGTGGCAGCATGCCCCAGTGTGCGAGAGGGAGGCTGCACACCCCACAGTGTGAAAGTGGCCACTCTCCCTGATCCCTTAGGACCCAGAGTACACAGGTGACCTTACCTTTCCCACATTAACTGGCAGGCTGCCATCCCTTCTGCACTGATTGCTCTCATGGTCTGTCCTTATGTCACCATCTGTGGTTACTGTTGTGGGGCTCTGTAACTGTCTGTCTTTCTTCCTTTCAGCCTTTCTGTAGTTTTCTTATGAATTACAAACCTCACTCTGACAGCTGGGAGAGTGGCAGCTAATCACAGAGCAAGATAGCCTGGATTCACTGACACCTGCCTGTGTGGAATTGGGAAATGTGCCTTCCCCTCACCCTGCTGGCTGTGTCATGGCCAGCTTCTACTGTGCACTCTGATGCACACACACACACAGGGAGCAGTGCCGTTACACACGCTGCGTCCCAGATGTAGGACTTGGAAATCTAGTGGGAGAAACAAAGAGATGCTCTTCTTGCCATGATGATGAAATCCAGAGCGTATCACCACCAGGGGACAAAGGGAAGACCTGAGTAGAGGCATTAGGGGGAGAAATGGAAAACTGCACACCTCTTGTATGGCCATGGCCAAAGGTTTTCTGTTTGGGGAGTAGTGAAAGTGTGGAAGGGGGGACTGATTAAATATATTCCATGGACCTATTATAAGCTTCCCAGGTGGCCTTGCTCAGGCCAACGTAAGCTGTTCCCCAAGGACTACTCTCTAGCACCCCATACCTTATGAAATAGATCAAGCAGTGGAGAATCATTTGGATTTGGGGGAAATGGAAAGGATATTGGACCAGTTGAGGGCCCTGCCATTTTGGTCAAATCATTGTGTATGCCCTGATAACTTTTTACTAATCATCCCATGTCTTGGTCATGCCATGCTTTGTGAGGAACCTGTTTTGGACAGGCCTCCTTTAGTTTCTCCCCTGTCCCTACCCATGCCCCCACACCCCCTGCTTAGGAAATCTCTGTGCACTGGATCATCTGTCTGGGTTTGTGACACAGAGGGCATTTGCACATGGTCAACATTCTGGTTTTTCTTAATTGAAATGTTCTCTCTCCATTTACAGCTTCACCAGCAAGACACACGACATCAGTATCCCCCTCACCTGCTGGGCGATCTCCAATGAAGGTACAGCCCCTTCTATAGCCTGAGGCCAGAGACTAACCCAGGTTCCTTTTTTTCTCTAAGATGCATCCCAAGTACATCAAGAGGTGTTTTCATTTGCACAGACAAAGCAAAGAACACATAAAGAAGGGCTGGGGGAAGATGGGTAAGAAAGCAACACTGGACTTTCCCCTTGGGGAGCTGCCTCCAGGAATGCAGCATTTATTTTCAGATTATTAGCCTCATTCTCCAAATGTTAGCAATGAGAACTTACAAACTAGAGTCAGTGCATATACTAAATGAGGAAAGATATGTGGTCCCAGTGTACCTCTTAGGACATTTCAGCCTAGTCTTTTAGTTTAAGGCACATCAAACAACACACACACACACACACACACACACTCTCTCTCTCTCTCTCTCTCTCTCTCTCTCTCTCTCACGCACTCACTCACTCACTTAGATAGAAAAACATCAATAATCAAGATCAACAAAATATTCTTCTGTGTCTTTTTGCCTGTATCATCAGCCTCACCCATTATGACAAAGCTAATCCCAACTTTCTACCTTTTAATATTTTATACCAAGAGTCTCATTTACATTAGAAATACATACTTGATCATGAAAAACAAGGTAGTAAAATGGATAAAAACAATTCTGGGGAACAAACTAGAAAGCTTTACAGGTCAGACATTTGAATTGGCATGTAGACATAGTCTATTTAATACCTCTAAATACACAAAATCCCTCATGAAGATAAAGAATAATATTTAGTCTCTATCCAAATTGAATCAGACTGGCTGCAGGAAGTGTCAGTACATATGAGTGGTTGGTGTTCAGAGCTGCTGCCCCAGAGGCAAATATGAGGTTGAAGTGAATGGAAAGAATGATTTTGTACCTGAGCAACTTCGGATTTACACGCACTATGTCCTTTTTGTTGATGAGATAGTTCTAGCTAATGTGAAAAAGATAAATTAGCCTCTACAAACACATAGGGGCAGGTTGCGATCCGTTGCATCTGTGGTGCTAACGATATTTGCTGATAGAAATTGAGCAACTGGAAAACAAAAGCAAAAACAATGGAGAAGAAT
Source organism: Cheirogaleus medius (assembly GCA_008086735.1). Lineage (NCBI taxonomy): Eukaryota > Metazoa > Chordata > Mammalia > Primates > Cheirogaleidae > Cheirogaleus > Cheirogaleus medius. The sequence goes on from VBSM01003176.1 coordinate 29,591,092, forward strand.
CTCAAAGAAATGCAGCTTCATTTGCGTTGCCTAAATTTCTGATGTATAAATTTGCTGGTAAGTGCAAATTATTTGCTAGTTCTGTTGTCATCTGCAATGCAGCTGTTATCAGAAAGTGCCTGTGACAGCATTCACTCCAGAAGCCATTGCCTGTCATCTTTATGTGATGAGAAGAAAAGCAGTGTAGATTTTGCACACCTTGACATTTACACTTACAAAGAGCTCCCACATGTTGCTATAGAATTATCATCTGTGTTTTTCAACTTGACTTTACAGATTAGTAATAGACAATAATAAGTCTTAGAGATTAATTCTTTAACCATAAAAAGAACCCAGGGGTGGAAAATGTTTGAGTAGCTACCAAACAGTCCTAGTTAGCAAGCTGGTGTACGCTATCTCTCTGCAGACTTGCATATATTTTAACTGGCCATATGCAACCTGAAGCCATGTCTTTACAAATGAGTTCTAAGGAAGAGAAAATAGATCTAACATCTGTGTTATAACTCCTGGCTTACGTTAGGGGGCACACTGCTACCAAGTTATTATACTAACTTTGCAGTGCGCTGCCTTAACTGATAGAATTTAGTAGAGTTTTTTCCAGCAAGTAAATGATAGGTTTAACCCTACAGAAAAGACTGAGCTGAACTGCCATATTTTGAATTTCAAGTCTAATTTTTACCGAAGACAGCAGTGAATTGGGGTCTGTTAATTGGTCTTGATTAATTTTAGGCTCCTGTTAAATGAAAGGATTTGTGTCTACCAAGCATTATTTTATTTAAAAAGAGAGGCCACAGCAAAGCTATCCTAGGCCAGCATTTCTCAAAGTGTGTTCTATAGAACATTAGTTTTCTAGGATATTATGTGATAAGTGAAAACATGGCTGTGGTCAAATAATTTAGAAAACACTGGGCTGAGCAAAGTTATTTAGGTTTCTTTATTGTAAGACTTTAACACGCTAATATGCTTTGAATGTACACTATATGCAGTTTCCCAGTGGAACCCTCTTTTCACAGAGCACCTCTTTAGGACTCATTTTCCTCAGGATCCCAGTTGGGAAAACAATAATTCAGATGCCAGATGGGTCAGAGAGCTGACATAAATGAGTGAAAGAGGTTGGGTGGAAACATGTGGACAGGCAGGAACTGTGGTCCACTGGAGAATTCATGCCCCATCTAAAGGGGACAGCCCCCACTCGGCTTCAAAAGATTACCTCCATTAAGAGAATGTGTGCCATTGTTATCAGAACTTCTAGTTCTGAAATGTGAGAAATCTGGAGGTTTTTGTGAAATTTTCCCGTTCTTACAAATTAGGAACTAAATCAGGTTTTCACTGCAGATGAAACAGCTCACACGTTAGGCCAGAGCCCAAGGGCTGCTAGCTTGCAGCTTCAGCTCAGAGGTCTGGAGCAGCGGTGGGGGGAGTGTCCCACCCAGATGTCCACAGCTGCCCTGCATCCTGTCCTGCAGCTCTGAGCTCATGCCCTGCTGAGCTAGAATAGTGAAATAGCACCCCCAAAGCGCCTCTCACCAGTTCCCTCTCTTTCGAACTACAGGACTAATTACATGCCTCCGAATTCTCTTGTTGATTGCTTTTATCCTCTATCTGAACATGATAAGGAGTAAAGGGGGCAGTGAGCTGAACACAGTTACTGGTGGGCCTGGCAGATACAGTCTGTTGTGTATTTTAGTGCTATGAAGGACAGCACTCAAACTTGAGTCTGAGTGTTTGTATTAGTCCACTCAGGCTGCCCTCACAAAACACCACAGACTGGGTGGCTTTAACAGCAGGAATTTATTTTCTCCCAGTTCTGGCAGCTGGACGTTCAAGATCAAGGTGTCCAGGGGCTTGGTTTCTCACATGGTCTTTTTCTCCGTGTGCCCACATTCCTGGTGTCCCCTGTGTGTCCAAATCCCTCTTCTTATAAGGACACCAGACAGATTGGATTAGGGCCCACGCTAACAGCCTCGTTTTAACTTACTCGGCTATCTCTAAATACAGCCACCTTCTGGGGTACAGGGAACTAGGGCTTCCACGTGTGGCTTTGCAGGGAAGGGGCACAGGTCGGCCCGTCTCTCCGTTCCTGACGCTGCTGTCTGTCCCTTCCGTGTCCCGTGGCAGCAGGGCTCCGTGCAGTCCTTCACCCCGTCTCCGGTGGAGTACCACTCGCCAGGACTGATCTCCAACTCCCCCGTCTTGTCGGGCAGCTACAGCAGTGGCATTTCTTCTCTCAGCCGGTGTAGCACGTCGGAAACCTCAGGCTTCGAAAATCAGGTGAACGAACAGTCGGCGCCCGGGCCGGTGCCCAGCTGCGGCGGGCCGGAGGAGCCCGTGCGCAAGGAGAGCAAAACGCCACCCCCCTACAGCGTGTACGAGCGGACTCTGCGGCGCCCCGTCCCGCTACCTCACAGCCTCTCCATTCCCGTGGCCGCCGAGCCACCCGCCTTGCCCCCCAAGCCTCTGGCGGCGCGACCCAGCCACCTGGAGAACGGGACCCGGAGGACTGAGCCCGGCCCGCGGCCGAGGCCCCTGCCCAGGAAGGTCTCTCAGTTATAAGTCACTTTTCTATGTACCTGTGACGAATTCTTTGCCCGTTTACAAAATAGGATGGGAAGACATTTAGCGTAGGCACTTTAATAACTTAGATCTTTCTTTCAATGAATGGAATTAAAACTTGCTTATTAATGTAATGTTGCACAATATTAAAAAGTTACTGATCTAGAACTCGCCAGCTGTTAAATGAAGTATGGCTGAATTTCATTAAAACGTTTCTCACTTGAAAGTGGTAAATAGGGATAAAGACTCCTTTTGTACCTTTTTATGTTCACTTTTTTTACATAGTTTAATCTTAAAACCAATACGATATTGTCAAACAATGCAATGAGTGATAATGTTGTATACTTTTTACTGAATACTTGATACTCCGAGAAAGCTTATTAAGTCAATGCACATCCTAACACAATGGTCCTTACTTTAGAAGACTTCTGTAAATAATGCGAGGTTTCTGGCCCCGAGCAGCATGATCGATGCAGATCATCAGATTTAAAGGTTAAAGCAGGCTAGTTAGACAATATCTATACTTAAAGAGTTGCAAAGGATTGGGACTGAAATTGTTTTGTTCTTGAAGCAAAGTACTTATATAAGGTTGCTTTTGCTGTTTGACAGCTTTCTACATTCTTAAAATTCTGCTTTGTGAATTGGTTGCTAAATCCTTTACTACCCCGGCACCATGGTATCTACTGTATTTCTTTTCAAGGTGCAATTTGCTTTCCGAGTCCCAATCAGCTAGATTAAGCAAGAGACTCCAGGAGAAATGTTTACTTGAATTTTGTGCTTCCTTACTTGATAGTTTCCTATATAAAATTTGTCATTGAAGAAGAGCAGATGTTCAAGTGTTAAACAGGCACAAATTACCGTGTCCCATTAGCAAGAATTCAGGAATCGATACAGGACAGTATTAAATCAATAGTGTAAATGAAGTAAAAACCTTGGTGAAAATATATTAGCATGATTAAATGGCAAAAAGACTTACAAAAGGCAAGGGCATTAACTTTCCATTCTGCGCAAAATAAAAAATTCCTCACAACTCTCCATTCTTACTAGTGGAGCTTGTCTTCTTAGCTGACCTGTTGTCCTTTGGTTGAAGGAGGATGGCCGTAGACTGCTCTAGCTTGAGTATTGCAACTTAGCATCTTAGACCTAGATAGGGATGCTAATACCACAGTTGTAGGAGTGTGAAAAGAGCACCTTGTATGTAGTAATGTATTTTGTATCCTTGTTTTTTCTTTTACTGACTGTTTATAACACTCAATTGACAATAGATATGAACTGTATTTTAAATCATACTGTTAAATATTTTCCCTCTTTTGTTGGGAAGCTCATTTTAGTTTAACCACATTTGTTTTGTTGATAGCTTACCTGGAAGACAGTGACCACTTTTTTATATTCTCTTAATGAAACCATTCAGCAGGTATACGCTGTTGAGGCTGGTTATAGAGGTTTTCTATAATAAATGTTCAAGTATTTTTGTATATAACTGGTTAATTTTAATAAGAGATACCATTATGTGTAAAAAAAAAAAAGTAAAAATTAAAGGAAACAGTTGTGGATGCAGTATGATTGTTATAATTATGCCAAATACTTTATGTATGGAAAAAGAATATTTGTACATATGTGCTTTTAACAATAATTCTGCCATATTGACTTTACAATTTTGAATGTTGGAAAAATTAATATATGTTAAATATTTATGTTTAGTGAAAGTGTTCATAATTGAGAAAAGGAACATATGCATTTTAGCTTTGTATCTTGCAAGTTTTGCAGTCAGAAAGTTTTTGAACTAGCTTTTGCTTTTGATGATAACACTTTGTGTTTGTAATCACATTCACGTATATATATATATACACACACATATATAAAGCTCCATTTTCTGTTGCTTTAAAGAAGTAAAACCTTCCATTTAAATAAGATGACATGCATAAGATAACAAAGCTTCTTTGATTTCCTTTTCCTGTGTAATTTAATAGATTCGTTGACTAGTGCTTGGGCACAGTATAAATCAGTGTTATTTGCTCTTGAAGCCATTTTTTTAAAAAAAATTTTTTGGCAGTGAGCAGTTGAATTTATCATGTGCGTGTATTTCTGAAGCAGCTACATAGCAGATCATTTCAAGAGATTCTGTTAGCTCAGATGTTCATGTTGGTTGCTGCTGAATGGTAAATATTAAATAAAATTACCAGATTAATCTTAATATTTCTGTCTTTATTCTGGTCATCAGCATGTCTTTACCTGGAATAGAAGCTGTATAAATCGCTTAGTCTTATCATAGTGAGATCTTCAGACTTCTTTGTTGATAGATCCTGTTTCTGTTGTTGTGCCCATATTGATGCACTTCATTCTCACTATAGCTCATTTATGCTTTAGAGGACAAAGATTGAAAAGGTAACAAACAGTATGAGTTAATATCCCATGGAGAAGGTAACATTTACCTGGTTGGCTGACCAATCATTGACCTAACCAGAGCCCATTTAACAAGTCAAGCCACCAAAATTTGATTGCTTTAGAAAATTTGACACAAACAGATAACTGTACAAGGGCATAGTTGAATGCTACCCTTGCCAGCTGTGGCAAAATCTATCCGCATGCCAGCTTTTCTCCCTGGTTTTCATGATATGACAGGAAATACATTTGACAAACGCTGCTGGAGGGGGTACTTTCTCTTCACCCTGGAAGATCAACTCATAATAAGGCAGATTAACAAGAGAAAGAGATTTATTTACCATGCACAGGGGGAGAATCACAGAGTGATTACCCAATATCCCAATGGGGTCCAGAGTTTATATACGCTCATTTTAGAGGGGAGTGAGAGATGAAGAATATAGGTAATTCTGTTTAGGGACAATAAATGGTTACTTGGGAAGATGAATAGATGCTTGGGAGAATGAACAGATGGGGGGAAATAGATTGACTTGTAAATGATTCTCTTTGGAAATTTAATTAACCTGAAAGAAAGGTATTATCTGTAAAATGGGTTGGCCAGCTCTGGTTGCATCCTCGATGATCTTCTTTCCTGCAATATATTGAGATAACCAGGAGGGGAAGGAAAGGCAATTGTTCTTTTGGATAGATCTCTCTGGTTTTATACAGATAGAGGGAAAGCCCCTTCCAATGCCTGTTGATCTCTAAGGGCCTTTAATTCAAAATACTCTTTACACCAAGGAGTCATATTTTGGGGTGAAAATCCCTAAGCTCCTTCACTGCAAAACCCATTGACTACAAGCTTTTTGTTAATAAAGACTGGCTTTTAACTTGGTGAAATGTGTCTATGCTGTGTTAGTTTTAGGACATTTATGTAAGCAAACTATTGTCTAAAGCTTCTGTCCCATTAAATAGCAAAACCCATTTAAAGGCCATTGTCAATGTCCTCCTGATTGTTTCTCAACATTAACTAAGTGACTTTCATTACAACTGTATTTCCATTCTACAAGCATAATTACCGTACGAATAGCTCAGTTTCCTATCTAAGTAGGCTTCTCCCTTGATTATTATTGATTGTTCTACAAAACACAACAGAGAGTAACAAGTTGCACAGTTTTGCTGTTATCTAATCTTTACACATTAAAAGGTGGCTTGTACCAAAATGTATTCTTGGTTATTGAAGTAAGCCTTGCCCTCATTACATAAGAATACCATTAAAAAGTTTTGAAAAATTGACAAAATATCAATCCCTTAACATAACTGTTATTATTTTTTACATATCCCTTTGTCTTTTTCTACATGGATATATTACATAGTTTTTCTACATTGTTGACTGCTGGTTCCTCTAATACCATCAATATAATCTATTGACAATACAGGGCTGAATTCATTACTCACTGTCATAAGAGAGACACATCTATTGGTAGTATCTTAGAAGCACAAGGGCATGGTCAGATTTTGTTTAAATTTCTGATTTTTGTTTAAGGGGAATCTTTCAATGAGCAGGCCTTAAGTAGGATTGAGTAAAGATCATGGTGTGATTGCTTAGGATTGGTGGAAACAGCAAAGCAAGGATTTTGAGTCAAGGGATTCAAAGAATTGTAACACATAAACTATCAATCGGCAATTGATGCTTTTTGTTGAAAAGTTGATGAGTCTGTTCACAACTTCCTATTAAGAAGCATAAAGTTATTTGTCTGGGCAAGAGACTCCTGGAAGATTAAAAGTGTGCTACTGAACATTGGAACAGTAAAGTCATGTTCTTGTAGACATAAGCTGTATGGGTTGATGGTTTCAGTTCTCAACATGTATGTATTACAAGTTGTAATCACTATGTACTCAGACAACTCTTATTTTCATAGTATTACAGGTATGTAAAAAGCAAAGTATATTCCACATTTTATTTAGCCATTTCCCTGTTAATGGACATTATTATTTCCAGTTTTTCAGTACTACAAATAACACCACTGTGACCTTCTTATATACAACTTTTTCCATGCTTTACATTATTTCCTTAAAATGGATTCCCAGACTGAAATTGCCAGAGCAATGAACTGATGGTTTTTGTAGTTCTCTTGTGTAGGAGGGGAAAAAATAATTTTCCCTCTACTCTTTATAGTTCTTAGCTGGGACCCCTGTAACAAAAGACAGATTAACAAGAGAAAAACAAGTTTTACTAACATGTATACCTCATGTATACCTGGGATATACCCAGGGTAAAATGAGTTAATCTGAAAGGTGCCTTAGAATTCAGACTTAAGTTCCATCTTCAGCTAAAAGCAAAGAAAGAAAAGGTGGGAGAAGACCATTTGTGGGGAGGTTATCAGGAAAAGTAAACAAGAGAATGGGTTGTTATACAGATTCAAGTCAGTGCTTTCTCCATTGAGAAGAGTCTCCTGTGATTTAGTCATTTTTTCCTTCCTAGCACAAAGAGGGAGCTACCTTTACAAATGGAGATTTACTTTATAGATGTAAATTTCTCTTACAAAAGGGTAACTAATACCCTGTTTTCAGAGCTTCTCCTGGGTCTGCCCTTACTCAAAAAATCCTTATGCCAGAGGAACATATGTTAGGGTAGTATATTCTGGTCTCCTCTAAGAATATTGGCAAATTATTTCCCAAAAGTGTCATGTCAATTTTAGTACCACCAGCAATATATTTTCATGGCAGTTTTTTCAAGATTAGATATCGATGTGCTATTTTGTTTCTTTGTTTTTTGCTAATTTAATATTAATATGTGGCAAGAAAATATTGCTGCCTTAAAGTTGGAGAACATGTTAATACGTCAATTAAGTATTTTATAGAATCTCAGGCTAAGGACATTGATATCTTGATGAAGGAAATAAAAAGGGGAATCTCGACAAGAAAACTAACAATCATTAAAACTTAGGATGGCACCTACTAAAAATATTACATCCCAGAGAAGAGCTTACTAGGAAGACGTTTTAGAACCTCTATTAGTATATAATACTAGAAAGCCCCAAACATTCTGAATACATGTGTTGTGTATACCACCTTACTAAGCTAGTGTTTACCTCTGTCATTCACAACCAGTGAAGGAGCCAGAAGCCTAGAAGTGAGGACAATGGTCTGAACAGCCACAGTAGATGGCCCAGTCTGCTCACTCAGTGAACTGGCTCCAAGATGATGAAGTTGATGAAGTTCCTGATGTGTTTGTACTTACTGAAGGGAAATTTACACTTCATAAGAGAGTAAAGTGATGGATTAAATAGATACCTGGAAAGCTGTGCAAGTGGGAAAAAAGCTAATAATTCCAGAGAGAACAAAAATTTTTACATAAGGAAGTAAACATAACTATAGAATACTATGTGGGTCAGCTACACATAATATTAACATAGTTATGGAAATGTAAAATTTATATATTGATCTAGCCCAAAATTATAATGTAATTATATTTGAAGGATGAGAGTAAGGCAGGAATTTGTGTGAGTGGAGAATAAAATAAATTCTCATCTTCCATAAAGGGATGTCAATAGATAATGCCTAAAACTTACTGGCAATCAAAAGTAGCAATATAAGATACATTTTTACTTAGAGATATAGGGGTAATCATTAAGAAATAACTTTAAAAATTGAAAATAGTTGATTATTGGGAGTGAAAATGGCTTGGGGCCTGGGATGTTTGCTCCTGTTTTTTTGCAATGGCTTTAAAGTAATACACGTGAGCATGACTGAGATGCATTTTAAGAGAGTGAGAAAAATTATACAACATTCAGATACCACCACACTGGTTTCACTTCTCTTATTTTTTGCCTCCTTTATATCACAGAGGAAATCTGGATCTGGACCTCTTTGAGAAGTATGTGCAGGGTTTGCAACCAGGTGTCTACTGAAAGCAGTATGTGTAGCAGGTAGGAGGAGGTAAAGACAGAGGACTTTCTGGACCCATATGAAACTCCTCCTGGAGCAGGAGTGATTGGCAGAGAGACCAGCCAATTTTTATCCTATTAAGCCCTGTTTTTTTTCTTTTTTTGAGACAGAGTCTCGCTCTGTCACCCCCAGGTAAAGTGCACTGGCGTCATCATAGCTCACTACAACCTCAAATTCCTAGACTCAATGGATCCTCCTGCCTCAGCATCCCAGGTAGCTGGGACTACAGGCATGCGCCACCTCCCTGGCTAAGTTTTCTATTTTTTGTAGAGATGGATTCTCGCTCTTGTTCAACTACTGACATCAAGCAATCCTCCCACTTTGGCCTCCCAGAGTGCTAGGATTACAGGTATACATGAGCCACCTCACCCGGCCCTATTAAGCTCTTTGTGATGGGTTTAAGTCTCCTCTGTTCTTAAGTAGCAGCAGTAAGCAGCAAATAGGAAGAATTTTTAGACAGAGAGGTGTAACGGTAATAGGTTCATTGCCTGATGTGTGGCTACACTGAGACACCAAGGGTTGCAGCAGAGAATGTTTAATTGTAGGGCTGGTGGTTGAGGAGACACGAAACCTCAAATCTGCCTCCTGGAGAGGTTTGGGGACAAGGTTTTTAAAGGGATCTAGATGGATGGTGGAAAGGATGGTGGGCTGAAGTGAGGGACTACTGATTGGTTAAGAAATGAGGAGTGAAGTCATGAGACAGGGAGATGAAGAAACCACATTCTTGTGCAGAGTCAGTTCCCTGGTGGGGGTCTTCAGACTGGTTGGCATCAGCTGTTCTGCTGGAATTCAGGATCTGAAAAATAACTTAAACAATGCTTAAACAAAAGTCTCATGACTCTACCATCAGAGATCCTACCCACAGGAACAATGGAGAAGCAGGTGGTCAGCACACTGTGATTCTCAGTTCACTGCAAGGAAGTGAGTCAAAGTGCACCAGTGCACCCTGGTTAATGCCTAACTACAGTGTCACTTAAAGCCTGGCTTGTAATTCTTGTTAGCCCTGTGAGGATGGTCTCAGAGATCAAAAGGGAACACTACAGGCATCAACAGTTTAAAAGTTCCTTTTGTGTCAATAACGTGAATTTTCTCATTGTGATAAAAGCACACAAAGTTCTTGATATGAATTGCTCCAGAACAGCAGTTAAGAGTCCCAGATTATTTTCTTAAGAGGAAAAAAATGGCAAAGACATGGTGAGTGTTAAGAGGGCTCAAGTCGGGGCCGGGCGCGGTGGCTCACGCCTGTAATCCTAGCACTCTGGGAGGCCGAGGTGGGCGGATCATTTGAGCTCAGGAGTTCGAAACCAGCCTGAGCAAGAGCGAGACCCCATCTCTACTAAAAAATAGAAAGAAATTAATTGGCCAACTAAAATATAGAAAAAAAAAATTAGCCGGGCATGGTGGCGCATGCCTGTAGTCCCAGCTACTTGGGAGGCTGAGGCAGAAGGATCACCTGAGCCCAGGAGTTTGAGGTTGCTGTGAGTGAGGCTAACGCCACGGCACTCTAGCCAGGGCAACAGAGTGAGACTCTGTCTCAAAAAAAAAAAAAAAAAAAAAAAAAAAAAAAAAAAAAAAAAAGAGGGCTCAAGTCTATAATAAAAAAATTTGGGGAGGGTGTCCTGGCACACCCATTCTTCCTCCCCTCACTTTCAGTAGATGGTACCACGTCACCCTCCTGCCTCACCACCCAACTTACCCGAACCCTTGTTCCAAACCTAGAGGAAGAGGTGCTCTCCTCTTCAGGGTGAGACTGTCCACCCATGCATCAATCCCATCTCATATCACCTCCTCTTCATCCTTCCTCACTAATGAGGAAGTAAGGGGAGTTGGCTGTGACCTTTGACCCCATTCATTGAGCTGATCTGATGGCTGGACATGAAGACCAGAAGAGGTATAACTGGACCATTACTAACGCTGTTTACAACAGGACAACAATTTTTTTCTCTCTTTTTTATTCCTTTTGGTTAGGCAACTTTCTAAACTTAAGAATTCATAAAAAGTAGGCAGAATTAACTGTATTAAATTTCAAAACTTCTGTATAAGTCGAAGAAAAAGATAGCTAAACTAAAAGAGCAAATAAGACTAAAAAAACTTTTGCAACGATTATGACAAGATTAATGTCCTTGTTAAGAACTCATCCAAATTGAGCAAAAATTAAGACACTATTAAAATGCATCGTATTGGAAAGGAATGGAGAAAGTATGTTAATGGACAAATAATTTACAAAAGATGAACTAAGATTGGTAAAATAACCTTTCTACTAATCAGAAAAATAGAACATTGGGTGGGTGCAGTGGCTCACACCTGTAATCCTAGCACTCTAGGAGGCTGAGGCAGGAGGATTGGCTGGGGTCAGCAGTGTGAGACAAGCCTTAGCAACAGTGAGACCCCCTCTTTACAAAAAATAGAAAAATTAGATGTGGTGGTGCATGCCTGTAGTCCCAGCTATTTGGGAGGCTGAGGCAGGAGGATCCCTTGAGCTCAAGAGTTTGAGTTTGCAGTGAGCTATGATGAAGCCACCACACTCTAGCTGGGGCAACAAAGTGAGACTCTGTCTTAAAAAAAAAAAAAAAAAGAACAGTGAAGTAACATTTGTTCCTTATTAAATTAAATGTATAAAATGACAGCACCCAGTTATAGGAAGACTATGGTGAAAGTTGTACTCATTGAAACAACTTGTGGCACTAAACTAGGATACCTTTGTTAGAAAACAGTTTGGCAATATGTTTCGAGAGTCTAAAAATTGGTTATGTCCTTTGAGCCATATAACTCCATTACTGAAAACCTAGGCTAAGAAAATACTTCAAAATGGGACGTGAGTACATGGAGAAACAAAAGGCAAAAATTTCAAGTTTCACTCAGGTCCGGCCTAAAGGCGACGTTGTCTGGGTTCCTTGGCTCCTTGCTTGGAAGAATCACTAGCAGGAGCAGGCCAGTGGGATGGAGTGATCACAGGCAGAAAGCAATTCCACACAAACAGCTTTTATTGCAGAAAAAAAGGAAGCTCCACACAGCGAAAATACGTTCCAGAAACGGGTCAGTATCCACGAGTGGAGAAAGGCCTTAAGGAGTCCCAGGTTGTTTCCTTTTATTGGCCTGGCCTGGGGGAGGGCTCAGCAGGGGCATGGGGTGTTACCAGATGATTGATATGCTTGATTGTCGGTTTCCAGCAGTCCCTTCCCTTGATTGGTTTCCGCCCCTGGGAACCGCCCCGCTGGCCCGTATCTGCCACCTGCAGATTTGGCCCCTGCCTAACAATAGAAATGTTAGTCATATAGAGATGGTTTACATAGAATATGATACATTCAATCAATGGAATGGGGTTAACATGATATTTAAGAATATTTTGAAGACTAGTGTAACATGGGGGAAAAGCTAATATATGAAATGGGAAAAAGCAAAATTTAAAGTATATGTACACTATGATATGTTTTTAAAATTGCATACTTAAAAAAACACCATATAACAGTTGTTTTGAGTAGTAAAAAGATGGGCAGAAATTTATTTTCAGCCAAATAGTTACATCAGTGTTATAATTTACAAAAAAATAAATTAAAAAAAAAAAACCAAGTTGTAATGGAAATGAAGAGAAAAGGTGGGCAAGGAACCTCCAAGTCAAAGCATTTTCTAGACATGCTGGACAAGGAGAAGCAGGAGCAGCCTCAGGCGGGGATTAGGTGAACCCCTCCCAGGAGAGGGTGCTGGGGACGGGAACTAACGCTGAGCCCCCGGGAATGGGGTATAATGAGGGTATCCGGATACAGCATAAAGTAGAGGACTGGAGGGAGACAGAGACAAGAAGTAAGAAAAAGGGGTGTTGGCCGCAATGGAATCGGAGCTCCGTGAGGCCGCAGGATTGGGCAGCGGGAGGAAGAAGAGGAGAGTGAGCAGGGAGGCTAAGCGCAGGGCGGCAGCAGGAGGAGAGGTGTGTCCCTGAACGACAGCAACAGAAGGCGGCGCTTTCAGGTGAGTGCTTGGGAAAGGGGGAAACCAGGTATCGAGGTATGGTAGACTAAAGGGGTGTTTCCGAAATGCCGGAGTTGCTCACACATTTTTCGTGAAGTGAGAAAGGTCAGAACAATACGATGTGGATATGTACTGTTGTCTTAAATTCCTAACTGCAAAGTCGAGAAGAACTTCCTTTAGACTTTCTAGTATGTTCTAGTGTTCTCTGTTCTTGAACTATTAGTGATAGTAGAGGAGAGGGTTTTTTCCTAATATTTTTGCTTGCACAATTAAAAGTTGACAACCTACAACTGCCCCCATTGTTTTCGTTGTGCTACTTCATGAAACCTCCAGGCTGGGAGGCCGAGGAAGGAGAGATGGAAGCCCAGCTTTCAGAATGCAGCTTGGTGTGGGGCAGAGCCCGGGGCCCCGGCATACATGACTCTTGATGCAACAAGAAGGAACATTAGCAGGAACCGCTTTTAATACTGTTCTCTGAAAGAATCAAAACATTTTACAGATATGAACTGATTAGTTATCCCCTTAGCTTCAAGTTTCTTAGCAGTAATTTTACGTCATTTAGTTAAGTGTGAACCGGTTTCATTCCTTCCCCTCCATCTTACCGTGCTCAGCTGTGATTTCAGACTTTCTAGGCTAAGAGCCGGAGGTTCATCTTGAACCTTGAGCTTTGAGTGCTTGATTGCGGCAGAATTGAAGTTGAAAGTACTTGAGCCATGCTGGTGAGTGGGTAATGTCTCCCAGACACTAATTTCTTTTTCTCCCATATTCCTGTTACCGGCTTTTAAAGAAAATTCTGACATTCTTTAAAGTTGATGGGAAGCTGTGTGTCATTCAGAAAGTTGGTTCAAGTTACACGAGCACAGGGCTGAAAGGAACTAATGGGTTGAAGGGTGGGGTCTGGGTGGCAACAGCAAAGGTTACTTAAAGGTGCTGAAATGGCTTTTGACCTTACATGGGACGCCTAACAACACCCACCAGCTGCCTCGGCCAAAACTGTCCACTCACTGTCACCTGTGAGTGATGCTGAGCAGAATCACCTCCAGCTGCATTTTACAAGTGTGCCTGGGGCTCACCATGGAAGGCAGCTAATTCTCTTATGGAGTCCTGTATCAGAGGCTGAAAACATTAGCAGAACAAGGCCCTGTCCCTTCTCCTCACAGTTTTATGATCAAGACTAGATTCATCCGGGTGATTAAAAACCATTTACTGAGGGCTTACTAAGAGCACAAACCTGTAGGTATACAAAGAAGTATAATCATTGCCATTTTCCAGTAATTTTCTCTTAATTGAGAAAAATAAAGTTATGTCTGTTATCTGGTGGAGATGATACATGTATTACTGTCACAAGAAATGCCTCTAGGTAATGAACAATGGATGAATCACCACAGGAGTGACACAGCCCATAAATGCTGACTTCATATGATACATACCCATTCAACCCATAGGTCCAAACACTCTGCTTATCATGTTGTGAGGTTGATTTATTTTCTTGAAAAGAATAAAACTAAGTTTGTATGGGGCTGATGATCCTTATGTCCTGTTTTATGTTTCCCTGTTCTTAGAGAGGGGCAGTCGGCCAGATGCCATGAATCTCTGACATGTTTGACTCTGATGTGAGGCAGTGATACTTAAAGTGTGGTTCTAGGGACATAGCAACTGACAACACGATGTTTCCAACTTGGAGGAGGCTAGACTAATGGGAAGGAAGAGAAATAGACCAGCACTTAAATACAGGATGATTCTCCTATGGGGCAAAATATCTACCAACACTCTCTAAAATTCTCCTTGACCCAGAAATTCTACTTCTAAAAATTTATTCTATGAAAATATCCTTATCAAAAATGTGTACAAATATTTATGCATAATCATTGAAGCATTGATTATAATAATGACAACTTGAAATATTCTAAATGGCTTACAATAGAGAATGGCTTTAATAAAATATCCATGCAATGTAATGCTCAGCAGCTATTAAAAATTATGATGTGTATGTATATTTATTGGCATAGAGATATATTTACAGTGCTGCTAACTGAAAAATCTATGACATAAAACAATATTTATAAACCTACTATCAAGGAATCATATATTTATATGTACATACTTAGAAATATATACTAGAATATGTGCCAAGAATTTAGTATTGATTAAATCTGGGTAGAGGAATTATATAGGGTGGGTTTTCTTTTTTCTCTCTCTTTGTCTAAGCATAGTTTCAATTTTTCTACAGTTCATTTGTATAAAGAAGTAAATAGCTAAATATATGAGTAAATGATAAAGGCATGATAAGGACTGAAAAATAATCATAAGGAAGACGCTATGGGAATGCCCAGGCATTTAGCCTAGAGTGGGGTGTTATAGGTGAAGTGAGGTAGAGAAGGCATCAATGAGGTGGTAACCCTTTATCAAAAACTTAAAGAAGAATCAGGAATGACAAGACAGTGAAAAGACATTTCAAGCAGAGATACCTGCACAAGAGGAGACCTGTAAGCTAGCAGTATTTAGGGGATAGTAAGAGGGTCCTGATTGTAAGAGAGATGGAGTTGGAGAGGTGGGGGAAGACCAGGTTATGAAGGGCATGACCTGCCATGCCAGGGATTTTAAACTTATTTCCTAGTGGTGATAAGGAGCCTCTAGGATCTTAAGCATTGGGCAGGACTGTTCAGGCTTATGTTTTAGAAAGATTGTTGTGCAAGATTACTCGTAAGTGATGAGGAGAATGGATTAAAATAAGCAAAGAATGGAGGCATGAAGACCAGCAAGGAGCTCCTAGGGGGCCTACAATAAAGATGATCTGACTAAAGGCAGAGTTGCAGAGAAGCAGGAAGGACAAATTTAAGACATCTATCTGCAATAGAAATAATAGGATGTGTCTAGGACAGAAAGAGTTGGCCTATGGGGTGGATAAAGATGTTTCTGAGAATGGGAATGGGATCCAGGCAACAGAAAAGGGATTGTTCTTGAGCAGGAGGAGAGATGCCTCTTTCTCAGGAGCTCTTGGTGTTGAATACAGATGAGCATTTTTTTAGTGACGTGGTAGAAGTTTAAAGAGTTCACTCTTAGTGACCCTATTTTATCCATGTAGCAGGAAGAGAATTATTTGCAGAGAGTAAGGACAGTGAACTGGTAAAATAGGTCTGAGAAGAGTTGTGAAGTTTGGGCAAAATTGGTCGGAGCTAATGATGTCTAAGCATATACAAGAATTTCTGGACAGTATGGAGGGCCACCTGAGATTAGAGATTATGACTTTGCCATACCACCAACTGGTGCAATTTCGCAACTCTGTTTAACAGCATTCAGTGACCAAGGACTAGTAGCCTCCAGGAAGGTAGATGAAGGTCACCTTTATCTTGCTTCGGACCTTGTGGTGCTCTGATAGACTTGGAGGAATGTGACTGGAGGTTTGAACAAAGCCAAAGCAGGGATGTGGAAGGAGTAAGCACTAGATGGAGGAAGCGATGGGCCAAGAGTGGAATGTTATATATCATTTTAGACCTGTTCTGGGTGATCAGTAATCCAGAGAGTTCCATGGAAGTGAGTGGCTGAGGTTGAGGGGTGGTGAAAATCAGAAATCAAAACAAGACCATAATATTTGCTGTAATGTGAATGTTTATAATGGCCCTTGATGCATTCTTCTTTGGAATACATATATTTATTTGTAGATGAATACAATTTTTTACACTAAAATATTCTATTACTTATGTCCTTAGTGACCTTGTTTTTCCACTGATTGAAATACTCAATTATTTCTCTTATTCTGTAGAGTCAGAATCTACAGAAAAAAAAAAAAATAGGTGAAGTGGAGTGTCCTGGCTTGCTCACTGACCCACAGTGTAAAGTAGACTTCTTCAGACCTGAATCTTCATTTTTGGAGCCTTCAGTTTAATTCCTTGGTAGATTTCATCAGAGGAATCTTTGGACTCCAAGATCCGTGTTTGGTATGGCTCAGAAACTCTTCTGTAATAAAAAGGAGTCAAATTTTCAAACATTTCTCTCTCCAAAGAAGTGACAATGAGCCAAATAAACAATTATTGATTTGAGCCCTGGGAGGGACATCCTCTGAGATATCCTTTCTCATTAACTGGTCCTAAGTGAGCCCCTCACGTGTGTGTGTTACTCTCTAGAGGGCTATTTGACATACCTTTCTACTATTTTTTTCTCATGCTTTTTCTTCATGCTCCAGTATTTTATCCCTGACTAGTCATCACTTCACTTCACATATAACAAGGGGAAAAAATGTTGACGTTCCATTAAAAACTGCAATGAGAAAATGAAAATGTTTCTTTCCTCTCCCTAGTTAAAAAAAATTGCCAAGGAGGCTTAGTTTCACAGCCTTGGGAACCTCATCAAATGTAATGAGCCAAGAAACAGCTGGTGAACCAGACGTGTGGATTAAAACCAGGAAATGGTGCCCGTCAGGCGTGAGTGGATGCTGAGTAGCAGAAGTGGCCACAAAAGGCCTCCAAGTTTGTATTTTGCATTGAGCCTCTTTCGTGTTTTCTACTACAAGTAGTATCCAGGTCATTTGTGTCACATTTGGAATTACTAGCTTAAATGCCAAGATAACCTTTTTTTTTTTTCATGTAACTACTGGCCATAAATCACAGTGCTAATCAAACAAGACAGCACTGGGAAGAATTAAAAACTCCTATTCTCCTTATCAATTACAACCAGGCCAAACTCCCTGAAGCTGTCCAGAAGACAGAAATATGAAAAGAAAGAACTGTTGTTGTTCTGACCTACATGTTTCCCTGGCCTCAGTGACTCATTATCCATTCTTTCAACAATTACTGTGAGCCTATTATATGTTCATAAATACCCTCTCAGAGTTCATTTTTAAAAATTTAAAAAGGAGAATTCACTAACCTTCCGGACTTCAATGGTATTGTTGAAAGGACAAATCACAAATCCCTAGAAACTAGAATTATTATCAAGATACCAAAGGATTTGTGGCTGAGATGTGACAGTTTTCTTGTAATGAGACTGTCGTGGCACTAGACTCACCTACCAGGTCAAACCTGCTGCTGGGGTTACTGATTAGCTTGTAAGAGCTAATAGCTGAGCACAGTCTGGATCAAGAAAAGCACAAAGCCCAAATCTTACGGACATCTCCAGTCATGGCTTACACACGGTTAATCCATGCTTCGAGCTCAGGGTGAGAAGGCAGGGGGCCAGCACAGACAGGCAAGGGAGCTCTATGGGGAAACCAGAGGGCAATGGATGCTCAGGAGGCTGACATTGTTGTCTATTAGGTCTTCTCAAGGAGAGCAGAGTGCCAGCCTCTAGACCAGGGTCAGAGGCAGTGGATGTGACCTGTATCAGAGCAATTGAGAAGCCCACCATCACTGTCCCTGGGATCCCACTTCTCAGATGAGAGATGAAGCAGGTACATTGAGGACATAATTCTGGAGTCTCCTGTAGGGTGTGGGACAACCCCATGCCAGGTCGGGTTACTTGGTAGAGTGAGTCAATGCTAGAGTCAGGGGGTACGATGTGAAGCAGGAATAAATTTAAAGTAAGTATTTTCTGCTTCAAATAGTATTAACTCTGGAACTGAATAGGACACAGCTTTCACCTGAGCTGGGAAGGACACAGGAAATAAGTGGAAAGGGTGGATTTATCAGTGTGTAGCCAGAAAAGGCAACGGCGAGAGGATTGAAGAGTTGGGTGGCTGCTGGCACTGGTTCAGCTAATTCACGATGCTAATAGGAACCCCAGCTCTTTATTTCTGTCACACCATCCTTAGTGGATTTGGTTTCTTCCTCCTGTGTGTTGCTTTGTGAACACAGGATCACTGCTGCAAATTCGGACATCATACACACCGATTATAAGAAAGCACGGGGTGGGGGGCATGGAAGAAAAAGGGACAAAACGGCCATGTTGACAAAGATCCTGTGAGCCCTCTTGTCAGCTTGGCCTCATCCTGTCTTCTGCCTGCCTGGTCCAGTTGTAGCTAGAATCCTGCTAAGTCGGTTTAGTGAGAATCCCTCCACCCTTGATATCTGAGTCTCATCAAAGTCCTCATCACCCACGCTTGGCATCTGATCATACTGGCCTGCCTTAGCAAGAATCCCCCTCCCCGTGACGTCTCCTCTGAGTGTTTTCCCACCCACTGAGCCCTCACTGTCCTCAGAGGCTGCGTATCCCCAGTGGTCTTTGCTGTATTCAGAGGGGAGCTTGATCTAGCCCCCCATTGCGATAAGTCTTGATACCTATTGACATCAATACTCCTGAATAAAGTCTTCCTTACCATTTTAACAAGTGTCAGAATAATTTTTTCTTTAACAATGTCTTCCTCTTTTATTAGTAAAAGGAAAACCTTCCCAAATCCCTACACAGCCACCAGTACATCTCCTTCGCCAGAACTGTCAAATGGCTATCCCTAACTGCAAGTAAGGTAGGCTGGGAAAGTTTGTTTCATTTTATCTGGGGCTGAACATATACTACCTTGAATAAATTGGGTTTCTAATAGCAAGCAAAAAAGGACAATGGGTATTTGGGAGGCAATTAATAGTGTCTGCCAGAGAGACAGAGCGCCGTGTCAGCCAGTACAAGAGAAGATGCTAAAATGGGCATCTACAAACGTAGAGGAGCTTACAGTGTAGGAGCAGTGGGAGTGGACAAGAGTTGCTCGGGTGGGGATCTGAGATGAGAGTTTGAGAAAACTGAGAAGGAATTGTCTGGAAGGGATTGAAAGGAAGAAATAGAATGAGCCAAGGCAGGAAGCAGCAAGGTGTTGGGAATGGAGGGAGATTCAGAGGAGTAAGAAGAAGTTGGAAGTGTTACAGAAGATGAGAGATGAAGTCAATTAAATAGGGCCATGGTTGGTCTTTAAAAAATACTACTCATGTTAGAACAATATAACAACAATGTCAAATTATTTTAATAATTAAAAATATTAGCTAAAAAGCTAATACCCCCAATGGCTGCAGGTATATATTATATATAAAGATTAATTGAGTGATTGCTACAACCTAGACACTATTCAACTACTTTCATCCCTATCATCCTAAGAAGGAGACTAAAGCATAGAAAAAATTAAGTCATTAACTCACAGTCACAGAGCCAGTAAATATCAAAGCTTGGATTATGAACCCAGGTAGTTCCCGTACTCTTAACTCTGTCTAATGCCTACTGCCTTTCTCCTCTGTAAGAAGCACACAGAAAGAAGTTGCTTATTCAGTAGGACATTCCTCTCTGTGCTTCACTGGAACAAGGATGGAGTTAACTGATGGAGTTTACTAGTGGAAAAACTAGTAAACATGCACGCATCAGCTGTCCCCTGATTGGGTGGAGACTGCTAAACCCCTAGAATCCATTTTCTCCTTCCTTTGGTGCTAGGACTCCTTTGTTAGCTGGGCTCACGGCAGAGACTACATCTCCTAGTCTCCCTTTAAACTGGGAACGACCATGTGCCTAAATTCAGGCCAAAGGGAAGTGATCATAAGTGATGTATGCAAATTATGGGACAACTCATATAAGACAGGCTGCTTTCCCTGGACTAGAGCCTTTGCCCCTTACTGTGAGTTGGAAATGGGAAGAACTGCAGCTGAGGCCTCGGGCCTAGAGATGGAAGTCATGCATTCAAGGTAGAGATCTCAGGTCATGGAGCCGGGCAATTTACCCATTCTAGAAATTTGGGGATTATTATGGGTGGGGGGTGGGGAGCTCAATCAAATTTAATCCACAGTATTTAAGCAGGTTAGAATGAACCCTAACCAGTATAAGTGGAATTTAAATTATAGAATTGATACAAGTTGTGTCAATAAAATTAAATCACATTTGCAAGGGTTTCCTGTTAAATTTTTGTGCCACAATAAGCAGCCATAGGTAGAATGGGATAAATCAAAGCAGACGCTTAGTATATTTTTACATATACATGAAAGACTTTTCAATGAGTCTTGGCAGAGAGCGTGTGCATGTGTTGAAAATACTTAAGGATTATATGATGCCTTAAAAATACTTTTGAAGATTACACTCTCCCAAAATATCTAAGCTGATCAAATTCATATCTCAAACCACCCAGAGCAAACACGCACGTTAAAAGTGACAGAAAATTGAATCTCTGTCACCTAGTTTAGAGGATTTTATCTGAAAAATTCTTTTAAGGTAGACACAAATGTAACAAACAGTCTCTAGGTAGGAGATTTTTGTGTTTTGGGGGGAGGTTATTACCCAGAATCAAATCCCCATTGCCATTTGGGGTAAGCCTCATTGTGGGTAGTGTGGTGGGAGGCAGTATTCAATCTCTCACTTATAAACCAAGAGTGCTGGCCCCTGCTCCTCTCTGCTCCCTGGAAGCCAGAGGCTGCTAGTTGGCTACATCATCTCAGAATTTTGACTCTTGTCGTAGTGATGCAAAGACAGAGTGTCAATAAGAACGTACTGCAGGCCTCCCCCAAAGTGAGCCACTCTACCAATCATACTCAGCCCCAACCCTTCCTTGTACCTTCTCTGACTCCCAAGCACTGATTGATAAACTGTTCTATCTCTTTAACCTCTTTTCTGAACATTCTCTTGATTCCCTTCTCTACCTATTAATAAAAGCTGCCATCTCCTGAGAACACCTTCCTTGCAAGTCGCAGCCCTCTCCAGTGGAGGCTGTCCTCTCTCTGATATCCCACGTACCTCAGGATGAGGAGTTGACTTACGTGGTCTCCCTAGTCCCTAACAACTTACTGCATTAAGAATCCAACCTCAATTCTCTATAAACCTTCTTCCAAGGTCGCAGATTACTTCCTTGTCACCAAACCTGTGGTTGTTTCTCTGTCCTCATTTTACCCCGTCTCTCAGAAGCATTCAAAGCACGGTTGACCATGACACCAGAAGCACATGCAGCAAAATTAAAAATAGAGTAAGTTGGACTTCACCAAAAGTAAAAACTTTTGTGCTTCAAAGGGCACTCCTAAGAAAAGGAAAAGACCTGCAGATTGAGAGAAAATATTTGAAAATCATATCTGGTTAAGAACTTATATCCAGAATATATAAAGAACTCTTACAAACTAAACAGTAAAAGACAACCCAATTTAAAAATTGGCAGAGGATTTGAATAAGCATCTCTCCAAAGAAGATACACAAATGGCCAATAAGCACATGAAAAGATGCTCAACATCATTAGACCTCAGAGAAATGCAAAGCAAAGCCACAATGAGATACTATTCCGCATCAACTAGGATAGCCATAATCAAAAAGATGGACAATAACAAGTATTGTTGAGGATGCGGAGAAATTGGAACCCTCATCCCATGTTGGTGGTGGACATGTAAAATAGTAAAGCCATTTTGGTAAACAGCCCGGCAGTTCCTCAAATGGTTAAACATATAGTTACTATGTGACCCAGCAATTCCACACCCAGGTATATAGGCAAGAGAACTGAAAATGTATATCACACAAAAATGGATACACAAATGTTTATAGCAGCATTACTTATAATAACCAAAAAGTGGAAACATGCAAATGCTCATCAACTGATGAATAATAAGTAAGATGTGGTATATCTATATGACAGGATATTATTCGGCAACAAAAAGGCATGAAGTACTGATAATGCTACAACTTGATGAACCTTGAAAACATAAGTGAAAGAAGCCTGTCACAAAGCACCACATAGTGTACTATTCCATCTATATAGAATGTCCTAATTTACTCCCTTTTGTTTAATATAAGAATGGAATTGTTTAGATCCTCACCACCTGGTTTTGGAAAATTATTTTCTGGTCACTCAACTGCTGGCTATACTGACAGATTAACTGTAAATTCTGTGCAGGGTAGATGAAAGGCATGCTGCTCTGAAGAGAACTAAAATTTTATATGCAACAAATGAAATGATCTACCCAGGAAGAGAAATGACAGCAGATGGTGAGGTCAGCTTGTTAGCTCTACTTATCTCATTAAAGCCTTTACACATATTGTCAGGTAAAAATCAGCTGTCAAAAAGTCCACCTGGTCATAATTGATCATCATTAATAAGTCTCTTCTAACCACTGCTGCCAAAATCTTAATGTCAATTAATTAAGAACACAACTCCAATAACGGAGCTTGGCATTACTTTTCCAAACTGGAATGCAATGATGATTGACAGCAATGAGGGGAACAGAGCATGTTTGTCATATGACCATGTCTCGGCCCTAGGGCCAGGCACCACCACAAATCGGGGTGCTGGGGTCAGGCTTCTCCCTTGGGCTGAATTTGATTATCATTTGTATATCATGGGTACAGCAAAATATTGATGAAAACAAATGAGTCTGGAGTTCCTATTTGGCCTTTGAAACCAAATTTTGTCTGAGGCCTTCTCTTGACCTTTCCTTGAGACATCTTCATCTGAAATATCAATTTGCATAAATCCGTTGAACGAAATGAGCCTTGACTTGCCAAGAGAGAAAGCACGATTTCTGCTCACTCTTCAGAGAGGTAAGGAAGACTGATTAAGTGTTTTCATTTGAGAGGAATTGGAAGAACCAATGGGCTATATTTTATCATTTTTTTAAAATATCAAATAATTGCTGAAGTTCTTTGGCATAGCTTCTCTACTTTCTTACATGACCTATACGTATATCTAAGAAGTACAAAAGAACAAAAACAGAATATAGGTATCTTTCCATCATGCCAGTGCTATGAACTATAATATTTTCTAATGTAACTTGTTCCCTTGTATTTTAAGTACATATTGGTACATTTTTAAGATAATTATATCTACTACAATGTGCAATTTCTCAGGAGCATTTCAACATAATTTCTCTTAAAAGCTACTTAAGCAGTTGAGGCAGAGGGGAGAGACATTAATGCAAACTAGTGTGGAAGTAGCACCTATCTATTAATATATATTCCATCAGAATTTTCAGATATCAAGGACTAAAAAGTATATAGAAAAGGGAGATCTTATAAGGTAATATGACTAGAAACATGAGCTGGTTTCTAAGGTTGGCAAAACTCCCTTTGAAGTCAAAAAAGAGTTTTGCTTACCTAAGAAGCAAAGGATTTAGTTCTCAAGGAATATTATATGAAATGATGTTAGTTTGAATTAGCTCTTGGTAAGTAGATAGTGGATATGCCTGTAATTTGCTTTGTTATATAAAATCATACCAATTCAGACGTTAGAGCTCCATAGATTATATTTTCTCATACAGCAAATTTCTTAGCCTCTGGGCCTGTTTTAACCCCATTGAGATGGTTTTGATATTCCCAGTTAAAGACTCAATGAGAAGTGACAGATGACTTCAAGTAAAATATCAAAGTTTACCTAATACTTTCTAAAAAGGACTTTAAAGATGTAACATGTTAAATAAACTCTTCCTGTTGCTTTTAATTGTTTTTTTTTTTTTTT
>VBSM01003176.1:29615345-29654508 GCA_008086735.1 Cheirogaleus medius
TCTATAACTGGTTGTGATCAATTAGTTGTAAACACCACTGCACTCGGACCAGCCTGTAAGTAATTTAAAATCCAACATTTATTTAGCAATTACTCTGTGCCAAGTACTGTGATAAAACTTCCTGTCACTAAGTCCTCTTAATAATGCCTTGAGGTAAGTTTTGTTGTTATCCCTCGTTTATAAATGAGGAAAGAAGGGCATGAAAAAGTCAGGTAACTTGCTCAAGGTCACTAAGCTGTTAAAGAGAAAAGTCAGAGTCTGACCCCAGGAATCCAGCTCCAGGACCTGTGCTCTTCACCTCACCTACACACTGTCACCACATTCAGAATCTCATTCGACATGACTCCCACAGCGCTACAGACTGTGCTTCTTTATCAACCATGACCATTATATGAGGAGAAAACACTGGTAAAAGTTAAACTATGTGATGAACGTGACCCGTGAGAAAGTCCGGCATCTGTGCAAACATTCTCATGGCTTCCATCCTTGAGAGCAGTCAAAAACCTCCGGGAGAGACTTTACAAATGCCAAGGGTGTGCTGTATTTAGCTTAGGTTTTCTAATTGCTTTAGATGTATGTGATATCTTCTAGAAAAACTGCCATTCAAACATGGTTAATATTTTTTTCATGTCACTGAAAGAGGAAATCGAAATTATGAGGGCATTTCATCTATGTATATGACCTCATTTCCATTAATGCCAAGATAAAAAATATTACTAAATTTGTGCTTACTGATTAGGAATAGCAAAAAAATACAATGCGGATATGTTCATGGTTCTTGATTTTATTTTATTCAGTATTTTTATTGGGTTGAAGTCCTAGCAACCAGCACTTTGTCCTTCATCTTATAATACAAATAGTATAATTTATGCACCATGACACTACCTGAAGAGCTGAGTGGAGGCTCTAAGTCACATAGCTCAATCAACGGTTTCCAGCCCCATCATTGTTTGTCTATAGAAAAATGAGTAAGTAAGTGGCTTATAAGTACATGGTTGGTCCAATTTAGTCATTAAGGTGGCTGAAATAGCAAAACAAGTGTGCAGTACAATCAACTGCTTGTCCGTTGGTGGCTGATGTGAATCAAAGAGCCAAAATTTCCAGAATAGTCCTATTTGGCCATATATATAGACACAGCTGAACTTCCATTTTGTCCGTTGATTTTGCTGTCTAGACAAGGGCAAAGAAAATCAGGCTAAAACCAAACTTTATAAATTGGACTGATTCAGACTTGAAAATTAGTAATTTGGTCACCTAGGACTCAGTCTGTGACCAAGCCAGACAGTATATCTCCATAGAGGTAAGGCAGGTGACAGGAGGAGCCCAAGGCAATAGTAGAGATCCAAGCCATCTGCACCAAGGAGCTCCCGCAGTGGGTGCCGGGAGTTACCAGGCCAGAGTCAAGCATAACCTTTAACTTATGTTTATATTTTGCTTTTACGTTTACAAAGTCATTTCACGTATATTATCTTTATGATCCTCAACAAACACCAAAAGAGTCATGATATTGTTTTCTAATTCACATAAAAAGAACTGAGGCTCAGAAATAAAGGAGCCTAACATTAAATGGGTGCCTATGGGCCACATGCTCCATGTCACTTACAATAGCTAATCTTCCTAACCACCCCGTGAGTTAGATATTTGAAAACATTTGGGGTATCTGGTTGTTTTATTAGCTGCTCCATTTCTCTGAGTTTTACCTTCTCCCTATAGAGACAAACCCTAAGACCACATTTCTACCACCTGCCACTGACAACTGACCATGCAGCGCAGGCGTGGACACTCGATCCAAGTTCAGTCAAGGCTCACTGCCAGAAATTTAGAGATTTGGAAATGGCTCTAAGCTTGCACATAGACCTGTGAAGCAACACTGATGTGGAAAGGCCAAGAAAGCTCATCTATAGAGGGAAGAACAAAGCTGATGGGCTGATTAAGAATATAAAAAGACCATGTGGCCACATAGATGGAGAAATTCAGAGAGAAGCAAAGAGGTGGAGAGAAATTGAGAGTAGCAGCCGGATCGGTTTCCCAGTCTGCATTCCATCTGGCTGAGCTGTGCTTCCTGCCCTTGGATTTTGTGAAATAGTTCTGTTAAATCTTAAGATAAATTCCACATTTTTTTCTTATGGTGGTTTGAGGTGGTTTTCTATAACTCCCAGACGCAAGAGCCTGGCTCTCCAAGCAGGAGGTTACATGGCCCCAGCTGTGGAAGCCAGAGCATCAAGGCACCATGTGGTTTCTCACACGGAGATCTCAAAAGAAGGTTGCAACAGTTTTCTCAAGTCCTAAGTCACAGCTAATGTTTATCACAGGGCAGAGAATAAGTAGAGGGAGTCCTTGCTGAAACCTCAGTGCTTAACCTAGAATTATTTGTTAATGTCATTGGTAAGTGTTGTCATTGAGTCAATGAGTTTCAGAGCTGAAAGGGACTTTCCTATGACTTCCCTAGCAAATGTTCACCCTGCTGCTGTGTGACTCAACTCACCTCCTCATGAGACATCTGATTCTCTTGCTGAGGAGCTCTGGGATACTTTGATGAGGCCAAAGGCTTTCTTGCTGCAAGATTTGCCTGCTAAAGTCTAGCTGTTTGGAATATAAGTCTCTATCTTCCCAAGAACAACCCATCATACCTTTGCAGACAGCTTAGACTGCTTTGTGTCAGACTAAACATTCCTTCAAACATTTTGTATGACATGCATTCAGGATCACTTGCTACCCTGAGACAGGGTCTAGCAGCCATTCTCCCTGCAATGTGCTTAGAACCAAAAATGAGGTTCCAGTGTGTTCTGAGAGGATTTGGAATATCAGGTACAGTTGAACACATTTTAGGGAGAAACTATTATTTACAATGATCTGAACTCCAAACATACATGCAGCTTAGAGTTCCCTAACCGTCCTTCTTAATGTACTGACTTCATTTACTTATTTATGTACTTATTTATGTTTATTGTGGCAAGAATACATGAGATCTACACTCTTAACAAAAATTTTAAGTGTACAGTATTCTTAACTATAAGCACAATGTTGTGCAGCAGATCTCTAGAACTTTTTTATCTTACGTGACTGAAACTCTAGATTCGTTGAGCAGCAACTTCTCATTTCCCCTTCTCCCCAGCACCTGGCAACCTCCATTCTTCTTTCTGTTTCTAAGAATTTGATTACTTTAGAGACCACATATTAATATAAATGGAATCATGTGGTATAGACACCTAATGGAATTATTCAGCTATAAACAGGAAGGAAATCCCGTCATATGCTACAACATGGATGACACTCGAGGACATCATGCTAAGAAATAAGCTACTCACATAATAAGGACAAATACTGTGTGATTCCACTTAATACACTGATTTTTAAAATTGTGAAGTATATCCTACACATAAAAGTATATTTTTCTTTGCTTATTTTTTAAGTTGTGAAATACATATACTAAAAGGTCTATGTTGTATACTTGGGCAGTCATGAAATAAAAATAAACAAATAAGTATACACCAAACTCCTCATTAACCAGCTTGAAAAACAGAACATTTCTGACATCTTTGAAGCCAACTGTGAGCCACTTCCTGACTACATTCATCACCTCCTGGAGGGAGCTACTATTCTCAATTTTGTGTTTGTCATTGCCTTGTTTTTTTCTTATCATTTTATTACATGAAATACATATCCTTAACAATATAATATTATTGCATTTTTAAAGTTCATATAAATAGAATCATGTTTATTGTCTCTCTGATTTTTTTTAATTCCACATTATTTTAAAGATTCATCTACAATTCTGCATGTAGCTATAGTTTGTTAATTTTCACTGCTTCATTTATCCATTTCCCTAATGGTGGATGTTTTGAGTTGATTCTAGTTTTATGTCTTTAAAAGGTTTTTTAATGAAGATTCTGGCATGTGGCTCCTTATGCACATGTTCAAGAATTTTTCTAAGGTACATACTTAGAGAGTCACAGAGGATGTACATGGTCATCTTTACAAGAAAATGTTCATTTTCCAATATCATTTTACCAATATGTAACCCATCAACAATGTGTAGGTGGTCTGTGGTTCCACATTCTTGCTATACTTAATATTGTAAAACTAATTGGTTTTTCCAATATAATGGGGATAAAATAGTACCTCACTGTGATTTTAATTTGTTTTTCCTTGATTACTAATGAGGTTGAACATAATTTTATTTGTTTATTTGCTGTTCTTGTATCTTCCCTGTGCAATTCCTCTTTGTGCCTTTTCTATTGAGTTGAAATGTCTTTTCTTATTATTGGATTTATTTACATATTTTGCATGTTAATCTGTCATTTTAATATATTGCATATATTTTCTTCTAGTGCATACCTTGTATTTTCTACTCTCTTTAGGATGGTTTTGATAATCTTAATTTTTTAATTACAGTATAGTCAAGTTTATTAGTCTTTTTCATAATGGTTTACATTTTTAATTTTATTTAGGAAATCTTTCCGTATCTCTTTTATGGAGCTATTCTTTTGTAGTGTTCAAATAAATTCACTTGCCTTTCACATTAAAATATTTGATCCATCTGGAGCTGATTTTTGTATATAAAGGGAGGTAAAAATACATTTCCATTTTTTTATTCAGACCACCAATTGTCCCATTTGTTGAAGAATTTCTTCTTTACTTGCTGATCTGTAATGCTAGTTCAGTCACACATCACAGTTCCATACATAGATGGATTTGTTTCTGGGCTCTATTCTGTTCCATTAGGTTATTTGTCTCTCCTTGCCTGCATTAATATCATACTATTTTGCTTAATATGGTTTTATAATAAGTTTTTGTGTCCAGTGCCACATGTAAGCCCTCCTGTTTCTTCTATAATATATGCATGTCAGGCATATATTTTTCTGGCAATTGACTATTTTGAAAAGTAAATGTAGAGCTTTATATTCATGCCTTTCAAAATTCCTCCTATTTACTTGGGCTATTATTTTAGCACATTGGGAATATTTTAAGTCACAATTTTGTCATCTTTTATGTTATCTACCCCTCATAACTTTTAATATCTTCATCTCATTAGTTGGTAAAAATTTAGAACAGGATAGAGCCTCCTTTTCTAAGAGTCTCTAGTGGGGACATATCATTAAGACATTTAATGGAAAATTTAAAACCATCACTTGTGAGAAAGTCCAGCCCTTCATCTGTGGATGACCATAATCATTTTAACCCCCCTGGATTTTAGTCCCCTGTATCTAATATGAGCAATAGTAGTAATAGTAACTCAAACAAACTAAAAGGACAGAGGCAGATCTCTTGAACAGAAAACAGTGGGCAATGAATTTCAGGATCAAACCAGAATGATTTATACAGTTTCTCATGTTGGTAAGGTTGAGAATAAAAATAAATTTAATCTGAAAGGATAATATATTAAAGAATCTATCACTGACATAAAGGAAGAAAAATATTTCTTGGAACTCTTTAAACTTGTTGGTCCTTGATGACCTTGGCTTATATTTGACAAGAAAGTAGAGGCCATCAGGTCAGACCTTCTTCGACCTTCTGCCCCATCCTGCTAAATTTATCAGACACTGTTCCCAGTCTGGCTTTCTTTCCCTGTCTCAGTGGAAACTGTGTGTCTCCTCCTGTCCAAATCTGTTCTCTCAATTCTTCTTTTCTCCGCAGAAACTTACTACATCATCAATCCCCATTTGTTCCAGAGTCTTCTATCTTTCTCATCTACTGACTCCATCCTCTGAGCATCTAAATAAACTCAGATATCTACCATCATAAATAAGCAACACACACACACACACAAACAAAAATCTCCTTGCTCTTACATCAATGTACAGCTATCAATCAAACTGCTTTTCTCCATAGACAAGCTTCTGGATGGAGTTGGTTACATTCACTTTTTCCACTGGGTCCCCTTCCATTAACCCCTCAATTTACTCCAATCAGCCTCTGACCCCAGTGGTCTTGCCAGCCACATCAAAATTTCTAAGTCCAATTGACATTCTCATTCCTTCTATTAATTGGAATAATATAAGCATTTAACACTGTCAACCAGTCCTTTCTTCTGGAAATACGCTTGTCCTTTAACTTCCATAACATTCTTTCCTCTAGGTTTTCTTCTTAACTTTCTTGATTTCTCATTTCCTTTCATGGGCATCTCTTCCTTTACCATCTGTTAAATACCTGTGTGCCCCAAGGCTTGCTCACTCTTTCTCTCTCTTCTGCCTCACTGTTCACACCCCTGCTGAGCAATCTCGTCTGGAATCTGGATCTCTTTCCCAAATGTTTCTCTGGATGAAAAGCTCTCCTGAGGCATTGATTACCATCATTTTCTCACCCAGAGTGTTCTCTCTTTTTCTTTTGGTTTCTCTTTCTTGCTGGTCATTCTAGCCCCAGACCTACAAATTATTTTAAGCTTCTCAAGTCTCACAGCTGCTCATAAAGTACAGCTAATCTGCTTTTTAAACTTCGCTTGCTCATATCTCCATCTGCCTTGCCTCTGTACGAGTTCTTGCCTTCTGTTATGGATTTAATTATGCCCCCCAAAATAGTATGTTGAGGTCCTAAGCCCTGGTACTTGTGAATGTGATCTTATTTGGAAATAAGGTCTTTGCAGATGTAATCAAGCTAAGATAAGGTCATACAGGATTAGGGTGAGCCCTGAGCCAAGACTGGTGTCCTTGTAAAAAGAGGGAAATTTGGATGTGGAGATGCAAAGGCACACAGGGGAGAAGGCCATGTCATGATAGAGGCAGAGACTAGAGTGATGCTGCTACAAGCCAAGGAATATAAGCAACTACTGAAAGCTAGAAGAAGCAGGGAAGGATTCTCCCTTAGAGACTTCGGAGAAAGCATGGCCCTGCCAACACCTTGATTTTAAACTTCCAGGCTCCAAAATTATAAAAGAATAAATTTGTGTTGTTTTAAGCCAATTAGCTTGTGGTACTTTTTTTATGGCAGCCCTGGGAAATTATTACACATTTATTATCTCTTGCTTAGAATGTTATAATAACATCCTAGTTGATCTCCTGCCTTCAGTTTCACATTCAATGTTCATTCTCCACAATGCTGCCAAAGTGCCCTTTTCTAAAAGAGCTTTTCAACTTCCCCATGCCTCCATTTGTCATCTATAACTAGATGCCCTACTTCATAGGAGCACAGGGAGGATTAAATGAGCAATTACAAATAAAAAAGTATAATAATATGTTAAAAATGAGACTTTTTCTGTCTTAGTTTTGGTTAAGGCCAAAAGGCCAACAAAAATATCACTTATACCAAATACCTTTACATACTAAAACAATGTTCTAAACTAGCCTGTCCAACAGAACTTTCTTCAGTAATGGAAATATATTCATGGCCCAATATAGTAATACTAGGCACATATGGCTATGGAGAACTTGAAATGTGGAGAGTGGAATTAAGGAACTAAATTTTTAATTTGATTTAATTTTAATTTTAATAATTACTGTGTTAGTGGCTACCATATTGAGCAATGCAATTCGAAACCAAGAGTTAGCAAAGTTTTCCTGCACAGGCCCAGATAGTAAATATTTTAGGCTTAGGGGGCCATCTGGTCTTTGTTGCAACTACTCAACGTTGCCATTGTAGCATGAAAGCAACCATAAGCAATATGTAAATGAATGAGCAGGTCTGTGCTTCGCTACAACTTTATTCACCAAGACAGGTGTCAGCAAGAGTTGGCCTGTGGGCCACAGTTTAACAAACCTTGTTCTAGACCATCCATGCAAGCAAGTCATACTGAGATGGTAAAACTAGTTTCGCCAGCATAAACTCATCACCTCCCTGGAGGTTACAAAAGGGGTAACTGAAGTGCAGAGGTTCTAGAGACGGCTATGGGTGTGCTGTGGACGTGCTGGTGTGTGTTCGTGCGTTAGTACGTCACCAACGTGGTGGTGGGTGGGTGCTTCTCTCTCACCCTAGGCCCAGCAAGAGAAGGTCAAGGGTACCGCTCAAAGAGCTTGCCAAGTGTTCTCTAGAATGCAGAGAATGTAGGAGTGACTCATGACTGACTCATGTCTGGAAACTTTAAAGATGAGAGGCTGTGATCTGCATGAGGCGACAGAGCAGAGATACAAGGCTGCCCTGGGAGATAGCTGCTCTTCCCTCTCCAGCAGTTAAAGGTGTTTATTTCCAGGGGACTATAGTCAGATACCACAAAAGAGAGCTTGCCTGGGCTCGTCCTAAAAAAAAACCCCTGCCCAGAAGGGCTGCTAAACATGCAATATGACCCCAATAGATTGGTGCATGGCAGAAACCGGAAGCTACCACTTCCTCTGATGGGGGAAGTTGCTGCCGGCTGTAAGAAGATCACTACCCATGACAAGTGAACTGCAGTCTGAAGGCCCTGGTAGGGGACCTCTGGGGAATGTGCAATGACAGAAAACCGACTTTGGACTCCTGCCATGCCCAGGAGACACCACCCTCAATCAAACCTTTAGCCACATTAGTCAAATAAGACCCTACTTCAACTCCTTCCCTCTGGCACGTAGCCCTGGAAGGATCCAAAGCAGTAGCTATGACTGAGAAAGAGGTGGCTTAAGGACTTCAGCTGCAAAAGTCAAGGAGGAATTCACTTTGGAGCTATACAATTACTAGACTACTGGAGGTTTTATTATTTCAGGATGACCAAGGAAGCTGTGAAATCTACCTAAAATTTTGTCCTGGGCAGAAGAAGGTGTTTTCCAACAGAGCAGGGTGACTAAAAAGGGTTGGAAGACACAAAGATCTCTTCTACTTGCACCCTTTTGAGTCCAGCTGAAACAGGCTGCTTATACATATAGATTTCTTAGTAGGTGCTCAATGATTGTTATTATCTTGTTTCTCCCCTGCTGGAAATCCTTTAGTGTTTTTTTCCAAACGCCATGGCATTGTATGTTATGAAATTTGTGACCTGAAACCTGAATCCTTCTTTTTTCTGTCAGTTTTATTTGTCTGGATTCCTGGGCTCTAGATGTTCCAGGCCCCTAGGAAGCTTTAAATGTTATAGGTTATAACATATAACATGTTATATGTTATACTTTCCCACACAACTATGACTTTTTATGTGATGCTGCCTCTAACGTGAATGTCCTTCTCCTCTGCCTACTTCCTACCTGTCCTCTTTCAGGATTCAATTCTCATGGCCCTCCCTTCCTCCAGAAGTCTTCTCAGATGCTCTTTCCTCTCCATGAGGCTGGGTTACTTGACTCTGTTCCCAGAGCACCTTGTGCAAACCTCCATCAGCATTTATCACAGATATGTAATTATTGTCTGCGCAAGTCCGTGCCAGACTATCAAGTGCCGAAAGTCAAGGCCGTGTCTAACTCATTATTTTGTGCCCAGAATCTCTCACAGTAACTGACTTAGTAGATGCTCTAAATATTTAGTGAATGAACAAAACCCACATGTATCTTTAGTTTAACTGGCAGAAAAGGAATATGTGTATAGTAACACTGGTACTCTAGTGTTATCAGTATTTCCCAAATATAGAATATCTTTCGATATTTTGCATTGCTGTGGAATCTTAGGTGGGGAAGAGGGGTAAAGTTTTATAAATATTATAGTTATTTATATTCAAGAAATGGCTTTTTAAATAGTCATTTAGAATGACTATAGTCAAGTTAGAACGCTATCCCATGTCATTTTTCCTTTGTATTATGAAATACTTTGCACCTACAGAAAGCATATAGAATAAAATAGCAAGCATCACATACTGACTATCCAGCTTTTTCAGACCCCAGCTTCAGATATATTTACAAGAAATGAAACAAAAATTTGTAGTAGAAGCTCCCTGTGTTCTCCTCCCCAGTAGATACCCCGCCCTCTTTCCTTCTGCAAAGGTGACCCCTGTGTTGAATTTGGCATTTAGTATTTCCATGCATATTTTATCCTTTTTACAACATGTCTATCTCTACAAACAAGATATAGCATTATTTCCCGTGGTTTTTTTTTTTTTTTCTGTCAGAATTAAGCTTTGGTTCATGTCTGTATCATTCAGCAGTTGAACAGGTAAATTCATCATCTGAATATTTCCCATATTTTAACACTTTATATATACTTGATAATCATGTTGTAGCTATCCTTCTACACCTTGTTTATTTTGCTCAATTGTGTTTTTGATATTTATCTGATACATGATATCATGATACATGTAGCTCATTCATTTATCTTAAGCACTGGATAGAATTCCATTGCAAGAAGATACCCAATTTATTTATTCATTTTCTTTGTGATGGAAACCAAGAAATTTGGGTTCTTTCCAAGTTTTTACTCTTACAATGGTACAATGAGCATTCTTCTTTGTGTCTCTTTGTGCACAGGTGAGAGACCTTATCTAGACCATTTACCTAATAATAAAATTGCTAAATCTTGGTACATACATCTTCAGATGTATTAGGGATTATGAAATTGCCCTTCAAAGGAAAGCACTAATTTCAGTCCCACAAGTAGGATTTGAGTGTTCTTATTGCTTTATATTCTCACTACACTTCACAGTCTATTATTAACTTTAATTTTTGCCAAACTTATAAGTATGAAATGGTATGTCATGTGGCTTTCTATCCATTTCCCTGGTTACTGAGTTTGAGTATCTTGTCACATTTTGTTTGTTTTGCTTCCACTTCAGTAAATCCCCTTTCAAATCCTTTGTCATTCTCTATTGAGTCCTTTGTCCTTTTCTTATTATTAATAATTTTTAAGAATTCTTTACTTTCTTAATTATCATAGCTTCATGATAATTGGTAAGACAAATTCACCTCCCTAATCTTCAAAATTACTTACTTGCAAATTTTCAGTTGTTTCTTCCATTTCAATCTTTATAGTTTTGGGGGGGTTGGAGGAAAGATGGTGAGGAAGTGTCTAACTGCCCTTTGTAGGACCTTCAGTTCAATATTAAATAGACTCAATAGAAGCATTCAAGGCACAGAACATCCTTATCTTATTCTTGACTTAAATGGTTTCATTATTAAGCACGCTTTTATAATAAAGAGTCTGCCCCATTTTAGATGTTTGACTATGGATGGTTTTCATCTTTACTACGTCTCCCTTCCATTTCTGCCCCACGTTTGGGCAAGCTAATAGGAAAGCCTGGATGCTGTTTCCTTTGGCATTGGTAGGAAGCTCACACCAGCCCCAGCCCCCATGCCAAGGAACCTTCACCCCAGTGCTACCCCCTAACCACCATGTCTTAGTCTGCAAGGGCAGCTGTAGCAAAACCATAGACTGGGTAGCTTCAACAACACAAATTTATTTCTCATGGTTCTGAAAGCTACAAGTCCAAAATCAAGGTGCCAGCAGAGTAGGTTTTACTCTGAGGCTTCTTCTCTTGGCTTATAGGTGTCACCTTCCCACTGAGGATTCACAAGACCTCATCTTTGTGTGTGCACAGAGAGAGAGAGCCCTGGTGTCTTTTCCTATAAGGACACTAACCATCTTCCAGAGGTCCCTTCTCCAAATACCATCACATTGAGGATTAGGTTTCAATATAGGAATTTGGAGACATAGTCAATAGTACCTCACCTTTTGATGAGAAAAGTGTCAAAGAATTTATGGCCAAGTTTTTAAACTGCCACAATTGTCCTACTAGCCACAACATTTACATTCTTCCATCATGGAAAATATACTCACTTTCTGCCAAGAACCCACAATAGTCCTATTCTTTTGCAACAGCAAGCTCAGATTTGAGGTCCAGGATCTTGCTATCTAAATCAGGTCCAGATGTGGATAAGACTTTGGGGTATAATTCCTCAGATATGATTCCTCTTCATCTAAAAACCTGTGAACTAAATAGACAAGTTACCTACCCCCACCCAACATATGAGGTACAGGCAGGCATGGATCACTGCAATACGTACTCCGGCTCCAAAAGGGGGAACCTGAGGCAGACAACAGTCACCATACCATAGCAAGTCTGAAATCAGTCAGGCCCATGCTGCTAGTTCCTTGATAAGGGCCTTTCTAGAATGGTTCACAATGACTCTAGGCTCCACCCTCTGGGTTCTTGGTTTCACCTCCTGTGTCATCCTTCCTTTCCTAAAACCCCTGCCAACAGACATTCAGGGATCCAAAGACCTCCTGTTTCTGTCCCTTTCATTTGAAGCTGATACAATTTCTTTTAAAATGATGCAAGTTTCTTGCTCATCCATTTATAATACATTTTATTAGACACACCTAGGAAATTATCCTATAAAGTCTTTCTCTCCCTTGGGCTAACTCTGAGTCTGCTGTGGAAAAATGCCCTTAAAGTTCTTAAATTTGTCTGTTCATTTGTCTTAGAAAGCATATGTTTAATAAAAAGTGTCTGCACAGCACACCCTTAAGATCCTTTGAAGACTTTTGCTTGTTTGGAAAGATGAGACCCCACCTTAAATTTTGTGAGGTCTAAATAGAGGTTGATAGGTCACACCCTGGGCTCCATCTTTTCCCTGAAACTACCTTTTCCTGACAGCAACTAACACTTGACCTTTCCCCTGAGGTCTTTTCTTACTTGGAGATGTTTACAAGTTGGGAAAACTCACCTGTACCCTTTTCATTTTATACAAGCTCTACTCTTTAGTGCATTACTTTGTCACATTTTACTATAGGCACATGGATGAAGCTAGGAGACACTTTTAATATTCTGCACAGAAATCTCTGTATCTAGATCACTGAGTTCATTAGATATATTTCCTGTTTTCCACATTATCACAGGTGACAGCATTATCAAACTTTTCACTAATGCTAAGAAGGGTCCTCTTTCCTCCAACTTCCCCTAACGTGTCTATTTCCTTCAATTCTTCACCTCTTGTTTCTCAAGGTCCATCAGGCTCCTACCTCCCACATGGCCCCAAAATCAACACCACCTGTTCCAGGTCTTATTATGAAAACACTCCTTTTTGGGTACCAAGTTATGTTCCAGTTATCTATTGCTGAATAACAGCCCCAAAACTTAGAAGCATGAAACCACCATCATTTTATTGTGCTCATGGGTTCCGTGGGTGATAAATTCAGACAGGGCACAGTGAGGATGGCTTGTCCCTGTTCCATGACATCTGTGGCCTCTCAGCTAAGAAACCTTGAATAGCTGGAGGTGATGCAAAGGGCTGAATCATCTGGAAGTTTCTTCATTCATGCTTGGTGCCTTTGTAGGAATAGCAGGAAGGCTGGCCTCAAGCAGAAATGTCCACTGGAAAACACACATGAGGCCTTTCTAGCAGGGTGATTTCCAGGTAGTTGAGCTTCTTATATGGTGGCTTAGGGCTTCAAGAGCAAGTATTCCAGCAGATAAACTGCATGGATCTTTGTGTCCTACCATTATAGATCGTTTAGTGTCACTTCTATTGAGCTCTATTGTTGAAGGCTTCAAACCTGCCCAAATTCAAGTCGAAAGGAGGACTTCACCTCTTGATGGGAGGAGTGTCAAAGAAAGCAAGGCCATGTTTCTCAAGCAACTTCAAGTCTTTTTATGTTATCAAGTTTGCCAGAAATGAAAGTCTTCTGAAGTTTCTTAACTAGCACATACTCCTATTTTGAACCACTATATTTATTAAAAGTATATCCAACTGTATATGAGTGGAATAAGGCATTATGAATTGAAATTTCAAATGAACAATAAGTATCATGATGTAGCTGGGGGGAATGGTCCAAATAACTTTAAGAAGCTGCTGAAATGAGATCTTGACTCAACATTAACCTCAATAAAAATGATATATAACTTGGGGAACAATTGTATTTAACCTTATGGAGTAAGATCAATGCAATTAAAATAAATATTCTCTTGAGGCTACCACATGACTTGTGCTCTCTCTTATTTCATGTGCCTTAGTTGAGGTACTTGAGAAAAGTGAAACTCTCTAAGAAAATACTTTAATTTGAAGCAAGTAAATGTAGTTTATAGAACCAATACTTTTTACCAAGAATCAGTATGCAAATGCTATGCATAAAATATTCTAATTATGAATGACTCACCCAGATGAAATAGTTCTCAGAACTTCATCCTCTTAAATTATGTGTAAGAGGTTTTTTTTTTATAGGAAAAAATACTGCTTTCCTTATTCTAGAACACAATAAATTGAGAATTTTAATTGTAACCTTAATACAGATGATCTTGAATAGTTTGACTTAGGATTTTTTGACTTTATGACGGTGTGAAAGTGATAGGCATTCAGTAGAAACCATACTTCAAGTAACGGTACAACCATTCTGTTTCTTACTTTCAGTATTCAATAAATTACATGAGATATTCAATACTTTTTTATAAAATAGGCTTTGTTGTAGATGATTTTGCCCAACTGTAGGCTAATGTAAGTGTTCTGAGCACGTTTAAGGTAGGTTAGGCTAAGCCATGATATTCGGCAGGTAGGTGTATTAAATGCATTTTTGACTCATGCTGGGACATAACCCCATAATAAGTTGAGGAGCATCTGTATGTGTGTGTTTTCACTCCTTTCCTGCCAAACATATTCTATACTTACATGAAAACTATCATTTCAGCAAAAAGGATTTCTTATATTTTCTTTGTATGTATATCAGAAAACATGTCCTTTTCAGAAGTTGACTCATAAACTGGCACCTGGGATCCACTTAAGTTTAGAAAGAAAGAAAAATTATTTTGGAGGGCTTGAAAGCCATAGATAAATTTAAAAAATCACTTTTATTGAAATCTAGCCAAGGAGTTAAACAGTGAAATTCTTAAGACAAACAACCCAAGTTGTTTTTAAACCCTTAAGCGAGTCTTCAAACTTAGAAAAATTTTATCTATGAAATTGCAAATGGATTATATAATCCATTTAATATTGAACTTGTTCAGTCAGAAGCAAACGATTTTGGATTTAGCAAACACAAGCACAAGAACTGGTAAAACCTTATTATGTATTTTGTGAAATTTATTTGTAACAGATTATAAAATGTAACGCAGACATCCAGTCCTACTGGTTGTTTCTATGAAGCACCTGTATTAGTTTGATTCACCTTAAGAATATAGATAATATTGGGTTACATAAAAAAGAGAAATAACAATGTTTCCAGGTACCTTTACACAATTCGATTTAAATTTTAAAACTTGGGTAGCCCAGAGAAATAATATGAACCCAAAAGGACCACTGCTAGCCATAAATAAAAGAGAAAATATAGAGTATGTAAATGCTTACTGGGAAATGACTGAACCCATATAAGTACAGTAGTGCCCCGTTATCTGAGGGGGATATATTCCAAGACCTACAGGAGAGGCCTGTAGTACCAAACCCTATATAATACTATGTTTTTCCCTATGCATACATACCTATGGTAAAGTTTAATTTATAAATTAGGCACAGTAAGAGATTAACAACATAACCAATAATAGAACAATTATAACTATATGCCAACCTCAGGACTCCTGTGCTTTGGGGACATTATTAAGTAAAATAAGAGTTCCTTGAACACAAGCGCTGCAATCTGATGACCCAGAGAGCTACTAAGTGATTAATGGGCAGGTAGTATAGATGTAGCTGGTCCCCTTGAGATTTCAGTGCCCCAGGATTTTTAGTGACAAACATAATATAAATTCTGACTAGGCCTTTGTTTTCATGCACCTGGTAACTACTCGCTGGCTTCCTGCCCAATACTGCTTGCTCTCACTGTAATCATTAACTGCTGCTGTACTGTTTCTTTGTCAAGCTGGAGGAGACAACTTCAGGGTCACAAGAAAAACGCACAAGTTTGTTTTGCAGAAGCAATGAATGCCTCTGAAGTAGTTAGCTGCTAATGCTCAGAAGTCTGGTTGCTCCAGATGTTACCTGAAACTAAAGAAACACAGACTTCACCCTCGGTCCCCTGAAATCTCCCTCTCTTACCCACTTAGCCCCATAAAACCTCCCCACTTCATCTCTTTGGGAAGACGAATCTGAGAGATTTTGCTCCCCTGTCTTCTCACTTTGGCCAAATCAAATAAAATTTCCTCTATCTCCAAGCACAAGTGTCACAGTATTCGACTATGCGTCAGGTACGTGAACCTGAATTTGTGGTTCTACAACACAGCGTGAACACAAACACCAGACAAAGGGATGATTCGTGTCCAGAGTGGGACAGAGTGCGACAGTGAAGGATTTTGTTGCGCTACTCAGAACAGCATGCAGGTTCAAATGTAAGGTTTGTTTATTTCTGGAATTTTCCATTTAATATTTTCAGACCACAGTTGACTACCGAGTAAGTAAAACTGTGGATAAGGGGGACTACTGTCATTCCATGAAAGAGTACACCACACATAGCAAATGCATGGTACTTGTGCTGTCACAAGAAGACTTCTTCTCCAGGGCCCATAGGAGGCATTTCTAATTAATCATCTTTTTCTGCCAAGCCTAGGAGCAGTCTCCCAATGTAGAACTCTAGGCAGCTTCTGCCTGTTGTTTGGTGCACTGGCATGCAGATGAAACGGTCATAGTGATCCCAAACTAAAAAGGAGCCGTGAGCATAGCTGATTTGATTATATCACTAGGAATACAGCAAGTCAGAATTTCGAGACAATGCTGCTGTGATGCTCAGCCATGACGTGACTACTGTAAAAACTCCAGTAGATTGATGGATGCAGCATGAAGTTGGGGTGAATGAACGGACAATTTGAACCTTAGCTCTGTAATGTTCAGCAAAACTTTCACATCTATAAAATAGGAATCATGTTACCTATTTCTTAAGGTTGTTATGAAGATTAATAGAGATAGACCCATATTAATAACCTTAAAATACATGCTTGCTAAATCTCAGTTCCAAATTCTAGGTGCATGATTTTTAAAGGAACATAAAGCAGTTCCTAGAGCAAAGCATCTGAAGCGGTTAAAAAAGTTGGAAAATAAAATCAAGAGGTTGAATTGTTTGTGGCACATAAACGAAAATCAGGAATTTCTACTTGACACAGAATGACCTACATTGGAACAAGACATTTTCATCTATTTGGAGACTGGAAACTAGAGCAATGTTGTCCAAAGTGCAGTAAAGATATCAGTGGTGGTGCCTGGTGTCTATCACCTGGGACATGTTAGTGGCCTTGCTTTCCATGGGACCCAAATTGGACTGTAATTTCGAACACAGTCTTTCAACTCATACAGAGCAGATAATCAAGAGGGAAGAGCCAACTAGGATCAACTAGAGGCACCAGGGTCCAAAACTGGGACCCTTTCTGAATTCTTCTGCTGTGTAGAGGTGGATTTATGTTCCCAGCTGGCTAGAGAACAAGAACTTCTTTGGCTCATGAAAAGTAATACTGGTTATTGTTTAAGGTAGTCATATAAAGTTTGCTTTTTTTGGTGCATTAATAAAATAAAATATGAACCACATAAACATATTAATAGTAAGTAGATATGGCAGGAATTATAAAAACACCTTGCGTGGTAATGACTCAAAGTTGGGCATGAGTGAACTGAAGTGTGAAAGAGAAAAAAGGAAAGAGAAGGGTAGGTAACAGGGAACAAGTAAGGAGGGAGCCCCTCATCTAGGTAGCCCAAGGTTCCCTTCTCACTGCCCTGCTCTTGACCTTGTAATGCCTGCCCCAGGCTGCAATCCAGCACCCAGGAGAAAGGAACTGAGGGTGATTCTAAGGATTCAGCATGGTCACTTTAAACAATTACCAGACATTTAATTCGATTGCTCTCTCCCTTTAATTAAGAGACAATTCCCGCTTTGCAATTTAGTCCCTTTTGACATGTAAGTAGGGCCTCCAATCTGTAAAGGGTGAGTGCTATCAATCAAATCAGAGCAGCAGCAATGCTCATTTCCACATAAACAGCACAGAGGCAGCTATTACCATAGAAGGTCTACTCTCAATCTATGGTCATTAATCAGGCAGTTCTTTCTTTTTTTTTTCCTGCAAACACTTATTAAGTACCTTTTCACCAGGCACTGTGCAGCTCAGAGTCTAATAGGGTTTTACCTGTTTTAAGGTAAGTAAATGGGAGAGTTGTTAACAGTTGTAAATAGGAGCGAAAAGGTAATATCTTTTCCTCACCCATTGCAAAGGGTCACAGCCCAACACTCCTATAACAAAAGACAGATTAACAAGAGGCAAGCATAACAAGTTTATTTAATCAAAGTTTTACGTGACATGGAAGCCTTTAGAAATGAAGACCCAAAGACCTAGGGAAAACTGCATTGTTATGCTAAGTCTGATAAAAGAAGTGGATAGTTGTGGAGAAATATGATTGGACAAAAAGGATATGATCAAATGGTAATAGACTGATGGGGGAACCCAGCAAGGCCATGTGTTCAGATTCTTTTCTGCCTTTCTGTGCAGCCTTCCTTTCCTCTGGGTAGGACAGGACACCTGTTACACAAGGTACATATTACTCACTTTCAGGGGAGGTGGGTCAGAGTGAACATTCTAGGTTTTATGGCTTGCTTGGGGGAGAAACAAGAGTGGGAGACAGGAGGGCAGAAGGTCAGAGAGACTTCCTTGCTTCTAAGGCCCTCCTGTCTCCTTCAGCTCAGAAACACTCAGCATGCCAAGGTGCCATACTTTGGGGTTTCATATCCAGAGCCCCGACAACAGTGTAACTAAAGTGCGGTAAACACTCTGACGTAGGTGAACGCAATGCTATGAGTTGCGGAGGAGGTTGAGGAAGGCTTCCAAAAAGGAGATAGATAGCTCAGCTTAGTCTAGAAGGACGATCAGGATTAGCTGGAAAGAGGAGGAGGATGGTGAGTTCTGCCCAGTGGGAGTAGCTTATGCAAAGGCAGAGCCCCCCCCGGGAGAACTTGGTCTGTCAGGGCTCAGAACACAATACCTCAAAGGATGGCACTTTGAACTGATGGATATTGGAGGGGCCTCAGAAGCAAAGTCTGTCTGACCTTCTGCTCTCCTGTTTTACACCCTTCTGTCTCCCTCTACGCAGAATTTCTCTTGCCCAAAGCAGATCATAGAAACTACCCCTCTCTTCCAAAGCAAGCCATGTAACCTAGACAGGTCACTCTCTTCCTTGTCCTTTGAAGACCCTTATTCCAGAAGAGTCCACCCTATACCCAGAAGGAAAAAATGCCACACAGAGAGGCCAAGAAGAATCTGAACAGACAGGCCTTGCTGGGTTTCTCCCTAAGTCTATTACCATTAGATCAAACCTTTGTGTCCAATCACATTTCTGCATGGCTGTCCGTTCTTCATTGAACCTAATCATAAAAATCCACAGTTTTCTCAGCATCTTTGGGTCTTCATTTCTGAAGGCTCCTGCAAAATTTTGGTTAAATAAATAGATTTGTTGTGCTTTTCTCTTGTTAACTGGTCTTTTGTTATAGGGAATGTCAGCCAATAATACCCTTATGGTGAGTGAGGAACAGTATCTCACCTCTCCGCACTAATGGTAAAATGAAAATAGGTTGGAGTATAGGGTTTGCTGGAGGAATGACAAGGGGGAAGTCTGGAGACATAGGAAGGAGTTAGACCACAAAAGGCTTTCTTGTGAAATGCTAAGAAATTTGGACTTCTAAAAGACAAAATGCGTCAGACAATTAAGGAGATGATTTTATTCAGGCTACATAGTGAGAACAGTCATTAATGAGAGCTATCTCAAAGAGAGGGAGAAAAAGAGGTTTTGTAAAACAAGGGAGTTTTTGAGGAAGGGTGGAAGTGAGTCTTACCTGGAAATATGCAAAGACAGGCTGGTCTTTTACGGTTAGCCTTGTCTCAGAACACAAAAGGGTCACAAAGAGTGGGGCTGGCACCCCCATCCCCATTGCTGCTTTCCTTAGCATGGAGCTAAGATAAAGTTCAACATTCTCAGACTTTCTCTTGTTTGTGCCAAAGAGGATATTCAAGGTGCTCAGGATTTGTAAGCAGAGATGAGACCTAATCAGATTAGCATCGTAGAGCAATCCCATCGGGAGAACTTATCTCTGGCCTTTCACATGCCCCTGTTTTGTCTTTGTTTCCATTCCTGGGTCCTCTGGATCCCAGTCTAAGCATCATGTCTTAGTTTGATAACTAAGGAGTCTCAAGTTCCTACTCTGTTGCCCGAGGCTTGAGCATAGCTGAGACAGCAACTGCTAACAAGATCAGCACAGTGCTTTGGCCCATTTTCTTAGAGAACCTTGTCTCTTCGCTGCCCTCCAGACTACTTAGATCTGATAACTGGCCACAGCCCCTAAATCACACTGGAAATGTCTTGAATGAACAGGCTTTTCTGGTAAGGAAGGCTATTGGCAAGCCCTGGATTGCTCCAGCAACTCAGCTATTCCCCCTACAGGTAGGTTGTTGTCCCACAGCCTGGGGAAGGGCTGGTGCTTGTGATCTAGACTCCAGCTCCCACAGGTTGGATGTGTACCAAGCCCTGCTTTGGACTTGTGAGCAAGCTCAGCCCTGAGTTGAGCTGCTCAACTCCTGGGCATTTAAGCCCTGAGCCACGCAGTCACCCCTCAGTCAACTGTAATTGGGGTTTGCAAGCCTTGGCTCCCAGGAATAAGTTGGAATAATTATTCTACTTAATCCATTAGCTCTGAAATGAGATAAGTTTAACATTGTACTAGAAGACATACTAGGAGAAAAAAAAAACACTACAAATTACATCATTATGAAATTATGTTATCAAATAAACAATCTCAGCTCAGAAGTTCTGCTTCAGAAAAAAACAAAAACTAATAAAATGCAAAACATTACTAATGCTGCTGAAGTTTCCTGAGAAGTAAGCCAATAAAGTTAATATGCACGTTTGACAAGACATCCAAAAGCTGTGGAGAGATGGAAATACCTCAAACTAATCCTATTACCATCTAGGTGGCTGGGGTGTGTTTTCTGGTTGA
The DNA here is from genome assembly GCA_008086735.1 of Cheirogaleus medius. NCBI lineage: Eukaryota > Metazoa > Chordata > Mammalia > Primates > Cheirogaleidae > Cheirogaleus > Cheirogaleus medius. The sequence goes on from VBSM01003176.1 coordinate 29,636,046, forward strand.
ACTTCATAGAAAACCAAGGATCCTTATGCACAGGGCTTTCTTAGGAGACAGATATATAAACAGCAGATTTTAATCTCTGTAACAAATAGCTATAATGTAGTTGCCTAGGTTTGTACTATTATTATGAATTTAAAGAAAATGAAACTGAGCCATGAAACTTAATAATACCTTGAATTTATAGACCACTCTACTTAACTACCTTTGTCCTTTGGCACTTACAAAGTCAATTTACTTCTGTCTGGCATAATTTTCAAAGTAAAGCATAAGATTTACCAATCCAATCTTCCTCATCTCCCAGTAAATTTTACTAGCATTTTCCTTCACAGCAATCTTTTGCAATTACATAGTAATGTCTATATAAGGTCCTCCAAGTGTTTTGCAAACATTAATTAAGCTTTGCAATACCCCAGCAAGAAAGAAGACCAGCTTCATACCCAGGAGTCTTCCTCATGCTGTGCTGGTGGTTGGAATGACATTTGTTCCTGTCACTCAGCACATAGATTTCCAGCCTGTGGGAGGAGAGCATGGGCTGATTCTGCCAGAATTACAAATGACACCACAATGCCGCTGCTTGTTTTAACTGAGGAAAATGGAGTGACTTTTCCTATCAAGAAATCGCTCTCTTATAGAGCATGTGAAGATATTTTTATCTATGAGCCTGAATAACTGATCTGATTCTTATTAAATTAATGTCCTGAAATTAATTTAATGTTCCATCTATCCTATTCTATTCATAAATATTATGTTAGCAGCTCTAAATTTTATGTAACTAACCAGTGAAAAATGAGAAATTACCGTACAGAACTTATTTGGCGAAATGTTCGCTTCTAGACACACATGGATCTTATCCCACCTTCTAAGTGTACAAATACAAAATTTTAGCTTACAAACAACAGGCAAATAGAGAAATGAAGGCAGGAAGGATCTGGCTGGATGAACTGGCCACTGTTGGGGGCTGATTCTGGTGATTACCTGCCTTATACTAATCATTCACTATAGCCTGTAACGTACGTGTGCTGCATGACGCAGCGGTAACCAGTATTTTCTTCAGACACGGTTACTGCCTTGGGACATAACAAGAGGCCTGAGTTTCTGCATGTAAGCAAATGCTGCCCAGCTCCCACACGGTGGGCCCCCGTGATGGGAGTCTGGAGGCCATAAAGATAAGAAGAACATTTCCAAGGTCTGGCTCTGTAAGATGGTTGGTAGTCAAAGATGGGTAAGATGCCTCACGGGGGGATGATCTAAGACAGGCACAACCGTGGGGGCCTGCCGCTGACTGGGAGAGAGCACAAGAAGTTCTTCTGATGGCTGCATTGTTTATTGTTGCTTATTTCAGCCTTGATTTTTGAGTTATGTCTGGCGCTGGCGTCTCAAGTAACCATTTCGAGGTCTGAGGTCATGGGAAATTGTTCCCTTGTGATACAGTTCCAAAGTTGACGGTTATCGCTGCTATGCTCAGATGCTCACGTACAAGAAACTAACCCCGGGTCTGGGGGGCATAAAAATAAAACAGCCGGTGCATTGGGCACTCGAGTCATGTGAAGTCTTCGTGTGTGTCTGTGTCGTTCTTTATGTTCTGTGTTCATCCCCTGTCCTGTAATCGGGCCACATACAGGCCACTCCTCTCTAGCCATGAGCTATGAACGAGAGAGATCAAGACGCTTGAGGCTTAACAGATACTTGCTCTGTTAAGCTATGTTAAAATTTATGTGAGATTTTTTTTAAAGCTACTTTCTTTAAAACATTATCTTATATATGATTATAGGGGTCACTTCTGGCCCAGCAATGTAAACTGCCTGCTTCCCAGCACAATGACCACAGAGCAGGCCTAACAAAGCCACCAACACTGTCTTGGCATTTAACCCCAGAGGATCCTGTGTCACCATCTCTAGTCCCTGCCACAGACTCTCCAGTAATGGGAAATGTCTGCTGAGTATGATGCCTTCTTGGTTCTCAGCCCTGACCGCACCTCATGACCACTTGAGAAGCTGTATGAAAATAATTCTGGTAGCAGGGCCCTACCCCATATTATTAAAACACCATCACTGGGCATGAGGCTGGTGTGGGCATTTTAAATGAATGACTACTATCTGCAGCCCTGCTTAATTCCCCTCAGGGAGCAGCTGTGGAACTTTCTAGGCATCAGGTGAAGTAGCCCAGCCTTTCCTGCAAGGTAATGGCTATGGGACCTCCAATTATAAGAAAAGTCTTTCAGAAAAACCTTATAAAGTCTTTGCCCTTGCCAAATTGCCTTTTATGATTGCCACCTTTCTCATGTCATAAGTACCCGGGTGTTGGCTTGATACATTTGGGCAGTGGTGGGAGGGACTGGCTGAGCCGAACCTGTTCTCACCTTTGAGGTCAGTGGTGTTCCTGCTGGGCTGTCACCCTGGGCACTAGCGCCCATCTCACGCTATGCTGGACGCTTGTGGGATGATACTCCAGGCTTGCATGGCTACAGTCCATATTAAGCCAAAGAAGTATTACAGAGGGTAATGAACTCCGATTGGAAGAGCAAAAGGCAGATGCTGTGAAAATATATAGGCCAGTGCGTCAAAGAATATACACTACAAATATAGTTTGCAGAAATATTGCAAAACGAGTCAGCTGGGACTACCGCAAAGATGTCACCTTGGTCAGCATTTAGCAAAGAAAGACATTTCACTTTTCATTCCTATGTTCTAACTAAATCTTTTGATAGGACAGGTTTTCTACATGGATCTAATAGAGGAGGACATGCACTATTAATTGTGTGGGAAAGAGAAGAAATTGTGCTTCAGCTGTGTTTGATATTCCTGATGGTTTTATTTGGGGCCACAAAAACTGCATTAAACAGATATAGAATCAAAATGAGAAAATGGTTTCCTTTTCTATTCTTTTTTAATCCTTCTGATTATACCGAGATAGAAGTCTCAGTTTGTTGTTAGTGAGTCTTAAACATCTTTCTGGCACTTGATATTTCTTTTTAACAAAGCATTTAAGGAGCAATGGTAATCAGCTAGAATTTAAGAATATACCTTAGTTTTCATCTGTACTTATTTATGTGATATCTTTTATTCATAACAAGCAATAATGTTTTAAAATTTGTTTTGGTAATGTAAAGCTTCTTTATAAATTACATTTGTTTAAAATAATGCGTGCTGATTTAAAGAGATAATAAAACTGGTAGTACACATATACAACAAAAATTCTGAAGGGGATATATTACTTTAGCTGAAAATTATTCCACTTTTTTTTTTTTTTAGAGGTGAGCATGTTTTTTAAACAGATCTCATTGCCAACTTGATCTTAGAGAAAATGTAAGAAGCATTGTGCCTGATTTTTAAATCTGTTAAGTAATTAATATTTTAAATCTAAATGCACCTTTGATTTATTGTGCACACTTCTTCCTAACTTGGTTTTCAAATGGAAGCCCTTAATAATGTCACATTTACCCATTTGGGTTATCTATAATAATTTCCACTTGCTTTCAGTATTCACACTGGAACTGGGAGTTTTTAAAACCTCAAAATAGGTTTTCTAAATGTGAACAGCTGTTCAGTTTAATGATAAGTTGGGAAAACTTTATCTGCTTCATACCTATGTGGCCAATTTATAATTTGGGTCATTTTGTCCTCAGTTAATCAAGATGTTCCATATTGACATCCTGCTTTTAGGTAATACATTTTTGGCTGACCTCCTTACTTGTTTCCCAGTGAAAATTGAGATTGGGTGACCATTATGTAGATTTGTACCAAATGATTCTACTGTAGAGATGAGATAAAACCTGAGAAATCCTAGAGGGTAGTTGATTTAGATTACATTCCCACACAATATGTGTGTATACTGAAAAGAAATTACAATGTCAAAATAAAATAATGAAATGACTATAACTACCTTCAGAAAAATTGGTGAAAAGAGAAAAACTGCCCATAAGCTCACCATTTTAACACTGTCACTGTTATGACTTGGCTGCATTTCATTCCGTTATTGTGTGTATAACTTTTAAATGTAATTTCAAACTTACTAAGAAGTTGCTAGAGGAGTACAAACAACTCTGGTATGCACACCAGAGTTTCTGACTATCAATATTTTGCTGCTTATTTGCCTTATCATTCTCATTCTTTCTCCCTCTCTTCACGTAATTTATTTCTGGGAGTGGGTTTCAGTCATCATGTCCCTTCATCAGGGTGTTATTTCCTAATAACAAGAATATTCTTTTGTCAAATTGGGGGAAATTATCACTCGTACAAATCTATTATCTAATCTACAGCCCATATTCCAGTTCCCCCAATTATCTCAATAATGTCCTTTATAGCAATTTTGTTTCTAGTCCAGCATCCAATCTAGTCTTGCATATTGCATTTAATGGTGACACTCTTTAGCCCCTTTCCATGTGGACAGTTCCTTTTTCTTTACCTTTCATGACATTGATATTTTTGATCATTTACGCCAGTTATGTTGCAAAATGTCCCTCAAGTTCAGTTTGTCTGATGTTTCCCCATGACTGATGGCTTATTTATCACAAAGCTCTTAATATTGACTTTAATTTAATTATTTCATAATATAATATAGATATATCAATACTGTAATGGACAACCTTAGAGCCTTTTCCATGTTTTAGATTATTTCATTAAAATGTAAGATCCAGAACTTGTCCAATGAATATGGGCATCTTTATAGGTATATGATATAAGTTTCCAAATTGCTTTCCAAAAAGGCTGTTCTAGTCTACATTCTTACCAGCTAGGTTTGAGAGTACCAGTTGATGATACCCTCACAAACTTTAGGACTAATCACTATATTTTTCCCCATTCATTTAAAAATCACTTAAAAATAACAATTTGAGAGAGTTTTAATTTGCATTTATTGTGTTTTCAGTTAAAAAGAAAAAGATTTCAGTGAAATTTTTCCTCCCTGAAATTTTCCAATAAATTCTTTTGACTTCACAAATTTCTAGGTGTTTATAAGTTGATGTGTCCTATGTTCTGATCCAGAGCCCTCAGAATAAGCCTCAACTGCTTACTATTGCTTTGCTGGCTTTCCATGACCTGGCCAGTGCTTCCCTTTCCAGCCTGACCACACCCCCTCTCCCAACAGCACCTCTTTGTACCTTACCCTCCACTCACACTATTTGCAGTGCCCTGAAGACCATGGGTTCTTTCCTGCCTCTGGCCCTTTGCATTGTAGGGGAGGAAAAATAATTTCTCTCTACTCTTCATAGTTCTTAGCTGGGACAGATCCCTGTGACAGAAGACAGATTCACACTAGAAAAACAAACAGGTTATTAACATGTATACCTCATGTATACATGGGAGATACCCAGGCTATGAGTAATTCTCAAAGAGTGGCTTTGAATTCAGGCTTATATAGTGTCTTAGTCCATTTTGTGTTGCTATAACAGGATATCACACACTGGGTAATTTATAAAGAAAAGAAATATATTTCTTACAGTGGTGGAAGCTGGGAAGTCCAAAATCAAGGGATTGGCATCTGGAGAGGGCCTTCTTGCTGCCCTATCCCATGGCAGGAGGTGAAAGGGCAAGATGGCATGGGCAAAGAAGGAGGGCTGAACCTATTCTTGCAATAAATAACCCGCTCCCATGATAACAACATTAACCCATTTGTGAGGACAGAGCCCTCATGACCCAATCACCCTTTAAAGGTCCCACCTCTCAACAGTGTTGGATTTGGGATTAAGTTTCCAACACTTGAACTTTGAGGGTCCCATTCAAACCATAGAATACAGCATTTTAACAAACAAAAATCAATTTTAGAGATGTGATAAGACAAACAAAAAGGACTTTGAGTCTCTAGGGGTGATAAATTGTAGGAAGGCAAAAAAGTGGGATTTTGTTATATATGTTCCTCTGGTGCTATCTCTGGGCTGATAAGGGTCTAAAATTGTCTTTGGTGATAAATCTGTGTTCTTACTGGTAAAGAAGGGAGGAGGGGTACCTTTGCCTTTGTAAGTTTATGTCCTGCTTTTAGGCAAACAGGGAGAACAGAGAACATTTCTTATATCTGCTTCTTCTCAATTGCCTTCAGCTCGAAATAATCCCTGTGCCAAAGTGGCATGTTTTGGGGTTGCATATTCTAGTCTTACACTTTCCCTCTGTCCCCAGCCTTTTTCTTCCTCTTCCTCTATTATCTCCTCCACCCAATCTGGCTGACATCACACTTTGAGGTTTCTGCTTGGATGTCACTTACTGTTTTCATGACACCCACTCCTCCCCTGCCTCCAAAGACTGAGGTATCTGTCCTCCTGTGCACTCCTACAGTGCACTGGACTTACCAATTTATCACCCCACATTGTGATCGTTAGTTTACCCATCTGTACCCATTCCCATCTGCTTGCCCCTAGCACTTGGCACAGTGCTCAATAAATTTGCTGACTGAAATCACAAGGGAACATATCGAGGCAACTTCTTGCCATTTATTCCTGCCCTCTTTTGTCTTCTGTTGCATCTCATAATTCATTTCCAAGGCAGTGACTATCTCTAATGTATATAATGTTCTTTACTGCCTTTACTATGATACTTTTCTGCATCACTCTTGTGGCATAAAGGTTTGGAGCCCATAGTTAAACAGTTCACTGACTGTGGGATAAAAGTAAAAATGGGAAATTGGAGTCACAAGAAATAAGAGATGATGGGAAAAACCATTTTCAAAATGTAAAACTGATGTTACCATACATTTTGCACATTTACTGAAAAATTGTTCATTATGGTTCTGTGGCCACTAAAATTAAAATCAAATTTAAAATTCAGTCTTTTAGTCATACTATTTCAAGTACCCAGTAGCCACACATGGATAGTAGGTAATGAACAGTGCAGATGTAGAACGTTTCTATCAATGCAGAAAGTTTTGTCAGTACCAGTTTAGAACATAAAAGTTTCAACATGGTGCTGAACTCCTTTCAGAAGGAATACACATTAAAATACCTAAAGCCCAATTCTATTAATAATTATTCCATAGGCATGCCTTATATTGGGGATTCAAGTCACAATCATAGCTAATTGCAAGTAGGGCCAAGAAATTTGGTAACTTCAATTTTTCAAAGTCATATGTAATTTTCATAATTAACAAGTTGTCAATGGGAAGATTTACTTGGGCACTGGCTCTTGGTGTTTCCTAAAGCTGTTATTAATTCGCTATCTTAGATTCTTCACTTTAACTTTCTTTATCAAGATATTTTGATAAAAGCAGCCATGTTTTGACTTTTTAAAATAATTTAGTTGCGTGTAGTAGTTTAGATAATATCTACATGGACAAGGGTCTTGTTTAAAAACTTTTGTAAAACAGTCACTTAAACAAGTGTTCCAGGACCTGGGCCGTAGGCAATAGGAATGAACAAGACACAGACCTGCCTTGTGGAGCTGATAATCAGTGAGGAAAACAGAAAAGAAACAAGTAAACAAATAATATAATTTCAAATAGTGATATGCGGCAAAACTCTCCGTGGAACTGACACTGGAAGCAGAGACCTTTGAGCAGGAGACAATCGTGTAAAGATCTAGTGGCAAAAGAAAAATGTTTGAGGGATAAAAAAAATTGTAATGGCTTCATCTGCACATTTCATAGGTATTATTTATTAAGCAGTTAGTCTGGGTTAAGCAATGTACTAAGCACCTTATGTGCATCATGTCATTATCTTTTACCTACCTTTGATATAGGTATTATTATTATTATCTTTGTTTTAACAGATGAAACTGGCAGTTAGGGAGATTAAATGACTTGTTAGGGTCACATGGCTAATATAGGAGGGAAATCAGATTTGAACTTAGAAAGTCTGAATCCTGAGTTGGGACTCCAGAACACTAGGCTATTGATTCAGCTTTGTAAGAAGTTGTGCATTTACTTGTGCATTTGGACATTATTCTAATGACTCTATTTAGGCAGGCCTCCTTTGTTTTGCTTAAGAATGGTTATTTCCTGGCAATAGCTTTATATACAGATCAGTAATAACCAGTTACTAAGAATGAATATTTATTAATTGATTAATAGAATAATTTTTTTTTTTTGAGGAATGCCTGTTCTCATTCCCCTAGAACACTGTCTCAAACCGTGGCTGGTGGATAACTAGATTTAAGACATCTGGGTGCTTGTTAAAAATGCAGGCTCCTGGACCTTATCTGGAATCAGAATGTCTTACACCTGGAATCTGCTCTTGTAACCACAACCCTAGGTGTTTCTAATGCATACGAAAAAAGCTCTCTCTGTGATGTGGAAGACAATGTTAATTGTCTACACAAGGGCCATTCTCTTCTTGTTAATAGAATTCTGATTTTATTGCTTTGCTGTTGGGAATGAGATACTCAAGAAAATTGTGCCCAAGCCTAGCAGGTCAATCAAGATCAATATGAAACAAACAAGGTCATCTCAGTTTCTTTCCCTGGGGTTGGTTTAGGGACTGATTTTTGGCAAAAGATTTAAAAGAAGACCTCTCTGTTGGGACCATCTAGGAAGCAGTTTCCTTTCCTCCTGAGAAAAGGAAGACATGCAAAGGTAGGACTTGCTTGTGTGATACCTGGAGCTTTTGAAAAGCAAGTGTGTAAAGGACAGTGGAGCAGAAGGATGGATAAGCGCGGAGGCCTGGCTGAGCCTCTCAATCCACCTGAAGTCACCTCTAGATTTCCTGGTTTGAAAGGCAATAACTGCTCCTATTCTTTAAACCACTTTTTTTGGATATTCTGATGTTTGTAGCTGAGAACATGCTAATTGATATACTGGGGAGGGTGGAGGGACACTAGGCAGAATTTTTTAAAAGAAGAATTATACTTTTGATAGAAACTGAAGTTTTAAAGCGTCAGGTTTTTGTGATATTAGACACTGAGTTGAATCAAAAAGCATACTTGACAAAAGTGTGAGAAAATTATCAACAGGCATGGACCGGTGTAAATACATTTTTGGGAGATGATAACAAAAGCCATTTTTAGGAGATATAACAAAAATACTCAGCAAAAGTCAGGGCCCTTGGCCCCCTGGAGGTTTGCTGAAAAATCAACTTGCAAAAGAAAGAATGATTAGAGAAAAGGCATACAAATTTATGTAATGTGTATACACAGGAACCTTCAGAATGAAGACCTAAAGATGCAGGAAAAATTCTCCATTTTTCTGTTTAGGGTCAAGAAAATATGGACAGCTATGTAGAAATATGATTGGACAGAAAGGGTATGATCTAATGTTAACAGACCGAGTGGGGAAACGTGGCAAATCCTTGTAACAGAGGTAAGGGTTTGAAAAGGGGCAATGAAATGTTTTTTGAGCTGTTTTTTTTCACCCCCCACCCCTTTTTGGAATTAAAACTTGTATTCCTTCCCAAGGCCACTGATCAAAGGGGCAGAAAAATATTCTTTGCTGTTTGTTCTCTATTATCTTAAACCACAGAAGATGGCTCAATAGAATTATCTGGACAAGGGTCACAAGATTGTTGTCATCAGAGATAAGGTCAAGATAACCCAAGACTAACATCACCTATCATAGTTAAGCAACAACAGCCTAAAGCCAGGACATGTAACAACAGTCACAGAGACCCAAGCCAAACCACTGACAGCCCCCCTTTAAAAAAGTCTTGTTTTTCTGCTTAAAGGCAGCATGGTGGTCTTTGAGACTCTAGTCTGTCATGCTCCTCATTTGCCAGCAAATTAATAAAATTCCTCTTTCCTTTTCCTCAAAGCACTTGTCCTCATTCTTCCTTCTCATTGATTTAGCCTCAGGGACAAGTACCAAGCTTTCGGTAATAGCCTGTCTGTCTAGATGCTCCTTGGCCTCTCTGAGCGTGTGGTCCTTCCTTCTGGCTGTGGGGCAGGGCCCTGTCTGGAATGGGGGTCTTATAACAAGGTAGGTCAGATCATCTCTTTATGGCCAGTTTTTAAACAGAATATTTTTAGCTGTTATGATTGGCTTTGGGGAAAAGGCGGTTCTGATTTCTATGACTGGCCTTGGGGAAGAGAGAATCTAGTTTCTATGGCTGGCCTTGGAGGAGGATGGGACTGAGAGACAGGAGGGCCCGAGGAGGTCAGAGAAAAAGCAAGAGGCTGCTTCTGAGGACATTATTTTGGGGTATTGTTTTCTGAGTCCCAACAAGCTTAGAGGAGCTGGTCTCCAGTCTACCTGCCACAGTTGGGAAAAGGATACTTGTAACCAAAAGTTTTTGACGGGGTAAAGAAATGAAATATAAATACAACATCATGTGCAGAGAAAATCAGCAGCTTATAGGTTTTGCTTCTCCTTTCTTCTGTAGGATACTCCTGCAATCTGCCCTGACGGGGGTGCTACAAATTTGGGGCGGGGGCACACATTTCCCCTTTCTCCCCTAGGAAACTGACTACAAATAAAAAATAAATAGATGTCAAGCACAGTAAAATTCGAATCCCTCATCCCAGTGCAGCTGATTTCCTGTTTTCTTTCTCTGACCTTTGTCTCATTAGCCACTCAGCATGTGGGCACCCTGTGAGATTGGAAACAGGCATTCTCATGTAGTGACCCCCCCCCTTAACAAACTCTAAAATTCTTTTCATCTAAAATCCTGGGACTTCAAACTCAGAAATCACGTCTGAAGCAGAAATGACAAAGGAAGCTTAACACAAAGGCTGATTTTCATCCTCCCTCATGTGGTGCCACTTGCGAAACAGAAGGAAGGATCTGGAAATGAGCTTTCTTCTGTGGGGTGGATTGTGCTTTGAAGGTTCTGCAGTTGTCAAAGCATAAAAGGGTCCTTCTTGTGATTATTACCTCTCAACACACTTGTGGCTCTGAGGCACGCATTCACATATACATAATGAAGAAGAGAATTAACGTAAAAACCTGTAAAACTTGGGTCTTCCCAAAACCCCTCTCATTTTAATCATTTGTGTCCCTCAGGCACAGGTGGCTTGAGCTTAAAGTGACTCACTAATTTACACTTCCTATATGGCTACCTAAAGCAGAGTTATCTGGTATTAGAGGAACATGAGCATTTTATAACCTCCATGGTGAATATGGGTTGATCAGGAATCCCACAGACATTTTTGTGTGCAACCAGAGCGATGACTTGTGCAGAAATGATGGATCATATACTGAATGTTCTATGATTGATATGATTATTTTCAAAAACTTTTGGTTCTTCTACTTACACATGGCCAGAAGTTAGGTTACTAGTTCTGTGACCTTCTTCAAGGGCTATTCTCCCTTTACTGTTTTACTGCTATCCAAAACAAAACATTTTCTAGTGATGAGATAGAGATGTTAAGAAAACAACAGTGTGAAGCACAAATCTACATGTAAGTAACACTTGTATGTAATTGAATACAGCTTCTACCCTACAACTTGAATAGATCCAATGCTTAAAGTTTGATGTTTGGAGCCTGTTGAACACTTTGATGTCAGTCATCATATATACAGAAATTTATACACTGAGATGCTCACTTACCCTGAAACAAAAAGATGAAGAACTTTGTATTAGTTTTCTATTGCTGCAATAACAAACTACCACAACTTCAGCAGATTGAAAGGATACAAATTGATTGTCTTATAGTTCTCTAGGTCAGAAATCTGGCATAGGTGTCAATGAGCTAAAGTCAAGGTGTTGGCAGGGCTGCATTCCTTTCTGGCAGCTCTCAGGTAGAATTTGTTTCCTTGTCTTTTCCAGCTTCTAGAGGCTGTCTGTGTTCCTTAGCTCATGGCCCCCTTTCTTCATTTTCAAAGCCTGCAACAGGGCTTTGGGTTCCTTTCATGCTGCCATGGCTCTGGCTTTCTGCAGCTGAGAATGGCTCTCTGCTTTTATGGACTCATATAAGTATTAGGGTGGAAAACTTACTAGGTGCTCGCCACGCGGGTGGAGAAACTTTCCACACAGAGATTAGGATATAAAAGTATAAAATTTATTTTATCTTTTTAGAAGGAGAGAGAGAAAGTAAGAGAGACTGAGAGAGAGGGGGAGAGAAAAGGGAAATAAAGAGAAAGAGAGGGCAGTTGAGTGGTGAGGTGGAGAAAGAAAGATGGCATTGCACAGAAAAGAGAAGGGAAGTGTGTGCACTGAAGCCAGGCGGCTTGTTATTTTTATAGGGACAAAGAGAAAGGAAAAAGAAATAGTGATTGTTGTCAGTTGATAACAGAAGCGGCTGTGGAGTAATTAGCAGGAGGCAGCTACAAAACATCGGGTTGTGTGTCCTTCCTGTTTTTTCTGCTCTTGGAGTCTTGCTTATCTCAGAAATGTAGTCAGGCTTATTCGAGATATGGTTTTGGGCAGAAAACTGAGGCCTGGAGTTTGCACCCTACACTGTCCTCCCAGGAACTTCTCAGGAATTCCTTGAGGCTATAAAACAAAGTCTAAAAGGTAGTGAGCTGTTGGATGTAAAAGATTTACATTTCCTTTCTGTCTGTTCAGCTATTTTCAGATATGAAAACAGAACCCCACAGGGTGCCTGTCAGCTAGGGGGAGAGAACAGAGAACAGAGAGCAGAGAGCTCATTTTCTGTTATTTCCCTAGCAAGACTGACTGTCCTTTCAGTAAGTAGATATTGGATTCACCGGGATAACCCTTTATACTCTCTCCATCTGCAGAGTCCCTCTGGCCACATAAGGTAACATATTCACAGGTTCCAGGGATTAGGATATGGGCACCTTTTTGCAGCCATTATTCTACCTAGCACAGGCCATTACAGAGAAGTGTGCCAAACTCATGGTATGTACCAGAATATGATCTCCTAGTGTTCTTGTTTTTACCAAAACACAGATCCTTGAGAGTTTATGGGATTACTGATGTCTGTTCTCATAAACTGTCATTATTCAGAGATTCACATTCCAAACAGTCTGATGAAAGCTTTTTTGCATCAATGGCAAGCCCATGGCCCTTCTCTCCACATAACAATGTGGGGATTTTATATCATGTGTTGGGAAGCACAATCTGAGGGAACGAGGGGGCTTGCATTTATTGAGTTTCTACTTTACATGCTTGCCAGCATTTGATTTTCCTAGCTCCTACTCCAGTATTCTTTCCACAATATCATGTTTATACAGAATAGCCCATCTTGTGGAAATTATCAGCACACCTACCAAGGCAAGAGGAGAGTGTGGTGGTCAAAGGCTCAGGTTCTGGATTCTGATACCCCAGGGTGCTGAATGTCTCTGTTTCTCCTCCAGACACACTCTACAACCTTCTTTGTCCCGCCCTTTGCCCAGGGAGGCTCACCTTTATGGATTGTATTAGCCAGGCTTCTTCCTCCTCTGCCTTTGGGTTGAGCATGGTCCAGGGGCCATGAGTAGGAGATCAGAAAGTGTGGTGAGTGCTGAGTCTGGTGCCTCAGACATATAATCCCAGTATCCTGGGAGGCCAAGGCGGGAGGATCACTTGAGGCCAGGAGTGCAAGACCAGCCTGGGCAGCACAATAAGATCCCATCTCTGCAAAAGATTTAAAAAGGTATGATGAGAAATTGCTCAAGGAATTTATTCTGTCAGTTCCTTTTGGACCACAGTTTGTCAGTGTCTGCTTTCCTCCACCTAAGAGGACACATTCTGCAGGCTATCTCCTCTCCCACAGCTATAGGCCTCTCAGGTTCCAGTAAGTGCTCCTCTCCTTGTCCCTGGAGGCCTAGGTGGTATGGCTCCCACTGGCGCCAGTCCTGGGTGCTACTTATTACTGCCCACTTCTTGACAAATACTTCCTTCAGTCTCCTCAGTTACCCTGTTTAAGTGTGCCATCTGCTTCTTGCCAGGGCCCTGTCTGATACACCTGGCTGAGCCATCATCTGTGCTCTTGGATGAACTATTTAACCTCCTTAAACCTCAGTATTCTCATATGTGAAATGAAAATAAAAAATAGCTACCTCATGAAGTAGAGAGAAGGACTAAATTATTTAATTTATGTATAGCTTACCAGTGTGTTTGGCACACAGCAAACACTTAAAGGAATTTTTGCTGAAATAAAGGAAATTAATTCTCTGAGAACTGATAGCTCAATGAGGATATAAATGTTCCATCAGGACATTTCTTAAAATGGACTTTTTGCTCCAACAAAAAAGAGTTATCTTGAGCTACTATTAAACTGAGGTCTTTGGATTTGCCAACAAGTTTTAGTGATGTTGCTGAAGGTACCCAAACAGTCCTCACCTACTGAGGGATGTTCAAATTTGATCATCTTTAATTTATATCTTGATACCTCTGGAATTTTCCAATATGACACTGAGATGTTGCTTTCTAGTTCTCTGGATATGGAATAATTTAAGTAATATAGGCAGAAAATTTTTGACAAGAGAATAGGTAATATTTTGGAAATACAAGTCTATTGATAAATCTACCCAGACACAATAATTGCTTCTCATTATGAAGAGTTTACACCGTGATTTATTTACAGGTATAAGAATATCATGGTAGAATTTTCAAGAGGACATTCAATCCTTAAAAGGGGATGCTTATGGAATTAGGAATAAGATGAAATTGCAAAAAACTACCGGAGGTCCTTTAGTATTTTGGTACTTGAACCACGTTGAGAGAGAGACAGAGGGAGATTGGGAATCAGAACTTCCAGTGTCAGCTTTTCAGACACCAGATGAAAAAGCTATTTTAACAGCTGACTGTGTTGCAGTCATTGCTTTAAAACTATACTTTGAAAGGTCCCTTTTCATCTCTGAAAAGACAGAACTGTTCTGAATAAGAAATAACAGGAATTTGCGGGTAGGAGAGGGAGCAGAGCAGGGAGGGAGCCACCGAGTGGGTGGGTTATCCACTAGAGCCCTGGCGGGTGGCTGGAGCCATATGTGTTTTGAGCTGTTTGCCTTGCTGTGATTTAATCACTATCTCCCCAAATCCTTTTTTCCCCAGTACCTGGAGGTTTGAGTGTTCCCCCAAGTCTTTAACAAAACCTGCTACATGTAACCCAAATGCCTCATCTGCGTGATTTTCTCAAGAGAGAAAGGGCACTGTAGTCCACATCTGAGTCAGTATACAGCAAAGACGAGAGCAGAGGGTGAGGGTTCAGGGCTGTGAGGGTTAATTTTAGGTGTTAACTTGAGTGGATGCCCAGAGAGCTGGTATAGCATCATATCTGCGTATGTCTATGAGGGTGTGTCAGAAAGAGATTGTTATAGCTCAACCAGGTTTCATTGCCCACTGCTCAAGAGGAAGCCAATACACTGAGACGGCAGGGGTTATAGCCGAGAAAGAATTTAATATCACAGGCACCATGCCAGGAGATGGGACGAATTTCTCAAGTCCTTCTCCCTGAGAATTTGGGAGAAAATGATGTTTTTAAAGATAGTTTGGTGGGCAAAGGGCTAGAGAATTGGATCTGCCTATTGGGGGGTGGGTGGAAATGAATTTATAAGATTAGGAAACAGAGATTATCTTCCCAGTTGGGAGGTTTCCTGGGTAGGAAAGTCTCAAGGCTGTTGGCTCCATTCCCATGCCTGTCCTCGAGTCTGGTTGGCATCAGTGGGTCTCCCTGAAATGCACAGTTTGAAATATACTTCAAAGACCAGCCTTAGGCTTTATAATAGTAATGTTATCACAAATCTTGGGCTTTACAATGGCAATGTTATCTATAGAAGTAGTGGGAGAAGTCATAAAACTTGTACCTATCAGGGAGGATAGTGACATTAAGGAGTTACCAGTTATACCAGCAAGGATGTTAGGGAACAATGGCTGGTTAACTCTGGTTATTATCTATATCTATAATTTTTATAAAAATCAGACTTTGATTACTATTTATACCTTATAGCTTTACCTTATTTTAATATAGATGCTTTCAAGAGTGCATTTGAATCAGTGGACTGAGTAAGGAAAATCCTCCTTCACCCAATGTGGGTGGGCACCATCCCATCCTCAGAGAGCCCAGATAGAACCAAAAGGCAGAGGAAAGGTGAATTCTCTTTCTCTTCTGGAGCTGGGGCACTTTTCCTCTTCTGCTCTTAGATATCAGAACTCTAGATTCTCTGGCCTGAGGACTCCAGGACTTACATTAGCAGCCCCCAAGGTTCTCAGGCCTGTGGCCTCAGACAGAAAGTTTCACCATCGGCTTCGCTGGTGCTTGAGGCCTTCCGACTTGAACTGAGCCACGCTACCAGCTCCCCTGCTTCTCCAGCTTGCAGATGGCATATCGTGAAACTTCTCAGCCTCCTCAGTTGTGTGAGGCAATTCTCCTAATAAATCCTCTCTCACATGTCTATATATATCCTATTGGTTCTGTCTCTCTGGAGAACCTTGTCTAACACAGGGGTCAGACAAGAGTGAACTAAGAGGTCAGCAGAAGTGGACACTCTGAGCAAATGTGTCCATAGAAATATGAGCTCTAAGAATTTAGTGAAAATATTAGGGAGAACGTAATACTTCCCATAGGACAGACAACAAAGAGACTGAAGCCAACTTTATTTAAATCGGAAAGGGCAGGGTGACCTCAGCTGATATCTGAATTACAATTTGTTAGGGATCCAAGTGAAAAAACAGAAATATAAAATTAGAGCTACTGGTGTCAATCTGTTAGAATAGTTGTATTCTAATTGCTGGTATTTTCCTGGCCGCACATTTCAATAGTTCTTGCTGAATCTATACCAAAAATAGAGTATTTAATGTCAAGTCTATTAAAAGGTTACTGAACTTTTCTCCTCGATAAAAGACAGCCATTGTTGAAACACCATATCGACTGCTGGGAGAATGCTGGCATTAGATGTTCTCACATGAGGACTTTAAAATTTTTTATTTAGTTAGTCTTTTACTGTCAGGCATTTATTGACTTCCAAATCTATGCTGGCACGTTAAATAACTGTAAACCATTGCCTTACCCTGTGACATCTCACCTTTTAGAGATTAACTACAAAATACTATATAGCACCAAAGCTCACTATTCAAGAGCACTGTTTTCAATAAAATATAATAGAAAGACACATGCCCAGCATATATATACATACATATACCATATATATACACACAAATACATATATGACCACCATATACATATATACACACAGACATACATACATATATACACACACATATACCCCATACAAATACATATCACATATATATATATCTTGCATTTCCTCTTATTATAGGAATCTACATGTTTTACAATGATCTTCAAACTTGTGTAATTTGTATTGATCACAACAGTTGCTAAACTTTCACAGTTTGTAATGATCACAGGCCTCTTTGTGGGGTTTCTGTGGGGCTTGAGACTTTTGCCCAATGCTTATGGCTTCAGATTTTCCTCCAAGCTCAGAAAGGCCATGTATAACTGTGATGTTCTAGGCCATTACCATTCAAAGATCCTAGATTCTCTTAGACCACCTCCAATAGAAGCATTGTTGGAAGATCTTTCATGCTCACCTCTTAGCTTGTTTAAAGCATGTGAATAATTGAATATGACCTATTTTAGTAAAGAAACTGAGCAATTTCTCAGTTTCCCCAATATAATGGAGACCTTTAATGGTAAAAGTAATTTTTAATGGTCTTTCATCATATTCCCTTTGCCTTATTATAGGAAAATTACCTCATGCATTTATTGCCTACTCTCCTATAAACCAGTGTACCCAAGGAGCTTACAGATAAGTGAAGAGACAAGGCAGGAAAATCCAAAATATATGTATTTGAAATAACCTACAAGTGAGATAGCTAATTTTATGTGTCAATTTGGCTGGGCTACGGTGCCCAGATAATTGGATAAACATTATTCTGGATGTTTCTGTGAAGGATGTCTCTGTGTTTTTTTTTGAATGTGAATAACATTTAAATCAGTGGACTTTGAGTAAAGTAGATTGCCCTCTATCTAGATGTGGAAGGACCTGATTTAATTAGTTGAAGGCCTTAATATTATAGAATAAAGACAGACCACCCCTGAGCAAGAAAGAATTCTGCCAATAGACTGCCTTTGGATTCAAACTGTGACTCTTCTCTGAGTCTCCAGCCTGCCAGTCTACACTGCAGACTTTGGACTCAGCAAGCCTCTACAATCACATGAGTCAATTCCTTAAAATAAATTTCTCTCTATATATACACATCCTGTTGGTTTTGTTTTTCTGGATTAACACACTACCCAAGCCATTTTTATATTTTGGAAGTAACATCTACAACAAAAAGTCTTGGTCAAGAACTTCCGTTTATTTTGCAATTTTATTCTTGATTATTCCAGATATAAATTTGGTTGTTGTAGGTTGATTTTTAAAGTATTCCAGGTAATTTTAGTTTCAGCCCAGTCTCCCAAAGTGAAAGTTTCTGCTGTAAGCAATTGCAATCGGCAGCACTTATGCAGCAAATATTTTTTGAGTACCTATTCTGTGCAGTAAGTGCTGAGGATAGAGCAATGACTAAAAGAGACAAAATCCCTGCTTTCATGGAGTTCAAAGGAGACAGACAACAAACAAATTTATGCTAGTCGGATGGTGATAAATGCTAAGAATAAAACTAAAGCACAGTTATCCTGCTCCAGGATGGGGAAGGATGAGATGAGGAAGGTTTGTGCAATTTTATTTTTATTTATTCATTGATTGATTGATTTTTTTTTTTTTT
>VBSM01003176.1:29662939-29675717 GCA_008086735.1 Cheirogaleus medius
CTCTCCACATCCACACCAACATTTATTGTTTGGGGACTTTTTGATAAAGGCATTCTGATTCATACTGTTTGCCATTTCTCTGCCCAGTGACGTTTATAAGTCCTGTGGTCAATAGGAAGGTAGGAAACAAGTTGGCAAAAACAGTAGTCGGCCTCTCATGCTACACATCTGCTAGAAAACCGACTTAGTGAAACATATTCAACAGCACAAAAAAGAGCCAGTCAGATTTGTAGTGAGTCGTAAATCCAAATCAGTTAGTTCCACTTTTTCCATCTCAGATGACATATTTTGGAGCCCCCAGGAACAAGAATAAAAGTCTGCCAGGTACAACCAAGTTAACCCTTCAAGGCATTGCACCTTCTTCGGTGGTGCCTTATCTGAGGCTGTCCTCACCCAGCAGCCCTACCTGGGATGGATCTTGGTTTCCTCCTCAAATGTTAACTCTACTACAGATTTGGACCAATCTGAGAAACTACATCTATCAAAGTATCTGTAGCAGAATTACATGGGAATAGGATCCCTTTGTTGCTTTAATCCAAAGATTGGGGTAATATGGAAATTTCAGGCTCTAAAGTCAGTTGGTAGAGAAATACTCATCTTTTGTTTTGCTTTATGCAATGGTAGGGAGGGGATTTTGAAAAAAATATATTTTATATTCAACATTATAACTTTATATTTAAAAAATAATCTCCCCCAAACACCAGCATTTTTGAAATGTGAACTATAGAAAATAAAGCCTAATAAAACCCTCTTGTCTGGAAAGGATTAACAAACTACTTTATCCTCTTCATTTAGGTGATTTTCTCTGAGGGAGGTGGAAGCTTCCCTAAGCAACAAAATATTTTCCTGGGGTTGGGTAGAGGAAAGATTTTAATGCTTTCCAAAAGAGAGCATGGGTTGAAAAAGTTAGCTAAGTTGCAATATTCTAATTAGTTTGTATGTTGAGCTGGGTGACTGGGCCTGCCTATTGACATTCTTCTATCTTCTTCTCTTCATCCTAAAATTTTAATTACAGTCCCTGGAAATACATAAAACAACATTTCTCAACTGAATCACCAAAGCACCTGGTTAGTTATAAGTGGCAACTACCTCCATGTCCTAGGCCCTACCCCCACCCCAGCCCCAGTAAACTTAAAACTTTGGAATATAATATTTATACCACTATTTTTATTTTATTATTTCTATTTTTTTATTTTTTGAGATAGAGTCTCACTCTGTCACCCTGGGTAGAGTGCAGTGACACCATCACAGCTCACTGCAACCTCAAACTCCTGACCTCAAGCGATCCTCCCTCCTCAGCCTCCCAGAGTGCTAGGATTACAGGAGTGAGCCACTGTGCTGGCCTATACCACTCTTTTTAAATAAGAATACTGTCTGATATAAAACTTTCCTTCACTTTTAGAATGTTACTCAAAGGAACTTTCTTTAGCTGAGGAGTTAGTTTGAATTTTTCCAATCAAATAATTTAATACACCATATCAAATTGTCCTGAAAAAGAATCACACTCTTCTCAAAAGAGAACAACCTCCTGGCTGCTTCCTAGCAGGCTCTGGCTGAACTCCAATGTCTTTCCTGACAACTCAGAGTGAGTGATTTCTTGATTAATTTTTTTACTTCTAACAGTGTTCCTCGATGTTCTCATTCACTCTCTGAAATGTCACTAATCTGTGTCCTAGGGTCTTGGGGAAGTCTATTCGAAAAGGTAATCTAGTAAATAAGATTCTCTTAGACTGAAGGAGCTAATGCAACACTAGAGAGGAAAAACTTAATCAACTCTCATTTGTAGGTGTTTTAAATTCCTAAACATTCCTCAAATTTTAGCCACCTGTCAATAAATAAAGCAAAGATAACAATAGACCAAAGAACGTGAATAATGGAGAAGATTTCTTGTATTCTCAAGTAAGATTTATGTCTTAGGATATAGCTAACTATGGAAAAGTTTAGAAAAGTATAAAAAATGGTAAATCTAAATGCATTTTGCATTGACATTTTTTAGCCCAGTTTATATATTTTTATAATAGAAAACAAAATAAATGAACAGTCATTATTTGATTGTTCAGAAACAAAAGAAAACTGTTTTTTCTTCTTGAATATTCTTGACAGAATGTGAAATTGTCTTGCAGAAAATAAATCACTGTATTTTACTAACATTTCCAAAATGCATAGGTAAACAGAATTTAAACTCGCTCTCTAGTCACTAAAATATTTTGAATGTGTTTTGAACTGTGCTTTTTCCACTAAAATCTGAAACTAAACAACTGGAATAATATGGAGTAGTATGCTTTAAAACATCTGCAGCATAAAGTTAACCAAACACACAGTTATGAGCTCTTGATAACAGACACACACCTTTTTTTTATAATCAGGCACTTCAAAGTAATCATCACTCTCTTAGAATCCTTCATACAAAAGAGATGTGATCACATAGTGCTGTAAGCACAAATATCTGGGCATTTTCCCCTTGGCTGACATTAAAGAATAAGAAACCAACATGACATTACAAATGAGAGCGTCTCTAACTGCTTCCAGGAGTCTAGGCAGAACACCCTTCCTGATAGTCCAGAATCATTTTGAAGCAATTTACAAACACTTCTTCCTGGGAGAAGATGAATTGAGGTTAGTATTGAGCGGCCTGAGATAAATGGTAGCGGCATTGCACACCATCATGTTTATAATGCCTCCATTTTTTCTTTTTCTTTCTTCTCTCGCATTTGGACAAAAGCCAGTGGGCGCATGGGTAAAATATTTTGCAGATTTTAAATGCACGATAAATGCTCCCAACAAGTCCACCACAATGTTATCAACTGAAACAGGGCCCTTGACCTTAGCTACACCTGAATCTGCCAATATTTCTCTCCGGGTAGCCCATTCTTTCAAAGTCCGTGCAAACCAGGACAGACTTTGTAAAAAGAAGTGCATCTAAGGAAAGTATCAGAGATCCACAGGGATATAAAGTTTTATCCAAAGAGTAAATTGGAAAAGTTTTTAGAGAGATTGTTGATAAGAAGAAAAAGTGGCATTGGAAGTACACAAAAATGAGAAAACGGCTAAGACTCATGGACTTTTCAACTAGTTTTTGAGGCACTGATCCCTTTGGCAGTCTGGTAAAGCCTGCGGATCCCCCTTCTCAGGAGATGCTTTCAAACGCAGCATGATACAGGGTTCCCCCCGCCACCCATCTATGTTCACAGAACTGCTCTGCCGCAGGCTAAGAACACCCCTGGGAGTGAACAACACTGGCTCTGGGTGGAAATGTAAAGCGGACTAAGTTTATCTGTGACGCTCTGCATGCCTTCTCACTCTGCAAGGGCCTTGCTCTCTAACCACCTCTCCTGTCCCAGGCTCCAGCATCCATCAAGTCCCCTTGTTTTGATGTCCTGTCCAGGCTTGATGTTTCTGAGCAACACCCTATCTTAAAGAAAGTCCTTTTCCTCTCTTCTCACCGACCTCAACCCCCCACGTCCCCCAATTCCATGTGCTCCTCTCCCAGCTTTTACTCTCACAGATTAGAAATTTGTAAGAGTGGGATTCATTTTCTGGCAAAGCATATCAGATTGGGAGCAGAGCAGTTTTTTAAACCACCCATGACACACACGTGTATCATGCGGTGTGTCTCCACGGGAGTGGTGGGGGAGAGGTGACCTTGGCTTCCACTCCTGCTTCCCACTGAAAATGAGTAAGTAGAGGGAGAGCTGCAATGATTGCCTTGTGTGTGGGAACAGGTGGAAGCAGTAACAAAGCCTCGTGGCCTTAAGAAAGTAATTGAGACTTATCCATGAGTCAATAAATTTACATTAAAGTGTGTCCAAAGTGAAATCCATTTTATTTAAAATAGGATTAATTTCAATACTAGGAATTAGGATAGCTTGGGTATGGCAACATTTTGAGATATTCTTTCCATTTATAAGAGGCAAATGCCTACTCCCTCCCATAAACCTGGATGTGTGAATATACCTGTTGGCAAGAGACTCACACAATGGACTGGGCTTCCCTAAAGAGAAACAAACCTTGGCACAACCCACACAACAAGAAGCTCCAGAACATACAGCTGATGTCTAGATAGAGAATGTCACTTTCCTGAAGGGAGTAGAAGTAGAATTTGGAGAGTTCCAGCCAATATGTTGATATTTACCTATTTATGATGCTGTTCTGGGAGGAGACAGGGATGGGGCAGTGAAGTGATGTAATCTACTATTGATGCATCTTTTGCCTTCTTCCTCCCCACTTTTACACTTTTCAAATTACGATCAAGGACAGCGGGTGTAAGATAAAGCTAGAAAAATAGGCCAACTCTGTTAAAATTTATATTATTTGTCTAAAATATGATGGGAAGCTATTTGAAGGATCTTTACAGAGATGATATAATAAATTCAAATTTTGGAGAAAAATCACTTTAAAATAAGTTATTTAACATGCCAGTACTAACTGCCAAAGTTAAAATACTGTTAAAGTTATCTACTTCTGATTAATATTTTAAATTCTTATTTGTTCTTATTATTTTTCTATTTTATTCCTTTAATGTCTTATTTCATTTCTTATTTACACAAGTAGTCCATAGCTGCTATAGATTGAATGTTTGTGTTCCCCAAAAGTTCATATGTTGAAATTCTAGCCCCCAAAGTGATGGTATTAGGAGGTGGGGCCTTTGGGAGGTGAGCAGGTGATGAGTGTAGAGCCCTCATGAATAGGATTAGTGCCCTTTTAAAAGAGGACCAAGGACTGAAGTGGGAGGATCACTTGAAGCCAGGAGTTCAAGATCATTCTGGACAATATAATGAGATCCTGTCTCTGCAAAAAATAGAAAAGTTAGCCAGGTGTGGTGGCACACGACAGTTGTCCCAGCTAGTCAGGAGTCTGAGGCAGGAGAATCACTTGAGCCCAGGAGCTCAAGGCTGCAGTGAGCTATGACTGCACCACTGCACTCCAGCCTGGGCAACAGAGGGAGACATTGTCTCTATAAAAAATAAAATAAAATAAAATAAAGTAAGCCCAAGAGATATCCTTTACTCTTCCACCATGTGAGGCTACAGAGAGAAAAGAACCATTTATGAACCAGGAAGCAGGCCCTCAGCAGACACTGAATCTGCTGATATCTTTATCTTGGACTTCCAGCCTCCAGAACTCTGAAAAGTAAATTTCTGTTGTTTATAAGCCATTCGGTCCCCTTATACAAATGCCTTGAAAGGACTAAGACAGTAGTGGTATATGTGTATATTTATTTATTCATATATATACATATATATATATACATATATATATATATTTTTTTTTTTGAGACAGAGACTCACTCTGTTGCCCGGGCTAGAGTGCCATGGCATCAGCCTAGCTCACAGCAACCTCAATTTCCTGGGCTCAAGCAATCTTCTTGCCTCAGCCTCCCAAGTAACTAGGACTACAGGCAAGCACCACCACGCCCAGCTAGTTTTTTCTATTTTTAGTTGTTCCCAGCTAATTTTTTCTATTTTTTAGTAGAAACGGGGGTCTTGCTCTTGCTCAGGTTGGTTTCAAACTCCTGACCTCAAGCGATCTCCCACCTTGGCTTCCCAGAGTGCTAGGATTACAGGCATGAGCCACCATGCCTGGCCTAGTAGTGGTATATTTTATCTTACTTTTTGTCTACTCCATTCCAGAACTTCACTGTGATTCCAAGTGTTCAAAATATTTTATAATGGTTTTATTTGTCTTAAATCCAGATGTTTTTCAGGAAATGAAAACCTGAGTAGTACCAACAATGAACAGATTGCTCCTCTTCCCATGAGCAATGAATCAGAACTAGAGAAGATGAGCTGGACTTCCATTGCTCTTTTAATTTTGTTTTATTTTGTTTTGTTTTGTTTAAAACTACTTGGAATAAACCCAAGAATGTAGTGTGACCCACGAAAAGTATGAGGGTTAGGAGTGGAATAATTTGCTAGAGGAAGATGGGAAAGGCAGGCAGTGAACTGATTTGAATTAAAATCTTAAAAGTTTGGGTGAGAGAATGCCTGAAAAGTAACAGGATAGAAGGGATATAAGCCAAATAATAGTAACCTCTCTCAAACCTAGCTAAAATCTGAATGATTTATGGAAGTTTAAAGCCTGCCCTTTATGCCTATGTCATGTTCTTTTGTATAGTTTATTTTTTCTTTTTGGTTTATGGTTTTTTTTTTCCCCGTGGGTCATGTTAATTGTAAAGTTTCTTTAGGATTAAAATAAGCCTAAAAATAGTTCTTGGAGTAAGATTTTTGGAGTGAGAGTTTAAAGTATTGATGATCATTTCACATGACATCTATAAGGAGGAGGATAATGGAAATAAGATCACAGGTTTGTTTTTTTTATTGTCACACCAGAAGGATCACTTGCCTGAATGTCTGATATCAGACCTTATATCACACTTAAAAACTATATTTTTCAAAAAGGAATATTATAACTCTTGCCAAATATAAAATGAAGACATGTTAAGTATTTTCTTTTTTTAAAGAAGTATTTTCTTTAACACATTAATTAATAACAGAACTATTAAAATGTTAAAAACAGTTCAAAGAAAAATTTGAAGAACAATCATACAAATAGGCTACCAGAAATGTCGAAATCAGCTTGTTAATAGATGCCAACTGGTTAATATTCTATAGGTCTCAAAATGTAATGTTTGGGGATTATTTTTTCTAAAAAGTAGAAATCAATTATAACTCTACCAGACAAAATGTATTTGCATTTTTATGGGAAAAAATCATTTGCATTACTATGGACAAGAAACATTTGCACTGTCATCTGTTTTCTACAATTTAACTGCTTTCCCTATAGATTATAATATTGTCTAATTAATCAAAGACAAAGATACATTATTTTTTGTGTGGAAAGAAAATCAAAAATATTTCATCCCAAAATACACTTCTTTGACATGTTTTGAAATGGATAATCAGAGGGCCTCAAGACAGGAATAGCCCTGAAAAGCTACCTTTTGTGGAGGAGATTTGTATCTGTAGAGAAAAATCTACCTTGGTGAAATAAACAGCCAGGCTTTCTCTGAAGCACCCCTCCCTTATCCGGATCTAGGAAAAGTTAACCACAGGCTACCTTCTGTTCATTCTGAATGCAGCTCCAAGTTTACCTGAGGTATTTTCATCTGCATCACAAGACAGCCTTTGGTTGACATGCTCTCCTCTCTTTACTCACCCACAACCTGTGACACCCCCAGCCACAGCTCAGAAAAACTTGGTCCCTGGGCCCTGTTCTTTGGGCTCATTTATTTCCCCTGAAAATCATTTATTCCTACACCCCTTCATCAACCCTCTCCCCAGTGAAGGGGATATTTAAGCATCAACCATCTGGCCCTCATTTGAGTTCATATTTTGTATGACTCCCATGCACATGTATGCAGGTAGTTGAAGGAGCTCAGGGAATTTCATCCCAAAATATGGCTCATTGGTATAAAGAGTGTTTTGAATTAAAGGCCCTTAGAGATTAATAGGCATTGGAAGGGGGTTTCCCTCTAGCTAGCATAAAGCCAGACGGACCCATCAAAAAGAAAAATTGTCTTTAATTTCCCTTCCTGTTATCTCAATATATGGTAGGAAAGAAGATCGAGAATGCAACCAGACCTGGCCCAACCCATTTTGAAGATAAAACCTATGTTTTGGTTTAATTTAATTTCCAAAGACAATCATTTACAAGTCAATCTGTTTCCCACCCATCCATTCATTCTCCCAAATATCTATTCATCCCCCCTACTAACCATTTATTGCCCCTAAACAGAATTGCCTATATTCCTTATCCCCTCACCCTCTAAAATGAGGATATATAAACTTCTGGACTCCACTGGGATATTGGATAATCACTCTGTGATTCTTCCCATGC
This sequence comes from Cheirogaleus medius, assembly GCA_008086735.1. Taxonomy (NCBI): domain Eukaryota; kingdom Metazoa; phylum Chordata; class Mammalia; order Primates; family Cheirogaleidae; genus Cheirogaleus; species Cheirogaleus medius. The sequence continues at coordinate 29,670,776 of VBSM01003176.1, forward strand.
TCATGGTAAATAAATTTGACATCTCTTTCTCTCATTAATCTGCCTTATTATGAGTTGATCTTTTAACGAACATTCTGGGGGTAAAGGGGAAGTTTTCCTTCTCCTCTGCATAATAAATCTGTTATGCTTTTCTCTCATTAATCTGTCTTTTGTTATAGGGGTGTAGAGGCCAAGGGAAAACTTCCCCTTTGTCCTCTGAAGCTTCACTGAAAAATTAACTGACAAAAGCCAGATTCACAGGAGAAAAAGCATACAAATGTATTAATGTGCGTGAGGGGAAAATCTTAGAGTGATTATTGCCCCACCATGAAATGGGGTACAGTTGGTTATATACCCTTCTCAGGGGAAAGGGACATGGGGAAGTGTGGATGATTTTAGGGAGCTAGTAAAAGACTTTTAGGGAGATTCAGTTGAAACCATCATTTATAAAATTAATAAAGGGCCACAAGGTGGGAACTGTGGTAGGGGCCTGAAGTCTGCAAAGGTATAGGCACAATTTTATATAAAACCAGCCATTGTTCCCTAGCTTGTGCTATGCTCATAAAAGTCATAGCTTTCTTAATATCTCCCAAAGATAATATCACCATTATGAAATGTGAGACTGATCTTTGAAATATTTTCCAGACTGCATGCTGGTGGACTGACTGCCGCCAAGCAGACCCGTGGCCATACTTAGGAACTGACCAAACAGGTCCTAAAACCATCTACCTGGAAACTAACTCAGTGCCAAGAGGGCAATTTCTATTTCCCAACCCTATAAGTTCATCCCCAGCCAATCAGCAGGCCTAATTCCTTAGCCCTTGGTCTGCTAAACAGTCTTTAAAAACCCGGCCCCAAAATTCTTGGGAATATGGATTTGAGAAATTTCTTCCATCTCCTTCTTGGTACCCTGTGATATTAAATTTTCTCCACAGCAATCCCCACTGTCTCTGTGTATTCACTTTCTTTTGAGCAGTGGGCATTGAACCTTGGAGAGAAAAATCTATAGAGAATTTTCTGAATATGTAGAGAAAAAATGTGTTAGGCAGCAATACAATGGGCTTGAAGAACATACAATGGCCTGGGATAAAGTCTGTTGGGCCCACAGAGAAGACGTGTTCTGTGACAAAAATCTGTCCAGGTGTGTTGACAGACTTCAGTCTTTCTTCCTACAATAGGAGCTCAGTTAATGAAAACTCAGGGAAGGGGTCAGAAGTAATAGTTTTATTTTCTTCTTTGGTGGGTCTGGACTTTAAGCAGATAAGGGAACTTCAGAGAACAACTTCATCCTGTGCTTTGGGAGACATAGAGTACTGAGAGACAGGAGGGCAGGGTGGTGGAGGAGGGGAAGAGAGACCTCGTCGCTTCTTCTTTAGTTCAGCATGTCAAAGCACCATACTTTGAGATATCAGTTTCTGAGTCCCAAATGGAGTGTCAGCTGTGACCCTTTATGATGGGAGAAAAGGGTTCACCCCCTTTCCACTCCTACACATGCTATCAAAAGTTATTATTACAATTGGGCAGAATGAGTATTCAAAGTTTGTGGCATATATGCTTTTTAATACCATTCTTCTCAATCTATTTAATACCCCAAAGCTCAAATTATCCCTTTATCTTCCTTTCCTTTCCATCAAAACTCCCATTTACAGTTTAAATAGCTTTCTAGATCACTTAGACTAGTTCAGATTTCCTCTGTAATGTGTTCTTAAAACACCTTGCACTTTTCATTCTCCTCAATTTCCCTAATTTTGTTTGATGGCTTTGAAAAACTATTTGTTTAATATGAATCTCTCCACCTAGACCTTAAGTTCCATGAGGGAAAGTGATTATCTCTCTTATTTATAATTACATTTTTAATGCCTAGCAAAATGCCTGATATATAGTAGGTGCTCAAGACATAGGCGTTGAGTGTGTATGTCAATTTCTTCAGTGCATCACCTCTGAAAAGTGGCTTCAAAGTAGAAAGCTTACAGAGATGGCATAGCACATGATTTTTTAAAGGGCTTTAAAGCCAGACTATCTGGGCTTAACTTCACCACTTATTAGCTATTGTGAGAACAAATAGAAAGTAAAAAAAAAAAGAGGTTTAATTCTTCCAGTTGAAAATAAGGGAAGAGATTTCCTTCCCCTTCTTTTTCTTAAATCATTTACTTTAGAAAACTCCTAAGTGTAAGGACTTCCTCCTATCTTTGAAATGTGTATAAATCCATTTGAAGACTAGATAGGCTTTTTGTCACCTTTATGAGGCAGGAATGTCTTTCTCAGGGACACAGGAGCCAACTCTCTGCATTGTAAAAATCAAGGGAGATACTGCCCTATCTTCTGTGGGAGGGCAGGAGCCTAACTTTGGTAGATACCTTCCTCCAAGTTACAAAACTCTATCATAAAGATATGAGTAGCTTGGTTTTTCCTCTGGATGAAGCCAATTAGCTAATACCACAATTACCAAGTAAAATTCACATGAACTTACGTGAGAAATTGTGCTATCAGTTCTTTTACTGTGATTGTTTATCTTGAAAACATTTATGTAAGGGGTTCTACCTATATGGCTACATAAAAGGGTTATATTTCTTTCCGTCTTTGCAATATCTTAGCATACTGCCTGTGATGTGTACCACATTCTGGTTTAGCACTTATTCAATAATAAAACTATTTTCTTTCTGTTCTGTCTCTGTTGAGAGGTTGGGAGATATTGTTTCTAATTTTCCCAACACTATGTAACCTTAGGCAAGTTAATTTTAACTGTAAAACTGGGCCTCAGTTCCCTGGTCTATAAAATAAAAATTCTAATAGTATTCTTAGGGCCCTAACAGGATTTATAGGGTCGTTGTGAAGATTCAATGAGTTAATACTATAAAGCACTTAAAACAGTGCTTACCACAAATCAAGAGCTCAGTAAGTTGGTTATTATTATCATAGAAAAGTGTTCATTCACCATAGCAGCTTCTGGGGACATATTTGCATTTGGAAAATAGTATCCTGGAGGCCACAGCATTCTAGATGGAAGTACAGACAGCTAGAAAAGAAACTTGCTACTTACCTAACATTTGTACTTCCTTGCATAGAGTTGCATAGAGAGTTGGTTAACTCTCTATCCAAGTGTTGTGGGCAGTTCTGGATGTTATATATTTTTACATATTCTGTAGCTTACTTTTGGTTATATTTTTTAAAAATGCAACTATAAAGTTTTCATTTTCATTTCTCTTTTCAAACTCATCCAATAATTCAATATGCTCCCTGGTTTCAAATTACCTCTTTTGATTACATACTGATTCTACATTTAGCCCTTTCTGTTTCAGCTGCGTTTTCAATATTCTAGTCTTGTGTTTTTAGCAATTCTCATTTCATTATGTTTCCATTTTAATTTCTTAAACTGATTTTTTTTTAAATGTATTATTAAACAGGAGGCAAGGCAATTTGAAGGGGAAGGCAAACTATTTTACTGATAATACAATAATAATCATTGTGTAACAAATTATTCCTTTGGGTTATATGATAAATTCCAAAGCAATAAAATATGTTAGCTGCAAACATTTGCAATAAAGCCAGTGCCAACTGCATAGAGGCTATTTCATTTCAGAAGTTGTAGGTCAGTGTTAGGGCTGAGTTCAGTTAAGTGCAGGCAAACCCTTAACATTATAGCTAAAAAAGGGCCACATTCCAAGTGCTGTTGTGTGATCACATTTTAGTGCCTATTATGTCTTGATTAAGACTCCCCTGGATATTCCTTTTTAATGGAATTTGAGGAATTAAAAATGGCTTCACAAATCACTTTTTAATCTGGTGAAGTAAGCAGGGAATGAAAAACACCATGCCATCATCTTCAAGTGCAAGGCAAGTTGTAAATAAAGAAAACAAATTAGTGGCTGGTTCACACCTCATCAGCTACCTAACAACCTGTTACAAGTTAATTACATACCTTTAAAATGCATGTACAAGGGAAATTATTCAGAAATCAGTTTCTCTAACAGAGAGGGTGGCAGACAAGTACCATATCAAAAGAAGCTGCATTTAACTATTTAATGTTATAACCAACCATGAAGGGGAAAAATATTTTCTCAAGACTTACAGTCCTGATGGTGCCACCAATTAGTGTCCTAGCTTCAAGGGCATCTCTACCAATAATTCACTCTAAGTGGATAAATATTTACTGAGGACCTCCTTGGTAATAGATTTTCCAATATCCCTTTGTGCCTATTCTAATCTTCTTGGTCTCTTAATAGCATCCACTCGTTTGTTTACTGTGTTCAGAGCCCAAGCCTAAGCAATGTGAGAAGCAATTTGAGAAGAGCTACATCACAGAGAACAAAGCTAAATATACCACCACAGTCAAGAAGTTTGAATAGAGATGCATCAAGATGGCTGACCAGAGGCACAGGACTCTCCACTGTGCCACAAAGAACCAAAATAGCCAGCCATCACACTTTGAATAGAACATCTCAGGGACAGATTGAGCAAAGAAGTGACAGGAAACACCTGAGGCACTCAAGAAGAGGAAGGCTAGGTAAACAGCCCAGCAGGGATCAACCAGGAGCTTGGAGAGGCTCCTCAATAGAGGATGGGGGGAGTGGGGGGAAGGGTGAGAGACCCCTCGGATGGCATTGCTTCAGAGGGGGCACTCACAATGCATCTCATGCACCCCTCAAGTCCCAGGAAGCTGCAGCAAAGCCCGTTGCAGCCTTGGCTGACACCAGTGAATGCCACTTTGAATGCCAGCGGTTGTCCCACCCCTGCTACTACCCAGGCTCACAATACACATGCTGCTCAGGAGCTGGAGGACTCACCCACCCTCTTGGCCCACCGCTGCCACCACCAGCCGCCACTAACAACTGCAGCCTAAGCAACAAAAACAAAAATAGACAACTGGGACTGTGTTAAACCAAACATAAAGAACAAAAGTCACTCTATGAAAAAAGACACCTGTACTCGAATGTTTATAGCAGCACAGTTCACAATTGCAAAG